>CM016729.1:24322171-24792345 GCA_005771605.1 Scutellaria baicalensis
GTCTCAGGGCACGGTCGAGATAAGTATGTGATTTTTGTCTATAAGTATGTCTTTTAGTGCTATAAGTATGTGTTTAGACGCACAGTCGACCGTGTCCCAGCACACGACCATACGCCAGTGCCATCGCACATAAGACAATCTCACAGGAGTCCCGCTCTTAAATAAATGATTTAACTGTTTGATTAATAGAAGCACATAAATTTCTTTCACAAGCAAGAGGTAATTAAAGATTCGGTTTCATCAATCAAAATCGCATATGTATATGATTTTTTGTAACGTGAACTTCATTAAATAGTTTTCTTATTAATCTATTAATCAACTAATAAGCTGATTAAATGTCAATACTTAATAAATGATTTAGACTAGCTTACATTATTTGTAGTAGTGCAAAAACTTATATACCTTTGGGGCACATAGGGACATAAATCTCGGTGTTATATCATACTCTTCAGATATTATATATATACTTTATATGTGTTACGTTTTTTGATGTTATACATATATTCTACAAGTATCACATGTATATAAAAGTATATACATCATACCTGTAGAGTATATATATAACATCATATGATGATTAATTTGAAAACAACATATCCGAGACAATGAAGTGTCACTCTTGTAGCAGAAATAGAGAATAGAAGAAGGAAGAATGAGACAGTGTTGAGTTGACTTTTCCACGACAAAGCCTCAATTTTCAACCCAACACGACTTTAGCTTCCCAATCTATTTCTTCTGGATTACAAACTCCGAAACTACGTCGAAGATTCCATGCAATTAAAACACGCTTTCCCCTTTCCCAATATTTTCTTGCAGCTTAAGAAAAGATTAGCCAAGAAGTGACGTCACAATTTCGGAAAAATCCAGATTAAGTTGATAAGATGTAATAGAAAAATTGGACCTAAACGCATGCAGTGATAAAATCACTACGTGGAAAATCCAAATCAGCAACACGACGACACCGTTTTTGGGTCTTGTTTAGATTAAATCAGATAATTAATTAATTAATTATAGAAATTAATGCTCACATGTGATGTGCCCACAGTTATTAAACATCTTTTGCAATCTACGGTGGTTGCAGGTCATTTCGTAGTATGTTCCCTAAGCTATTGTTTGAAAATTGAACTAGTGGTCCTTTTATTTTTATCAATCTTAATTCTGGATCATTTTTGTGACAATCTATTATTATGAAATAATATTCAACTAGTTCCTCACTAATTTTAACTTGTAGTGAGTCAATAAAAAAATTCAATCTATCGTTTGGATTTAACAAAATTTCACGGTAATTAAATTGGTTTTGCGCATAATCTGCGGTTCAATTTGCTAAATTTTAAATTTAAGAAAAAGTAAATAATTGTTAAAAATATTGATTTGATAAAGGTAGCTAATAAGTAACCAAGTATTTTATTAAGATTCGAACATGTTATATAATAAATCTTTTTCTTGTGAATGATGATCCGTGATGATTATAATAATTACTTTAATCAAATCACATGTGAATGATATTATTAGCAATGTCTAGTTGCATCAAAATTTCCCCTCCAACCCTCCTTTGGGGTAAGTTTTTAAACTTTATATAATTAGATTAGTCAATCAATTAATTTTACACAAAAACTTTTATGCATCATGTGCATGAATCCTAGATCCATGCACCTAACCCGACCCGCGCATGTACGCGCTTCCACGCGCCCTCACGCCCTCCCACGCGCCCGGGCGACGCTCAAATTCGCTCGTTAAAGATACCTTTTAGTTATGTTAATGATACATTTTAGTTATTTTAAGGATACCTTTGAAATCCTGATTCCAAGTTACATACTACGTTATGTTAAGAATACATTTTAGTTATGTTAAGCATACATTTAGGTTATGTTAAGGATACCTTTAGCTATGTTAAGAATACATTTAGGTATGTTAATGATACCTTTAGTTTAAGAATACATTTTGATTATATTAAGCATACTTTTAGATTATGTTAAGAATAACTTTAGGTGATGTTAAAGATACCTTTGAAATCGTGATTCTAGGTTGCTTTGAAATCCTGATTTGATACCCTTAGAATTCGCTCTAGGTCACATACATTTACGTTATATTAAGGATACATTTAGGTTATGTTAAAGATACTTTTATGTTATGCTAGAGATACCTTTGTGTACAAAATGTGTAACACAACTAACTTATGGATAAGGTATCTCTAACATAACATAAAAGTATCCTTAACATAACCTAAAGGTATCCTTAATATAACGTAAATGTATAAAATTTGGGCATAAAGGTATCCTTAACATAACCTAAAGGTATTCTTAACATAACCTAAATGTATGTCTAACTTAACGTAAATGTATGAAATCTGGGCATAAAGATATCCTTAACGTAATCTAAAGGTATTCTTACACATTACATAAAGGTATTCTTAACATAACTAAAAGTCATGACTAAAATTGAAAAAAAGTTTGCACGAAAAAAAAAAAAGAAGCGGGTCGGATTACCCGAATCCGACCCGGTTGCATGGATCTAAGATCCATGCACCTGATACACAAGATACTTACTCTTAATTTTATTTTGTATGAAGTATGTATGAACTCATCAAATTGCGAAAATAAGATATTTTCCATCCTAAAATAAGAGCCTATAAGTTGTTTTTTAAAAAGTAAAAAGTCTTCTTATTTGACAAGTAAGATTTTATATTTCACAAACACGTATAAATTCCATCATTTAAACCACACCATTATCATTATAAATAATTTATGAAGTCATCATTATATTTATCCACTATACTCCAATAATTTCTTGAGAAATGAAATTAAAACGTTATATTAATTTTTTCTTATATGAGAGTGTTTTGTAGATTTATTTACGTGAGACAGATCAATCTATTGTTCATATCTCAAAGTTCATATGTAGACTTTTTAAAATGGATTTGAATCATGAATAATAGAGTTTGATTCACATGTAAAATGCTTTTGAACCATAAATTATTAAATAGGATTCAATTTTATGAAAGTATCCGTGAGACTGTCTCACCAATGAATACGAGCAAATATATACAATAGATTAAGTTGTCTTTTGGGAAAATGGGGGCGGTTTCAGTATTAATAATAGTGGAGGGACGTGAAAATGTAAATACAAGTATAAATAGAATCACGGTACAGCCTACATGTGGTGTGTACATGATTGTTTATCAAGAAAACAAAATCATACAGATGTTCTCCCAAATTCCTCAATGTGGAAACCCTAGAAAACCCCACCTCTTTCTTCACCTCGTTTTCTGATAAATTCACAGTTCCCAATATATAAACCAACTCAACCGTACAAAACTACCACGCGACGGTTGAGCCTTTGGAAGTTTTCGCTGCAACTATTCTCTCTCTCTCTGGTAATTTCTAAAATCACATTTATATGATTTGTATACGTGCGAGTATATGATTTGTATGCGTGATGGATTTTGATTGTGGATAGAGTGTGTATATATATATATATATATTGTATGTGTCTGCACGTGTTTGATGCTTTTGCTTGAAGATTGGTGCAAGACTTACTGCTCGAACGACTTTGATGTGCGATTAATTGTTTAAATTTTGTATTTTGATCTTATTCTGATCTTCATTTTCTTGTTCTTATTGGTAAGAATGCAGGGCGGTGTTGTTGAAAGTGGTTTGGATTGGTGAGTTGACTTATTTTTAACTTGAGTTTGTAGAGGAATTGGGGGTGGATAAAGCTGGAGCCATTGATTTCCATTTGGAAGGGATCAGTTGTGAAGAGGGTGCAAATTTGTTTGAATATGACAGAATTCCAGAGTGAATGAAGGTGGGATTGTTGTTCGGGAGTGTGATATTCAATTTTGGGCTTAATTGGTATAGATAAGTATAGATAAGGAGCTTATGATTTGTATTGTTGTTATAATGAGAAGAAAGGCAGTAATTTGATATATTCGATGAGTTCTCAAAGAGAAGGCAGCTGGTGTGGGCCTAGGTTGTTTAATCTTTAAGGGGTTTTCGTATTCGGTGACATGTTGCGGTGATATTCTGGGGCTCCTGTGATTGTGAGATAATTTGACATTATGGATGAAGCTCCATGCAGCTCCAATTCTTTGCCTCCTTTCCTTGTCAAGACATATGAGATGGTGGACGATCCATCCACCGATTCAGTTGTATCTTGGAGTCAGAGTAATAAAACTTTTGTTGTGTGGAACCCTCCAGAATTTTCCAGGGACCTTCTGCCTAGATTCTTTAAGCACAGCAATTTCTCCAGCTTTATTAGGCAGCTGAATACATATGTGAGTAGTTTCTGCCTCTCAAAAGCTTACCGTTTGTTTTGGTGAAAGTGTATTATGATTTAGGATGTCTTATCTGTGTTAGCTGCCTCTTTTTCTTGGTTATCAGGGTTTCAGAAAAGTCGATCCTGAACAATGGGAGTTTGCAAATGATGATTTTGTAAGAGGCCAGCCCCACCTTATGAAGAATATTCATAGGCGAAAGCCTGTTCACAGTCACTCAGCACCCACTCTGGCTTCATTACCACCCATAACTGAAATGGAAAGGAAAGGATATAAGGAGGATATCGAGAAGCTCAAGTGTGATAAAGAATTGCTGAATGTGGAATTGCAGAGACAAAAAGAGGAGGAACAAGGCCTTAAAGTACAAATGAGGGCTTTGACAGAACGAGTGCAAAATGTGGAACACCAACACACAAATATGTTATCCTCTTTAGCTGAGACTTTACATCGGCCTGCCTTTTCTTTGGATCTCATGCCGCAAGAGGAAGTTCATGAGAGAAAGAGAAGATTTCCAGGAAATAGATACTTATGTGACGAAACCAGCACAGGTGATAACCAGAGGGCACCTTCGCAAAATATGCCAATTGAGAATTTAGATGCAAATGCACTTTTGGCTCTGAACAAGGAGTTGTTGGAACAGCTAGAGTCTTCTATAATGTTCTGGGAGAAAATAGTACTTGGTGGTGATGGTTTAGTGGAATCTAATTCATCCTTGGAATTGGTGGAATCTACAAGTTGTGTACCCAGCCTCAGCATATCCTACACCCAATTAAACATCGATGTTGGGGGCAAGACATCTGAAATCGACATGAATTCTGCACCTAAACCTGCTCGTGTTACGCCTCCTGAAGAAGACGCTGTGAGGACATCAACCAATGTGAAAGCAGGGGTTAATGATGTCTTTTGGGAGCAGTTTCTTACAGAAAATCCAGGCTCAAACAGTTCATCTGAACCTCAGATTGAGAGGGATGCAGAGGGCAAGAAAAACGAAAGCAAAACAGGTGATCATGGGATGTATTGGTGGAATATGAGGAGTGTAAATAACCTTGCAGAGCAGTTGGGACACCTTACCCCAGCTGAAAGAACTTGATGTTCATAGGTTTATATGTCTTTCTTTTTTAGTGATTTCAATTTTTAACGTCGATGCATATGGTTGCAGATTTGGAGACGAGTTGTTTGTTCTTGCAGTAGATAGGCATTACATGTTGTGTATATACGATTGCACATACTATAATGTTGACCATCATTTTGCATTCTAGTTTGTACCACGTCATCCTTGTTATATAGAAGTTTGCTGTCTGAACATTTTGTTCTCTGTGTTATCTTTGATTTGAGAATGCATCTTGTTGGATTGTACTGTCATTAAACATTACCATTAATAGAAAAAAGAAAAACATAAACCACTCTGTTTTTTGTGGTTCAATGTACACTAACACTCAGCTCAAACCATACCTTCTGGAAGACCTTGATGATGAGATCATGGTATCCATCATAATTCATTGTCAGATAACAGGCTAAGAGTTCTTCGAGCTCTTCAGGCCGTTTGATTCCCTTATACCTGATCATCTCAACCATCGATTCTTTGAAGTCCTGCTGTGGATTAAATGAACTCTTCACCACTGCAAAACTATTGAACTCCATTTCTTGCTTGTTTGTTCCCTTCTTCTTCAACTTCTTTCTTCCTTTCTTCATGTCTTCCAGCACTCGAACTCTGCAATCCGTTCTCGTAGCATAAGCCTTGGTCCGGTTTTGCTTTGTTTTTCTGCTATGAGATCCCCTACTTATTATGTTTGCAGAATTCACACAAAACTCCGTTTTGACAGCTGCATCACTCCCTTCTCCATCCATGTCTGAAAATTTGCAATCTTCCTCATCAGAACTGGAAAATTCTTCGTCTATCTGCTCCAATTTTTTCTCCTGCTTTCTCGACTTCCCTTCTCCATCATAGTGCCGTGTTATTGGCTCAGCGTTCTTGAAACTGGAGTCTGTAACTTGAAACTCATCATAAGAATCGTAGGAAAGAGGGCTGATTCTACTGATGGCTTCATGTTTTACTTTTCGGAACGAAAGGTTCCAATAGGCATTATCATTCTCATCAACAATGCTGCAGAAAATGGCTTGTCTTCGAGCAGCAGAGGAGGATGAACTGGGAATTGGGAAGTCCAATTTACCTCGTTCTTGCTGCTTCTTATCAGCACCACCAGGCTCTCCTTTTTGCTTGAAGTTGGAAAACCAGGAAACAGGAGAAACCCGACCTATTAGCCATGTACGAGATGAAGATAATACTGGTGTGGATCGAGACTTAGCCCCCCACTTCATTCTCGTACTGATGAATGAAATCTTGTCTGATCTTGAGATTTCAAGAAGAAGAAAAGACACAAGGTAGTTAAAGGGTGGTTAAGGTGGAAACAGGGGAATTCCGTTATACATACTGCCATTGAGTCAGAGAGATACTAATAATAATTTTCAAAAGAAAGGCCCGCCTCTGATTTTCTGACCACTTTATTCTGTTTTTTCTACTTTTATTTTCTTTTGTCTTGTTGCAATCAATGTTTAAATAAACAAGTTGAGAAACACTTCAATCGTCTTTAATTTATGCATATTCATGATAAATTTCACATTACATGGTATTTCTTAAATTTTCATTAAACTTGCATGAAAGTTTATCCGATTTAAATATCAATATCGATATTTCATTGAATAAAAATAATCACTTAGAAATGATTACACGTACTATCTTAAGAAACTTTGTAGAAATCTCAAATCAAAATTTTCGAAGTCCTTAAGAGTTAAGCCTCTCCTAAAAAGTAGAAAATAAAGGAGGAAACAAAATAAAAGAAGAATGGATCACTTTTTCACTTTAAATTCTTGTTCTTTATATTTCTTCTGGCTCTTTTTTTTTTTTTTTTTGGCCCTTTTCGTTTAAAGTTATTTACCATAGATACAAGCAATACGGGCCAATAACTTGGGCCGAGGCAATGTCCAATTGAATTAGAGCCCACTTAGATGGTAAAGAACAGAAAAAACAAATCGAACTAAATTAGGTGTTGCTTCAGTTAAACCACTGTTTTCTTTTGTACCTATATTAGAAGAATATAAAACGTGTCTTTATCGCACTATACCAATAAAAATTAAGTACACGTTTTATCCTTTGGCAACTATTTTTTTTTCCTACCACAAATTATTAAGTGTGAAGGTTTTTACTAATACTACTAGTCTGCATTCATTTATTTTGTCTGATGATTTTATTTTGTTTTTGGAAAGAACTTATGTTGTCAGTTTAAGAATTACTGTGAGACCAAGAAGCCAATCTTAGTAGATATTGCATATTTAACGTAAAGTTTATCTGTAAGACAATCTTGAACGGGGGTAAAAACTTTCACTGTAAAATAAAAATAGATTGAAGTTGATATTAAGATTAATTATACACAAAAACTCATGTGAGACGCTCACAGATAGTTTCTGTGAGACGGATCCTTATTACCCATGAATTGAACCCATATCCATAAATTTTCATATGAATTGTTAAGGGAATGTTTGGCTAAACTTATTTTTAGAGCTTATAAGATGCTATCATATCTTATAAGTTGTTTTTAGAGCTTATAAAATGTTTAATTTAAGTTCAATATAAGTTGTTGAAGTGTTTGGGTAAATAAGATGGTGGAGCTTATAAGTTGTTAATAATGACATTTGTGTAATTTCAATGATTAAATTTGAAGGTGTTTTGAAAAATAAGCTCTCATTTTAGAAATAAGTTGGGATTTCCCAACTTTTCAAAAAATAGCTTATAAATTTCATACATCTTATAAGCTCATAAAATAAGACTTTATTTTTAAAAGTTAGTCCAACACTTTTGAGGAACTTATAAGCACTTAACATCTTATAAGCTCTTTTAAGGAGCTTATAAGCTTAGCCAAACACCCTCTAAGTGTGGGTTATGGGTTGACCCGTCTCACGAAAAAAGATTTGTGAGATGGTCTCATATAATACCTACTCTTAATTATATGCCTGAGATGCTAAAAGTGAAAACGGTTGCAGTTATGCCTTTGTCAACAGCCAAGAATTTGCACGATTTATTTCCAAATTAGTTCCAAAAGATCTATTTAAAAGTAGGAGTGATATTTACCAAATATAATGAAAAAACTTTCGATTAACATCTTTAGTGTTACACCGATTCTTGCATTTGATTAGGATGTTATTATAGAATCAAATGGCAGCAAGCAAAAATATATCCCCCTTCGATTTCGTTTGGTCATTATCATTAACTCCTCAAGAATCTTATAGTTGTCATGTCTTTCTAGACTCCATTTCTAATATTATAAATAATCCTCATGCAAAACAGAAGATAAAATATAATCAAGTAGGAAGAATAGTAAATGAGAATCAATGGCATGGTGTGTAGTTTCAGGTTTTTGCACCTCTCTTCCTCTTGTTGTAGTTCTTGTTTCTCTATCCAGCGTTGTATCGAAAAGTGTCGAGAATGATTACGTGTCAGCAGTGGGGGATTCAGGGATGAGACGAGATGGTCTGAGAGTAGCAATAGAAGCATGGAATCAATGCAATGAAGTTGGAGAAGAAGCTCCCAACATGGGAAGTCCTAGAGCTGCTGATTGCTTCAATGTATCCGAGGTTTCTACTCAACAAGGTAAGAAAACTTATGGATTCAAGAGTGGATCATCTCTATATCCAGCTAACAGTTTCCTATGCATTGTAGGAGAATATCTGATCCACAGAGTTACAGAAGAAGAGAACAAACTCGGAGTGGGAAGACCGTTCAAGGGATTACGACGAGAGGCTCTCAACAATGTTGATTTGTATGCATCTGAAAAGGAAGTCTATTTAGGAAGTAAATGCCAGGTTGAGGATACACCAAAGCCATGGCAATTCTGGATGATCATGCTCAAGAGTGGTAATACTGATACAAATGCAGCCAAGTGCCCCAAAAATGGGCATAGAGTAGACCCTTTTCTCCCTAACCCTTTTCCTTGCTTTGGAAGAGGGTGCATGAATCAGCCATTGATCTATCATAACTACACGAGCTTACAAGGGCCTAACCGAACCACACTTAAGGGGAGGTTTTACGGCTCGTGGGACTTGGATGCAGATATGAGCAAGGAAATGGTAGGAACTAACATGTCTTTTCATTCAGTCTCTTGGCAGAAAGAGCTCGGAAAAGGAAGCTGGATATTTCACCACGTTTTAAGAACGTCGGTGAAATATCCATGGCTTATGCTTTACCTCAGAGCAGATGCCACTACAGGGTTTTCTGGTGGATATCACTACCCAACCAGGGGGATGCTAAAAACTGTGAGTGGTTCTCAATACTCTGTTTCCAGAACCATATTTTAAAGAGCATTTTATGACATCGAATCAATATGCAGATACCAGAATCGCCGCATTTTATAGTAAAACTCACCCTGAACGTGATCAAGGGTGGAGGTCCACACAGCCAATTCTACTTACTTGATATGGGGAGTTGCTGGAAGAACAATGGCCAGCCATGTGATGGTGATGTAACTTCAGACGTGACTCGTTACTCTGAGATGATACTGAATCCACAAGAGTCGTCATGGTGCCATCCAAAAGACGTGAAAATGTGTCCTCCATATCACACATTCCCTGATGGAAGCCGTGTGCATCGCACAGATACAGCTCGTTTCCCTTACAAGGCGTATCATTTTTACTGTTCCCCCGGAGATACAAAGCATGCAGAGAAGCCTAATCAGGTGTGTGATCCATATAGTAATCCTCAGGCACAGGAAATACTGCAGATCTTGCCTCATCCTGTTTGGGGTGACTATGGATATCCGACAAGGCAGGGAGAGGGTTGGATTGGAGATCCAAGAACTTGGGAGCTCCATGTTGGGAGATTGTCACAATCCCTTTATTTTTACCAGGTTAGTAGTATCTTACAAATGGTAGAAACAATCTTACAAATAAGATCCTTGTATAACTTTAATTGACATAAGTTGGTTTGCAGGATCCAGAAACTGCTCCAGCTAGGAGAAAATGGACATCTATAGACTTGGGGACAGAGATTTTTAAGGATCCGAATCAAGAGGCAGAATGGACTGTTAGTGAATTAGACATTCTTGTGCCCAGAAATATGAAGTAAAGCCAAAAGAATTGATATAATAATACATTATGATATGTTTTAAGTTAACTATTGTTTGGAACTATATCATCATAAAGATTCTCCTCTCAATAAAAATAACTAGTGTCTATCAGTATAACCCCCCTTCCTTGTATTGATATTTCAATGAAATTTTTGTAACTATTACAGAGATAAAAAATGGGAGACTAAAGAATGGGGTAAACAAACACCGCAAAAGCTCATGTTTACCGTATCATAACACAGGCACTGAAATGGACAAAGGCATTGTAACATCACCTGCAAAACTTGTATCCCTAGGAGTAACTGAGTTTCCAGCAAATGCATATCCAATGCCTAATCCACCAAAATGTAAGGAAGCATTCTCACACCTCTGGAAGACTCTAGCAAGTGACGCTGCTTTTCTCCTAGCTCGCTTTGTCCCTGTAAAGAGCAAACTCTGCAGTAAACTGGC
Organism: Scutellaria baicalensis; assembly: GCA_005771605.1. Classification (NCBI taxonomy): domain Eukaryota; kingdom Viridiplantae; phylum Streptophyta; class Magnoliopsida; order Lamiales; family Lamiaceae; genus Scutellaria; species Scutellaria baicalensis. The sequence continues at coordinate 24,333,011 of CM016729.1, forward strand.
CATTGACGGCGCCTTGACCACCCTCTCTGTGGCGGATGCTCCGCCACTTCTACAGAGCTCAAGCAGTGCCGCCACAGCATTTTCTTTCCCCCTTGGGGTTCCACATCGCATCAATCCGGTCAGCCCTGCCACCGCCATGTCCTCTTTCCCAACAGCTTCAGCCCCTAATGGTTGCCGTACAATTAGGGCCAATGCACCGGCAGCTTCCTCGGATACACCTTCACATCCCAATGCCCTAACCAGTGCTGTTATAGCCCCCGACTTTATCATTCTTGCACAATTCTCAGTGTGTGTGGATAGATTAAACAAAGCTGTTACTGCATCTTTTTTCCCTCTGGTAGTTCCCTCTATCAACATTCCAGCTAGAGCTTCAACTGCTCCATCTTCTTCGGCTATTTGTTTCTTGTAGTTATGAACAGCAGAAAGACTGAACAATGTAGCTGCTGCGTTTTCTCTTGCCTCGGTGGTGTGCCCATATCTCAAGACCCCAACGATTGCACCTAAACACCCTTCAACATCCATGATTCTGATTTTATTCTTATCATAAATCGACAGGTTCAACATTGCAGTCACTGAATTCTCTTGTGCAGAGGCATCTGAAGACAGAAGCAGACTTTTCAGAAGGGGTATAGCTCCAGCCTCAGCAATGTAAGCCCGATTCTCCCTCGCCGTTTTTGCTAACAATCTGATTTCCCAAGCAGCCACAGTCTTGGCTCTTGGAGTCCCGTTTTCCAGCTGTTCAACCAGTAGAACTGCAGTGGCTTTAGTAGCTTCAATGGCAGCTCTGCTTGGCCGAGCATAAATTGCACTCATAGGAGAATAATCGGCATTTTCTGGTGGATCATATGGAAGCCCATTAGCCACACACCATTGCAGAATCAGATTTCTCAGTGCGCGATTTGGCACCAACTCAGTATGAACAAGCATCTGCCCTGTCTTGGGGCAAGTGCAATGCCCTTCCTCCAGCCATCTTACAATCGATGCTCGATCATACGTTTGCCCTGTTGAAACTGTTACTGGATCCTGCATCAAATCCAAAGATATTGGGCAACAGAAATCTTTGGGGATTGTAACAAATGTATCAGCAATCTCCTGAGTAATCAACCCTTTCCTCATTGTCCTACGTTTCCACTTCCCCAAGTCACCCTCCTCATCCTCAAATCGAAACAACAAGAACCTACAGTAACGCATTAAAGCCACAAATCCAATAAGAACAGAAGCTGCAGGCTCAAGATCCCCATCATGATTCACAATCTGCTCCTCCAAGAACTCAATCTCATTTCTACACCTTTTCACATTGCAAATCCCCAACTTTTCCACAAAATATATGTACAGCTCATTCTTCTCAGGAATCCTTCCATTCTCGAATTCATTCAAGAAATAGTAAAGCTTCGACCTCAGTAAATTATCATGCTTATCAATCAACAATTTCGATTTCCTTGACTGTTTCCTCAACAATTCAACTTGTTCTTTAACATCTTCAGACAAATTAATCATCTCAGTCAAAGGAAACACATCGAAAAGGGTCGAGATTTCCTGATTGATATCATGGAAATGACACGAAATTGATTGATTTTGAAGCAATAGCCACAAGTTACTCGACCCTGTTACATAATATATCAAGATTTTGGACCTGTAAAGCAGGAGGTACAACTCCTTCAAGCATAAATACGCAGTGGGAGCAATTTTCGTGAACCCCACCTCCCGCAAAGCATCCAGGAGTAGAGATATAACCTGGATTCTCCGTATCAAAGATCTGGAATTCTTACCCTGAAAAAAAGGAGCCGCTTTATTCTTACCAGAGAAAGATGACACCAACTCAGTCGAAATAACGCGCAAAGTGTCCAAAACGGCGCCGTCCGATAGATCCACCGGTGCCAGAAACGCCTCCAGTGACGGCGATCTACGCCTCCTCAACGACGAAAATGTCGCCGCGGATGCCATGTACAAAAATCAAGAACAAAACTTGATTATCAATGTCAAATGAACTTCGATTGTTGGAAAATGGGCTATGTTCAATAATTACAGCAATTCGATCCCTTTCTGCTCGCTTTAAGGATATAGAAGAAACCGTGGGCTCTGAACCGCGTGCAAAGAAGAAGAAGGAAGAAAATAAAATTAGGGTTTTTGATTTCTGGAGTGAGTTATTGATTGAAGATGGATTGACTGAAATTTCAATATTGCAATTCTTTATTTTGCAGGTTTTATTAGTGTTGGATTTTCTCTCGAATTTCTTTGCAGGCTACTTGACAGTGACCCTTGCCTAAGGGAAAGCCTTGGTAGGGTGGGGTGGTGCACAGTTAACCGTGTTATCTACATTTCTATCCATTCAATTTTATTTATTTTTTTAATAAATCAATAATTCATTTTTAGTTTATAAATACTACTATCATATTTTCTCCCTAAATAAGAAATATATCATAGTGTTATATTTAAGGTGTTTTTTTTGATATGGTCAAATTAAGATGACTAAAATGATATATTACCTCCATCCCAAAATAAATGACGTTTTAGTCTTTTGCACATTAAGAAATGTGATAAAAAGTCCAATCTACCCCTATTTAAGTTTAATTAATGAGGAATTTTATCTTTTTAACACATTTAATTTGAGATGGGTAAATAAGGGCATATTTGGTATATTGCATGTAAATATGCTTTAGAATACGAAAACGATAATTATTTTGGGACAAATTTTAATAGTTAAAACGTTATTTATTTTGGGACGGAGGTAGTATATTTCTAATCTTATATTTTACAATATGAGAGTCATCATATTTGTCAAAAGAGTGAGACTTAGGTGCACCCGGGGCACGGATCCAGGATCCGTGCCCCCAACCCGCTCCATAAACCGACCCTGACCCATTTTACTTACTATATATATAGTTTTTTTTTTTTTTTACCCTAAGCAACGAAACTGAACTGAGAAGAGCGAGCTGTGAGAGCGAAACTGAACTGAGAAGAGAAGAGAAGAATCACGAGCTGTGAGAGCGAAACTGAACTGAGAAGAGAAGAGAAGAATCACGAGCTGTGAGAGCGAAACTGAACTGAGAAGAGAAGAGAAGAATCACGAGCTGTGAGAGCGAGAAGAGAAGAGAAGATTCAGGGAGTTTCTTCAAAAACTGAACTGAGAGTGCGAGAAGAGAAGAGAACGGGCGAGAGAAGAGAGAAACCAGTATAATTTTTTGAGCAGAGTCGAGGGCATACCTTCTTCAAGTAGACGAAAATCAGACAATATCATAATTCCTTCTCATCTCCTTTCAATGGAACCTAGGGCAACAGTACCTAATCAACATATGGATGTGGATATGAATGAGAAAGAGGACCAAGAATCAAATACGGTTTTGATATTGTCAAGTGAAGAAGATAATGATAATGCTGCAACATCAACTTTTCTTGATCAAATCGTTGAAATGATAAATGAAGGTATTACAAATGTTACTGTATTCAAAAAAAAAAATTTTAATGTATATTGTGTTGTGATTGTGGGTGTTGCAAGTTTCTTCTATTGGTATTGTATATTAGTTCTATTGGTATTGTAAATAAATCACCATCTGCTAGATTATTCTTATGTTTTACAGCATTAGTGTAATACCATAAAGACATTAGTGTAATACCATAAAGACATTTGTGTAATACCATTAAGGTATTCGTATAATACCTTTAAGATATTCACTGTTTTTTATAAACTTTGGAAAATAAATACAAGTATATGATACCTTAATCAATTAGTGTAATACTGTAAAGACATTTGTGTAATACCATTAAGGTATTCGTGTAATACCTTTAAGATATTCATTGTTTTTTATAAACTTTGGAAAATAAATACAAGTATATGATACCTTAATCAATTATTGTAATACCATTAAGGTATTATTGTAATACCGTAAAGATATTTGTGTAATACCATTAAGGTATTAGTGTAATACCTTTAAGATTATCACTATTTTTTATAAACTTTTGGTATTGCATATTAGTTCTAACGATATTACATTTAATATATTGCAGATACTGACTATAGTACTTCTCTCATTGGATTGACAAGAAACACACTTGATGATATGTACAAATTGTATTGCAAACATGCCCGATTGTTAGGATTTTCAGTACGTAAATCAACCACACGGTATTCAACAGATGAGATACCTAAAGAGATAGGAAAACTCTTTGTATGCTCTTGTGCTGGATTGAAGAGGCAAACAAAGTTTCAGAACACAAAAAAAAGGCCAACTACAAGAACAAACTGTAATGCTTTAATGCGAGTAAAGATGAACGATGCAGGTTTGTTTGAAGTTGTAGATCATGAAATATCCCACAATCATCCATTGACAAGATCAGAATTGAATCACCTTCATCGTTCAGAGAGACAAATTGATGAAGAAAAAGGCAAGACAATCGAGCACATGGTGACATCTGGTTTGTCAGCATCGAATTCTTATAAGTATATGGTACAAGATGCTGGTTCTGAAGAAACTCTTGGACACACAAAGAAAGATCACATGAATTTTGTGAATCGGTTGAAAATGAAGGCAATCGAAGGTGGAGATGCACAAACCGTCATTGATATGATACAAGAGCAACAAGCAAGTGAAGAAGATTTCTTCTATAGAGTTCAACTCGATGATGAAGGTAGACTAAGCAACATCTTTTGGAGGGATTCAATGATGAAAGAAGACTATCAAATATTTGGGGATGTGATGGTTTTCGATACAACCTACAGAACAAACAAATACAATCTCATCTGCGCACCTTTTGTTGGGATTAATAATTATCGAAGAAATGTGATGTTTGGTTGTGCTTTCTTGACCAATGAGAAAACAGAGACATTTGAGTGGCTTTTTGAGGTATTCAAGAAGTCGATGTTATGGAAGTGTCCTATAACTCTGTTCACAGATCAAGATCTAGCTATTTCAAATGCAATAGAAAAGGTATTAATTTCTTTGTCAGGCTTAACATGTTATATTATATACTGTAATACCTTATATGATACATTATAATACCTTACATTATACAGTGTAATACCTTATATTATATATTGTAATACCATATCTTATACAGTGTAATACCTTATATGATACATTATAATACCTTACATTATACAGTGTAATACCTTATATTATATATTGTAATACCGTATCTTATACAGTGTAATACCTTGTCTTATGCAGGTTTTCCCAGAAACAAGGCATAGGCTTTGCCTATGGCATCTCCAACAAAATGCAATAAGTAGATTTGCTGAACTGAAATCAGATAATTCATTCAAAGCAACATTCAACAAATGTTTATCAGGTTGTGTTGATGAGAACGAGTTTGAGAATTGTTGGCAATCAATGATATCACAGTATGGTTTAGAGAGTCATAGTTGGTTCACAAGATTGTACACCTTGAAAGAAAAATGGTGTACGGCGTTAAACAAGGATTTTTTCTCAATTGGAATGTTGTCGTCACAAAGAAGTGAGAGCACCAACCATGCTATTGGGTTCCATGTGAAAAAAACAACAAGTTTGACAGATTTTTTCAAAATATTTAAGGAGACAATTCAAACATGGAGAAGCAAGGAACGAAATGATGAATTCCAGTCCACAACAACAAATCCAGAATCTGCCCTACCGATGACTGGTATGTTAAAGCATGCTTCAAATATCTACACACGCCCTATTTTCAAAGATTTTGAAGGTGAATTTGTGAAATGCATTTCCAGTTCTTCAACACTTTTGATGTTCGAAAACAATACAATGGTTTATAATGTTTCATGTCATGATGATACTGGTGATCTGCATCAAGTAATATTTGACTCTGAGATGAAGCTCATAACATGCACTTGCAAGAAATTTGAGGTATATGGTATCTTATGTTACCATTGTTTGAGGGTGCTACATATTAACTCTGTGCAAAGTATACCAGATACTTATGTACTAAAGAGATGGACAAAGTTTGCAAAATCAGAAGTTTGGGACAGATTTAAAACTTTGACCACCACAACTGATAAGCTGCCCGATAGTATTCCTTGGAGACATCATATGGCACGAAAATACTACAATCTTGTGTTGAAATGCCAAGAAAATGAGCAAGCAAGAAGAATTGTTGAAGAAAGTTATGAAAGGGACATTTTAGCTATTAATGATTTACTAGCTGAAACAGTTTCTGCACAACAATCTGAGACATCAAATCCATCCAATGTTGTTCTCGATCCAGTACGCTCTGTTACCAAAGGACGACGACAAAGGATAAAAGGTCATTTTGATAAAAACAAGAAGACCAAGACTGATACTTCAAATTCAACATCAAAGGAGTTTGGTTCCAAAACACCATCTGCTAGATTATTTTAGTTTCATTTCTGAAGTTGTAATTCTCTAATATTGTATGGTTGAAACTGATATTGAATGGTTTTATAAGTTTGGACAATATTATGTTTCATAGTTTACATTTTTATGTGTTGTGATTGTGGGTGTTGTAAGTTTCTTCTATTGGTATTGTATATTAGTTCTATTGGTATTGTAAATAAATCACAATCTGCTAGATTATTCTTATGTTTTACAGCATTAGTGTAATACCATAAACACATTTGTGTAATACCATTAAGGTATTCGTGTAATACCTTTAAGATATTCACTGTTTTTTATAAACTTTGGAAAATAAATACCTTAGTCAATTTTTGTAATACCATTATGGCATTAGTGTAATACCATAAACACATTTGTGTAATACCATTGAGGTATTCGTGTAATACCTTTAAGATATTTACTGTTTTTAATAAACTTTGGAAAATACCTTAGTCAATTTTTGTAATACCATTAAGGTATTATTGTAATACCATAAAGATATTTGTGTAATACCATTAAGGTATTCGTGTAATACCTTTAAGCTATTCACTGTTTTTTGGTACATGAATATAAATAGTTTCAAGACAAGTATATGATACCTTATTCAATTTTTGTAATACCTTATCCATATCTTTATAATACCTGAAAGATAAAACAATAGTACCTTAATGTATTGTTTTAATTTCATGCCAAATATATAATACCTTCAGAGTATAATTATGATACCTTATATATGCACATGTAATACCTTCTAAAAGTAATGCCTCTGATTCATTAAGTCAACACCTTCATGTACCAAAATATTAATATCAAAATATAAAAAACTGTATCCAACATAGACTGTTTCTAAAAGAAGTTAATGAAATGATCTTAAACTATATAATAAAAACTGAACATTGATGTTTTTGAACCCATTACTTCGCAGCTCGTTTTGGGCGTGGTTTATATGTCTTTAAAATCTTTAACTTTTTCTCCTTAAGTGTCTCAACCTTCTTCTTTGATTCAACAATCCTTGCTTTCACCTCAGGCTTGCTTTTGTAAAATTTATATACTTTTTGGAGGACTTCATTCCTCAAATCGTTCTTGTTCGACAACACAAGTGTTGCACATATTTCAGCCCTCAGGACACGTCTCACACCAGCCTATAAAAGGGAAAAACATTATAACTTACAAAAAATGATAAGAATTTTTTAATTATAATACAAGGAAATAATTTACCTTACTCATATCTGGATAAGAATATGCAACACCATTGAAATGTTTTATATGGTGCATCATATATACACCACAGTCCAGATCAGATTTCGTTGTTTGCCATTTGAAGTTCACATTCTCAAATTTATAATCTGCTGTCTCTGATGCTTTTTCATGCTTCATTTCAATTAGAAATTTAATCATTTCAGTTCTCTGCACAACATTCAAAAAATATTAAATTGAATTTCATCATAAGAAAACAACTTATTAAACTGAAAAAATCATTAAGAAAACCTTACCAATATTTCAGCAGCTTTGAAAAAATTATTCTCATCCTTGTATTTTCTATTATCCAGATATTGAAACTTCTTATCAACAAGATTTAGTACAGCAACAGCATAGTGACCATTGAGACAGAAAGGGATAAAGATCTACAAATCCATAAGGAAAAAAAATATTAAAAAGTTACTACCTCCGTCCCGGCTTATTTTGCCTACTTTGACCGGCACGGAGCTTAAGAAAAAACTGTTGACTTTTGATGTGATGTGTTATTTTAATGTTTTTGAGTGGCAATTTTGTAATTAATGTGTGCTTTTTGAGTGTAGAGTAGTATATTGTTGACTTTTTTCTTTGCCATTTTGGGGCTGGCAAAATAAGTTGGGACACGAAAAAGTGGAAAGTAGGCAAAATAAGCCGGGACGGAGGGAGTATAATTTAATAAAAAAGAGTATTATGAAAATAAGTACCATATCAACCGAACGGAGGGTATTCTTATTAGAAGCCATCCACGTCTTCCAGCAACCTCTCATGCATACTGAATTTTCTTCAAAATCATCACCATTTCCCAACATCTTATCCAAGTAAATCTAATACAAAAATAAAGACGTTAAATAACTCACAAATCACAAAAAACATAAAAAATCTTAGAAAAAATTCAATTTATTATAAAACTTACACTGTGTTCCAAGTTGAACACAAATCGACTTCTTTTTCCAACGTCTTCTTCACTATTCACAATCAAACACCAAGCACTAATGACAGATTGATATATTTCACATTTTGGAATCAACGAAACAATATCTTCCTTTGGCACAAAATTGAAATAACCATTTTGAAACAATCTTTCACTGCAAAAAAAAAAAAAACAAAAAATAGTTAATACATGCAATACCCTTAAAACACAGTTGTAATACCGTATATGTACCATTGTAATACCATACAGTTATACATGCAATACCCTTAATGTACCATTGTAATACCATACAGTTATACATTCAATACCCTTAATGCATAATTGTAATACCATACAGTTATACATGCAATACCCTTAATGCATAATTGTAATACCATATATGTACCATTGTAATACCATACAGTTATACATGCAATATTCTTAATGTACCATTGTAATACCATACAGTTATACATGCAATACCCTTAATGCATAATTGTAATACCTCACATGTATATAACTGTAATACCATACATATAAACAAGCAATACCCTTTAGGCATTGTTGTAATACCCTATATGTATACATGTAATACCTTTAATACATGCATGTAACACCAGTATATATATAAAAAATCAGATAAAATAAACTTACTCATTACAGTTGACAGATCCATCTTCATAGCAGCAGTAGTCTACAATCTCTTTGTGTTTCTGATCCATTGACTTAAAAATGTGCTTTGAATGCACAAAAAACTCAGACAAATATCCTATATCTTCATTGATGCTCCAAAAATCTCCAGCCTCCTCTGCATTTTTGCTTTTCAAACCAACAGAATCCATTGCATCATTCAACTCTTTCTCTGAAGGGATGTCCTCATCAGAACTATGTTCTTGCACTGGATCATCAATTGATTCTTTGTACTGTGGAGGTTCTGGTGTATGTTCTTGCACTGGAACATCAATTGATTCTTTGTACTGTGGAGGTTCTGGTGTCAAGAGCTCGAATGAGGGCATTTCAGCAGCTAACTTCTTCATCTTCAAAAAATTCTCTACAACATCATCAATATATTTGTGGAACTTTTCATCTGAAAAGAACTTCTGTGATGAATCCGACATTTCAGTTGTGGGGCTGCCTGCTTGATTACTTTCCATTTTTTTCTTCATGTTCAGCAGCTTTGACATATGATGATTGGACACAATAGAAATGTCTCTTTTGTAGCACAGAAATGCCTCAGTGTATTTCCTGAAAAAAAAAAACTTTTAAACAAAATAACACTACAAAGTCAAAAATTACTTACTATTTTAAAAAAACACGTACATCTTTTGCAATCCTCTTAATTTCTTCATCATCCGGCTCTCCTTCCGGTAAATCAAAACATATCTTTTTCTGTCCACTTGAACGTTGATCACTCTTCAAATGAATTCCATCATCCACCACTTCTTTCTCCTTCTGACATTCACCCTCAATATCCATTCCAGAAACCTTACCCATTGATGAAATAGGGTAACCCTTGAGAATAAGCTCTCCTTCTTCGCCAAAGCAGCCAGCAGAAACCTCCTCTTGGCATCTTCTTGAAATTTTCTCATCACTCCAATGTTGGATGAGAGGCAATGTCTTAGGTGCAGCAACCCCCTGCCATTTCATCCTTTGGAAATACAAAATTTGGAGCAACACAATGCAGCCACAAACATTTTTTGTTTGATCATTCCTCTTGAATGAATCAACAGCATCACACAGTCTTTCCAAAACATATGTGCACCAGTCATACCTTCGAATCATACTAACATCTACAACAGACTCAATAACACTCATATTTAAAAGACGGTTTGCTGACGGAGTCAAAAATGAAGACATTGCATACAAAATAAAAATCCTTTTAAAATCATCGCCTCCATCAAGCAAACGTGTCTGCATCACATCAGCAAGTGCTCGTAACGGAGATCTTGAACCAATTCCATACAACTCACCTAACCTCTCTAACATGTTAGGGATTTTGTCACCCCTAACATGTTTTGGAACACTACAACCTTCATTCCTAGGTATCATAAAAACATCATAAACATCGTCCGCTGTAACAGCAAAGCGTCGATGACTATCAATTTTAAGCATCCTACTCTTGCAATTAAAACCTCCAACTAACCACCTCATCATCTTCATATTGCATTTTCTAAAATTTAAATGTAACAACCCACCGAATCCAATATTTCTAACATCTTCTTTCTGCTTGTCATTCAAAGATTTCACAAGATCAAATATTCCATTAGGCCTACACTGAGTAATAAACATGCTGCAAAAATAATATGATATATATACATTAATTCATGTAAATATAAAAAATACCCTTAATAGATATTGAAAATTGTTCTAAATACATAATACCAAAACATATAAGTACCTTTTCAAATGAACAACATCCTCCTGAAATATATCTTCATCATTCTTTTTTTTCTTCAGTCTAACTTGTCTTTTAACTTCTCAAACTTAAACCTTTGCCTTTGCAATCTTCTTCACACTACAAAAATTATAAAAAATGCATAATAAAACAGGTACATATATGATACCTTATGTGTATATATGTAATACCATAAATGTATACATGTAATACCCTATGTATATATATGTAATACCATTAAGATACATATGTAATACTCTAGAGTATAAATGCAATACCATAGAGGTAAACATGTAATACTCTATATGTATATATGTGATACCATAAAGGTATATATGTAATACATGTATATACATTAACTAAAACAGCCTCTAAACCTTTTTCTATCAATTTCTTTTGTCTTATGGTTTCTTCATACAAAACACTTGATCGGATCAGTTCTTTAAAGTAAAACATATGATACTTAGAACTAAAAGATGTAACACATCAATGTAAGTATAATACCTATCAGCAGGAGCATCAGAAATTGTCAAATCCAACCCGCTAACATTAGCTCTCTTATGCAAACTTCCTCTTTTCCCACGAATTGCAGCTTCATCAGTAACGATTACCTTCCTCTTCAACCCTTTTTTGCTTATATTATCCATCTTTCTACAATAAACAAACTAAAAGTATTACAGTTTATAAACATACAAACTACAAAACTAGAGAAGACAATCAAAATATAGAACAAAAGAACTAAAAAAAACTCTAGAAATCACTAAAAAACTTCATTCTTATATTTTACTGAGTTTCCAATAAAAACACAAAAAAAGCACAAATCACTAGCATCAAAATCAAAACAAAGCTAAAGTTAATCACAGTACTAAACTTGAAAAACAGAGTGAAGCTTAAGACATACTTATCAAGTGCAGAAGAACAAAATAAACAAACAAATACTCGATTATAAAGTACTGCAAACAATCTAAACAAAAAAAATAAAATCATATAATTGTAATACCCTTAAGACATAGTTGTAATACCATATGTATATAACTGTAATACCCTATACCAGATTTCATATAACCCAGATGCATATAAACCAGATGGACTCCATTTGAACTCTAAAAAACTTCATTCTTATATTTTACTGAGTTTCCAATAAAAACACAAAAAAAGCACAAATCACTAGCATCAAAATCAAAACAAAGCTAAAGTTAATCACAGTACTAAACTTGAAAAACAGAGTGAAGCTTAAGACATACTTATCAAGTGCAGAAGAACAAAATAAACAAACAAATACTCGATTATAAAGTACTGCAAACAATCTAAACAAAAAAAATAAAATCATATAATTGTAATACCCTTAAGACATAGTTGTAATACCATATGTATATAACTGTAATACCCTATACCAGATTTCATATAACCCAGATGCATATAAACCAGATGGACTCCATTTGAACTCTAAAAAACTTCATTCTTATATTTTACTGAGTTTCCAATAAAAACACAAAAAAAGCACAAATCACTAGCATCAAAATCAAAACAAAGCTAAAGTTAATCACAGTATTAAACTTGAAAAACAGAGTGAAGCTTAAGACATACTTATCAAGTGCAGAAGAACAAAATAAACAAACAAATACTCGATTATAAAGTACTACAAACAATCTAAACAAAAAAAATAAAATCATATAATTGTAATACCCTTAAGACATAGTTGTAATACCATATGTATATAACTGTAATACCCTATACCAGATTTCATATAACCCAGATGCATATAAACCAGATGGACTCCATTTGAACTCTAAAAAACTTCATTCTTATATTTTACTGAGTTTCCAATAAAAACACAGAAAAAGCACAAATCACTAGCATCAAAATCAAAACAAAGCTAAAGTTAATCACAGTATTAAACTTGAAAAACAGAGTGAAGCTTCACACAATAAAGATCAGGCATATTCAGCATTATCCAGAACATATTCATCAACTCAGTACACAACACACTCTACATCTCTTGATATATGCCCTGCATGTACACATATATGTATAAAGACCTATATTACACAATGTTGGAGAACTACAGAACAACATTTTTTGCGCTACGTAACATTAAACTACAGATTTTACATAAACTACAAAACTAGAGAAGATAATCAAAACATAGAACAAAAGAACTGAAAAAACCCTAGAAATTCAAACACACAAACACAAAAACAAACAAATCGAGTGCAAACGAACAAAATAAACAAATAAATACTCGATTATAAGTACTGCAAACAATCTAAACAAAAAAAAAATCATCGCATGCACAAAAATACTTACCACCAAACCGAAGAATGAAATACGGCTGAAAATACTTCCAAAGCACCGATATTCTTCAACGAAAACGGAAAATCAACTCCAAAACAAACTTTAAGGAGACGAAATCGAAGCAAAAAAGTTGAGAAAGGTAGAAGAAGAGTGCAGAAGAATGGAAACGCGAAGAAGAAACTCAAAACCATAAAAAAACCGCTAAGTATTGTTATTTATAATAGATCCGAATTGTATATGGAGCGGGTCGGGTCGGTTTTGGGGGTACGGATCTTAGATCCGTACCCCGGGGGTACACAAGTTTTAGTGAAAAGAAAAACATAAATATGGAAAATCAGTTTTTTTTTTAGTAATACAGATATACTAAAACTATGATGTGATAGTTTTGGGAGGAAAAGTGGCACTATGGTAATTCTTCCCAATTGTCTTGCTTTTATATAAGTATAGATATGGACGTTTAAGTCCAGTTGTATGTCAAAAAAAAATTGTTCAAATGACACATATTTAAACACTTAAATAATTAGATTTATAACTTAAATAAATTGGATTTATCAATTAATTAGTGAATGACACATTTATACTACATACAGTAGTTTAAACTGCATATATACAGTTCAAATAAGATAAATTAGATTTATTTAAACACCTTAGATTTAATTTTGGATACACACATTATATATATATATATATATATATATATATATCTCAAATCATCCCTTAGAAAAACTAGATTAGCTTTTGTAACCATATAATTTAGTCTGTGGATTACATTAATCCACGAACATTCCATCTAAATAAGCAAACACACATTTATATAAAAGATTTAATTTGTACTTGTTTGTCAATAAAAACAAAATGACAATAAACAAATAAATTGTTCCAAGAGCGTGATTAGTAATAGTGTTTAGTAAAGGATAATATAAATTTATTACAAAACACAAATGTCTGTAGAATTTTTATGATCTTCTTTATTATGTGGTTGACATTGTTTTGTTTGTACGTACAAGTGTTACGTTTATGTTATTATATTTGGAATTATACAGAAGTATAAAATATAATTTAAATATCTATGAAATAACTATGCATATATGAAGGGGATGAATATTAGATACATATAAATATTGTTATTATATATATATGGAAAATGAAATTAAATCCATGTGATGGGTTTGTCATTATTCTGTGAAATTAATTCGTTTTCCACATGTTGGCCAGTGCAATCTGTATAGAGCATCTTATTAATAATTTATTTTGGTTTACAACATTATTTAATTTAAGATTGGTTTAATTTTCAATTTTCATATTAGCTTTATTTATCATATTTGATAATGCTAGTATTCATATGAATTAGTTGTAAACTTAAAGTTCTTTTTTTCTCTTACATTAATTGATAGTTATAATAATTGATTCATTGTTTTTATATAGTAATAACTTATATAATGTGTAGTGTCCTTCGAATAAGATATTTAACAACCGATAAAGAGCTCACAAGATTGCCTAGAGTTGGAAATATATTAAATTTAAATAAAGATGATTTTGATCAACATTTGACCATATCTTCAAATATGTTTCATTTAATCATGCTAAGATGAAATTTTAGGTGCAAATTCTTAATGTATATTTGTTTCGAGTAGATATATGCACTTAATATATTTATTATCTGAAATGTATTTGGTCCTAACCTTTATGTTATATATTTGAGGCGATTAATATATTGGATCCTAACTTTTATGTTATATTAATCATACATTTATATTATGTTAATCATACTCTTATGTCCCGATTTTATATTCTTAGTACAATACTTTAACTTTTTAAAAAAACCCACTAACTTTTATATTATATATATTGGTCTTACCTTTATGTTATATATTAGTCATACCTTTATATACATATATCATACTTTTATGTAATACTTTAACTTGTAAGAAAATCTTAATTTCGGCACAATTTGTACATGTCTACCTTTATGTGATATTACTTATACTTTTATATCAACATAATCATACTTTGTGTAATATATAAAAAATTTAGGTAACATAACTATGAGGTATGATTAACATAACTAAAATGTAAGAAATGAATAAGTGATTGTCTAAAAATATATTAAGGTATATTTAAAGACTCTAAAGGTATTCGGAATTAATATAACCTAAAGGTATAACATAGAGATTGAATTTGGGTGAGCTTATCAACTAAAACACATGGGAGCGCATGATCTGTAAATGACACCCTCTCTAGATACTTCATGGGTCGGGTCGGGTTGGGTGGCTGATGTATAAATTTATTTGTCTAATCTACTTGGATATGTATTTCTTGTCGGAAAATAGTTAATTCTGGATATGTGTTTTTCAATTACCTAGTAAAGAAATTTCCAAATAAAATCTGGATCCAAACATATTTTAATTTGTCAGTGAACTTGTGTTTGTATTCATAGTTTTTTTTTTTTTATAAACAATACTTGTTATTTATTGAATTAGATAGGTATTTTAGAATATTAGATGAAATTAACATTAAATAAAAGATCTCACAGGGTAGTTTTGAGACAATAAAAAGAAAATATATGAGTGAGTTGTATGTAAAACTGTTTTACAGATTTAGTTACATAAGAGGAGTCAATTCATCCTGCATCATTCATATATAAATTTGTGAAAATTGGTCTTATTTGTGGCTAATAAGAATTGTGTCACAATTACTATCCATAAGACTATCGCATATAAGTTAAGGAATAAGACAAAAACTTTTATGAATCAGGTGCATGGATCTAAGATCCATGCACTCGACCCGACCCGTTCACGCGCCCAAAACGTGCCTCCCACGCGCATGCACGCGCTCCCACGCGCTGAACACTTGTGCTGAAGTTCATCCAAAATTCGCTCATATAGACCAACCTTTGTGTATAGTTAGACCAATCATGTGTAGGTAGGTCTAACTATAAACAAAGGTATGTCTAACATATATAAATATATGTTTAACTATATGCAAAAGTATGTCTAACATATACAAATGTATGTTTAAGTATACATAAAGGTATGTCTAACACAACGTAAAGGTATGTCTAACATAACGTAGTGGTATGTGCCAAAATTCAAAAATCAAGCCAAAAAAAGACAAGGCATGAAATTTGGGCAGAACTGGTATGTTTAACATAGCTTAAAGGTACGTCTAACATAACGTAAAGGTATGTCTAACATAATCTATTGGTATGTGATTTTTTTCAAAAATCATGTGCGAAAAAAAAAAAGGTGCGGTCCCCCCGACCCGGATCCGATTCGGGTGCATGGATTTAAGATACATGCACCTGATTCACAAGAGACTACTCAAGGTATAAACTGACAAATGGAAATTTAAAAACAACCATAATAAATAAATAAAAAACACTTATTTACATACATCAATTGCACATATCCTAAATCCATGCAATTGGGTTGACCCAATTCGAGATTAAATTGTGTGCACGATACATTCATATCGTGTATGTGTACACAATATGATTCTATCCTGTGAGAATCTATGATACATACATATTGTGTACATACATTTTCGTATATGTGTACATGATAAAATCATATGATGTACACGTATATCCTTATATCATGGGCACAATACTGTAAGTTGTGTACTTGTACACGATATATGTGTATGCCATATGATTTTATTATGTACACGATACGATTGTATGGCTACACGTGTTCAAGTCCGCGTTCAAATCCTAACCTTCGTGCTTACCTTTGTGTTATGTTCGCATAACTTTAATTATGTTATGCTCACATAGCATTTAAGTTATGTTATTTTATCTTTTTGCAGTGTATTACAAACCTATAATAGATTTTTAACCTTTATGTTGTAATAATATGTAGTGTATATATATATATATATATATATCCTTTATGTGCTAATAATATAACATTTATTTTATTCATTAGGTACATAAAGATTATACTAATATAATATAAAAGATAAATTATTTATAACATAAAAGTTCAGTCATACTAAAAAAAGTCTAAGTGATTGATATCATTTAAATGTATGATATCTATACATAGATGTTATTTTAGGGTAGTTCTATAGTACATCAGGTGTATTAATACACCAGACTCTCTACTCATTTTTAGCCATCAGATTTGAAATCATTAAAGTCAAAGTCAACTATGATCTCAGATCTAATGACTGAAAATGATGGAGAGTCTGGTGTACTAATACACCCGGTGTACTATAGAAGAACCCGTTATTTCAATATAATATAGAGGTGACGACATGGGCATAGATCTATGTCGAAACAAACCAAACCCGACCCGCACATACCCAATTATATAGATTATGATCCTGCACCTGGTTTATAAAATAAAACACACCTAAAAAAAAAAGAACGAAGAACTTGTCATGGTACCATATGAAGTTATTGTTAATTTCTTGTTAAAAGAGATATGCTTCTCATTTTAGATTTTATTTTATTTTTTTCCCCTCTCCTCTTACTTATAATATTATTATTAACCTTTTTTTCAGATTTCAAAGATTTTATTTCATTCCATTACCATGTAACTCCATTCTTCCACAATCCATACCGATCATGTCGTTAGAATTTTAGATAAAAAAAATAGGAACAAACAAACTAAAATTTGTATGCACTTTAGTTTTGTCTCATTTTCCAAATCTTGTTGCTAATGCTCTATTACAAGCCGGCAAAGGCTAAGAATGGCATGGTGATAGGAAAAAATTAAATAAAAATATTGATTCTTTTGGTATCACAAAGGAATAAAAAATGAAATGTCATAATCTTTTATAATTGATAACTATAAATAAACTGTATAAATATTAAATCAATGTGTATCCAACCAAATTATTTTACAAGATAATTTTATTTTAATATTCTTGTTCAATCTATCACTCAAATTTACATATTTGGCATTTTTAAATTTAAAAAGTGCAGAAAATTAATCATTACACTAATATTAAGGTATATTATATTGATATGTTTTATTTTTTTAATTTTATTATTATTTTAATATTTTGTTATTATTTGCATTTTTTAAGTAGTAAAGTATTTAATATTTATCATAGTTTTTATAAATTATTTTCATGTGATTTATAATATTTAAATAATATCTTATTTTATCTTGTTAAAAATATTTTAGTTACAATGTTAATTTTATGCGTTTTTATATAAATTATTATTTATTCTAATATCCATTTATCTTATTTGTATATATTTACAAAATAAAAAGTATTTAGATATAAATTTTATAAAAAAACTAAAATTATTTGTATTATACAATAAAAATAATTTTATTATCTTTATTTGTAATATTTTATATTTATTAATTATTTTTATACTATTTATGTATTTATTGATTTATTTGCTATTTTGGTCTTGTTATACTTTTATTTTTTATTAATTTTATATTATTAATTATTGTTTTATATAAGTAGTTTCAATATTATTTATGGAAATTTTATGTAATAATTTAACTTTATAATTTGTCAGAAATAAAATAAAATGATAATTGTCAAAATTAATTAAAAAATGCATTCCTTATTGACAGGAATACATAATATCATGGGTGTAGGAAAGAATAGTCATTCCTATATACATGATAATATTGATTCCTTTGGAAATGGTAATTCCCAATTATAAAGACATATCAAATGAAGGAATATGAATGAAAGTAGTAATGATGATTTCATTCTCATCCCATTCCACCATACCAATCATACCCTAAGGGCTCTTTTGGGATGAATGTTGAATTAGTTGATATAGATGTGTTAAAGGTGGATTACTATTTTTTTCCAAAAGGGTGTTTGAGTGTTTGATTTTAGTTTTTTTAGTAAATTTATGTTTGCTATGTGTGATTTAGATAGATGCTACATAAGCAAACTCATATTTGGTTAATGCGTTGATTTGAGATAAGTGGTGGAGTTACTTTTATACCCTTTTGATTATATAACAATTTAATTTGGGGATTTAGAGATTTTTCTTGCCAAATTATTAGTATCATTATTCTTGAGAAGAGGAACCAAGAAGCAACTTCAATGGATCATTACATTACACAAAGTACTTTATCTTAACCTTCAACTGTTATCATCATTACATGTGCCTATAACATCATACTCCAAAGTACACTGAATATCCCCAGAAACAACACACCATCATACTGAGAAAGATGCAGAGACATGATCCTCATCTTGTAACACCTATACATCTAATGATTTCGGGTCAGCTATGGTTCCGAATGAAAGATAAAACACCGGAAGATAATATTATTTCAGCTAAAGCTTCTAATGTCGTCCCATCTACAATGGGATGTTAGTATGTTTTACCTCTTTTCGGGTTCTTGCAGTCCTATATGTTTGTCGAAAGTTGCCAATATTAGTAGCTATATTCGGAAGAAGAAGATTCTGAATCTCCATCCGAACTCCTTTCTACATTTCCAACCTGATCTATGACTCTAGTTTGGTTCGCCTCTTCATTATAATCGCTGTTGATATATCCTTCAACATCCTCGTCATCATTGTAATCATCCTGTTCCTCCAAGCCATCATCTCCATCCTCGTCATCATTGTAATCATCCTCATAATTGACATAATCAACGTCATCTCCATCTTCAACACGTTCATCTCTTTCCCCACCTGTTCTGTACTCCACATTTTCTGTGAAGCGTCGTCTGGACTTCCCACTCCTCGCATTTGAAAAATCATCAACCAAAAGGTCATCAAATTCATCAGCAGATACTTGACCATTCACATCATCATACTCTGATCTTTCGGAACTGCTAACATTTTCATTTTCGGCACCCTCAGTTTCTATGGGTGTTTCCGCCAAATTCCACTCCCCTTGCTGTGGACCTGCAGTATCATCAGAGACAATATCCTTAGCACCCCTTTTGGCGAAAACATTCCTGCTTGTTCTCATAGCAGGTTTCTGCCTGCTTCTAGTGGAGCGGCGACCTTTCTTGCTGCCACCTCGTGCATGCGACCGGCCTTTCCAACCTGGAAGTTGTGTGAATTTGTCTTTTCTTGCAATCAAATTACATGACTCATCTCGAGAATTGATCACCCTTCTCTGTGGTTTTCCTCCACGGGTGCGGCTAGGGCCTCTTGGACGTCCTCGACCTCGCTTCAACATGGTGCGACCATTTTGCAGATCAGCCCAGGAATCATCTTGCTGAGATCTGGCTTGTGACACACTATCCATAGATCTCCCAAGAGCAGGATATATTGATGGAAATTTCTGGAGAAGCATAAAAGACATCCCAAAGGTAAAAAGTTTGAATTTAACTGCTAAAAGCACAATAGATTTGAGATGGGCATTGAAACCCATCACTAGAAAAGTTCACCTAAAGCATTGGCAGGGGAAAAAGAGAGACGGGAAGCTAAAGGAACTAGTACTAATACTTGGACGAAAACTAATCTTCAAGTAAATTAGTACTTCCATATAAAACACAAGGGACAGCAACTCTTACATTTAAATTGCAAGCCTCATCGTCTTTCTGAAAAGTTTCTTTCGGATGGTCTGTATAATAGATGGATGTATCAAGTTCCATAAGCCTTAAAGCCACAGCTGGAGTGGTCTGAGGCATCCATGGAAGAACTGCAACCTCTGCATTTCTGAAGAAAGAATCAGCATAGCGCCCTACAACTTTACAGGAACTCAAAATCTCAGAGGTGGTCTCATAATTCGATGACAAAAACTCCCTCTTGATACCATCTTCCAGCAACGTCAGGCACTGAACATCAGCCAAGCAAAATCCCATAAAGACAGGGAAAACAAAATATAACAAAGAAAGGATGCAAAAGGAGGTGAACATAACACCGGCTATTTCAGCAATAGACTAAAAAGTGTACGTGTAAATGGAGTTGTTGGACAAATAAAATTTATTAGAAACATATCTGAAAAGTAAAATTAGAGGCAATAAAGTCCTTTTCCAATCTGTCTTATTTATGACTGGGATAACACATGCACAAGAGTTAGGTAGGTAAAGTAACAGATGACATGCACAAAAAATGTCCACACACATACAGAAAGATAGAGACCTGAAGAAGCTCTTCTGCTGTTGATACCATATGCAACTTCCTGCCCCAATATAATCTATAATCATCAGACCAAACTGATCCAAGAGCATGCGATGGTATAGAGGCCTGCAAAAGCAAGAACATGAAATTGAGAAAGCACGTGGACTTGGGCAATTGCCAATTGGAAGGCCTTCAGGGTTAAGACATGACTAAGCTTATACTATGAACTTTTATGCAAAAAAAAAGCAACCCTGACCTCGATCGTAGCTAATTGGAGTTTTAGTAATCTAATTCTCGGGGGAAGAGAGAGGTCAAGAGAGACGTTATCACACTCTTCACTCCATTTCTTTTTGCACTGAGCGACATGTTCTGCAAAACTGGAAATTTCATTGGAAGTTCTGTATGTCCTATGACAGGAAGGACAATGTTTTTCCTCCCAAGAAAACAAAATAGGGCAACCATTGCAATATTCCAGCAGCTGTGGGCGCCTTAGCGTGCCGTGCTTCAGTGCTACTAATACATTAGAAGCATAGCATTCTTTCCACATCCACTCAAAGCTGTTAAATCTTTGCATGACACTGTTTTCTCCTGTTCCATTATTTCCAAGGTCAATGGCCAGTGATATAGATGATACTGATAAATTAAAATACAATGCAAAAAGATAATAGAGCTATCAGTACCATTTAAAAAATCAAGCTCATTTCTCATTTCAAGAACTTCCTTTTTGATATCATCAGAGACATGCCCACCTGAATATGAGCATGACAAGTTCTTTCTAACAGTTTCTTTGAATGGGGCCCCGACATTTTGCAATATGGAATGCAAATGAGATTCTCTAATCCCACGGGTGTCCAAAGATGACAATAGAGCATTGAACCCCTACATGTAGCAGAAAATAATTATTTCTTAACTAAAGTTACAAGCTAGATATGCTGTTATGGGTTAAAATATCAATAATCAATGTCTCATAAATTTCACTAAAAGATGACAATTTAATAAACTCAAACTACTGAGAACAAAAGCTTATATATCCTAAGAGTGAGTGTTCATATAAACAAAAATTACATATCCTGAATTGGACAAATTCGTATCCTCCAGCAACAGCCCAAGGTAAAATAGCATGCTTGGTTATGAGAGAGCATTACTCACTCTCCTTTCTATGAAGATTTTTTGCGCAAAGGTGTGAGTATCTGTAAAAATACCCTTCATTTATCTCAAAATACCCTTCACTACTCCAGACAAAAGGAATCAGGTTGAAAATCATTCAATAGCTAAGAGATGTCACACTAGGCATAAAGCATGTATTTTCATCAAATGAAAATATAATGAAAACCAGCTACTCGTGAACTCATAACAGTTACCAATGAAGCTCTACTGAATTTTTCTTAGGTTACTCATTTAGAAAGAGAAAACAAAAGCCAGTTTTGAACTGGCTTCAACCTACTCCAGACAAGAAAGAATGAAGCTAAAATCATTCAATAGCTAGGAATTGTCACTCCATGAAGAAGGCTCATAATTTACTATATGTACGACAAATAATACAATATAGAAGTGGGTGGAGGGGGAGAGGAAGAAGAATGAACTTCTTCATCACATATAATAACTGTCGAATGATGAAATATAACCAAAGAAAACAGAAGTACCTCTTCAGTATCAATAAGCCTCCAAATACCATTGCATAACTCAACGAATATTCTGCCAGATCCAGGATCATTTCGAGATAGAGATGTGATAAACTGCCAATATCGGTTACGTCTGCGATCCTGTCCAAGAGGCAAAGACCTATATACATAGATCTCCTCAGCCCGGTGACCAATGAAGGCTTTCAGTTCTGATCGTGACTTTTCAGCAGCATAAATAGATTGTTGAAGCAACAAATTTTCAGGCACCAGCGAAATTTCGTGCATTAAAGGATTCTTTTCAGTGACCATGTGATTGAGATAATTTTCTTCATTTTGTTGATCATTCAAGTCAACCAGCTGGAACTCAGGGTTTATAGATGATGACTCATTTTTTATAGAAACACTATCTGATGGACTTCGCCTGTGCTCTGTAACAAGGGTAACATTTTGTTCAGCTCTGTTACCAGCAAGTGATGAATGCGGAAATTTAAGAGTGTGCTCCTCTTTCATCCGACGCTTATCAAGTTGGGCCTCAGCCCACATTTGTTTCTTTAATGCATTTGCAGCTTCCAGACGTTCCTGAAAAGCTCTCAATCAAGCAATAGAAATATAATACAAGCAATAGAGTACATAAATTCTTAGAGACTCAAGCTTACCTCCAAAGCAACGCGAATAGCATTTCCTTCATTTGCTACTCTGATCAAGGCAACCAGGGCATTTAAACGCTCTTCAGTGCTAAGATCAGCGTACTCCCCTTCAGTAAGCCCGTGAACCCATGGTTCTCCAGAACCAAATTCATCAATTACAGTGTCTTGAAGATCATTAATAGCAGTCTGGGAGTTTATCCCAGCAACATCCACATATGGAACACTTGTTCCATTACTTTTTATCTCTTCTACTGACAGAGTCAAAGTTGAACTACCTTTTGAATTTCCAACGGCACCCAGAGGAGCTTCCATCAACTCACTACAGGAGTTCTTGTTACCATATTGAGAGAGACCATCACAGCTGTTTGTTTTGCAGGAATGAGAAACTTCCTCAACTTTTGGTACAGCATCCAAGTCATCAACATCAGGATCATCCCCAACATCACTTTCAGAGTCTTGATCTCTTTCAACATCATCCTTTTCAACATCTGCTTCTTCATCTACATTTCCATTTTGATGTACCCAGATTCTCTCTCTCGCTGCAGAAAGAATCGCCTCTGCATCATCGGGATCCTTTCTATGAGGGGAGCGTACGCAATACGTTGAAGGAGCTGTTCTCTCAAATAGCCTTGTATCTCTAGACAGAGCAGCAGAGATTGATGCTTCTGGTGTTTTACTGGTTGTGAGATCCCTAAGACCAGATCTCTTCATAAAAGATGATAATTCATATCAGCAGCATATTAGGAGATATGGATACTTGTATCAAAGAAATAAGAGAATACCTGAATCTTGTCAGCAACTTCCAATATCGAAAGTCCCTTGCTTCCTTCCAGTGAAAGGATATGAAATGCTGCGAATTTGACTGTTCCAGGAGTCAAGCGATGCTGGGATCTTCGTGGATTTGAGAAACCTCTTTCTTGCAGAATGGCAACAGCATTCTCAGCAGCTGCTCCACTTCGCAAATTGGATATTGTATCAGCACCATTATCATCCTGCACTTGAATAAAAAATAATCATAAAGAACTATATATAACATACCAAAAGCGATTCTATGTAACCTCTTTAGTTAGTATCTTATTCATTTTATTTGTGCCTTAAACCAGAAATTCTCAGATGTACCTGTTACCATCAAAGTATTTCACTACCGCAACTTTCCAAAAAGCAGATATAGTTTGAAATTTCCTTCAATTTGAATAAAATATTGAGCAAAACTGATTTTACAATGAAAGGAGGCTAGTAACATGGAAACTCTCATGTGCATACGAGCCTTTGACCAATACAAAAACAGTGCTACTGTGGTTTATCAGAGTCTAATGTTACAATTTACACACAAGAAGATCAAGCAAGAAAATTAGTGATGAAACAGGAAAACATATTTACTGTAATAATCCATGTTACTATGGACTACGAAACTGGAACCACACATATTTATCTTATTCTCACTGTCAGTTCACCAAATGAAACCCCCGGTATTCTCCTTGTACTGAGTGGCGTTATTAAACAAACGCAAGGTTAGCAGAAATTAATGAAATAACCATGAACAACAAAAATGGAGTTCTAAAACATTATCTGGAAGCAAAGATATTAAACAAAAGTTAATGACATACGTAATTTTCATGCATCACAAAACGTTACATGATGGCTAAACCAGTTTCTTGAATCACACACTTCGACTGATGCGTACACATGTCTACCAACACATGATATTGCATTCATAAGGATGGATAAACCGAAAACACATGCCTATAGATAGAAAAACACATATTAGTGTGCACATATACACATGCATATGCAGGATTGATGAATTAAAACATATAAAGTAAAATTATGATCCATATGTATCAAGAGTAGAAAACAGGAACAGTTCGTGCCTCAATCTCATCTTGGAGATGTGCTGGTTTAATATTTTGCTTCTTCATTTTTGGCCCAAAACCTGCAGATAGAGCAAATTGCCGCAATACTTCAGGCCAAGTTAATGGACTGAGGTGGCGCTGCCAGCTAAGCAAGTCAAAGCCCCAAGCATAAGCCTGTTAAAGATTATCAGAATAATTAAGTTCCACTGCATCATAATCAATTAAGAACAGTAACCAAATCTAGTAAAAAACGCACCCCTTCAACAATGTGTGGATGTCCACCAGCAGATATACCAGAAGAATTTGGATCTGGTGTTCTTGCAACATCTTCAATGTCTTTTATAATGGTTCTGAGAAGTGCTATGTGGATCTCCCCCAACAATCTTGGATCCTAGGATATGGGAGAATATAGTGTTTAAACAAAATAAAAGTAAAAATAAAAATAAAATAATAATAATAATAATAATAATAATAATAATAATAATAATAATAATAATAATAATATTAATAATAAAGCCACGTCCCAAATATCACCTTATAAAATTTGGAGAATGGAATTTCAAAACTTACAGAATCATGCAGTGCTTGAGTGAACTCATCCAAAGTGAAAGGCCATAGACCAAGAACATCAGCAAAAGAAATTAAGAATCTCCAAACCTACATGATTCAGATGAGGATACCCACCAGGTATAAATAAGAAATCAAGGAAGCTTGTGTTACACATAGGGAACTGGACAATGAAGTCACAAGAGAAAGCAAATGGTGCATATGTTTTCCAGACACCCATGCCAAGAAAATTCAACAAATATATTAAAAATTTCAGCAATATTTCACTCTAGAAAATATTAACATAAAACTTTGAAGAAGCTTCATATACAATCTCCTACAAATAGATTAAAAATTTCAGCAATATTTCACTCTAGAAAATATTAACATAAAACTTTGAAGAAGCTTCATATACAATCTCCTACAAATAGATACATAAAATGCTTTAAACCAAAACAGATGCCCAAAACTCTGAAAATGCTTTTGACAAGTAATAACCAATAGATGTGAATGCTATAGATAATTATAAAAATAAAATGAGTCAAATATATACTATCAGCAACAGAGATTTATTCCACTAAGGTTCACCTTTATAGTATACAGCTTCATATATGCTAAGAACCACAGGGTAAGAATTAAGAAATTGGTATCTAAACCGACCCATGTAATGACATATATTACAAGTCAGGATCTGGTTTCAGATATCTAAGTTCTAACCATGCAATCCTATATCATCCTTTTACGTGCACCCATCACACAGATTTAAATATCTTCAGATTGTAAATCAGTTGGGAAGTATGGTTGGTTTGGGTAGTTATGAGCGAGGCCTATTTAAAAATAATATCAACAGAAACAGCAACACAAGACATTCGCATTTGTAACAATAATATCAACAGCAACATTAATACAAGTAAAACAAGCATATCCATCAGAAATGTATAATAGTATTGAGAACAGATGCCCATCTGGGATGGAGAAGTCATCTTACCATAAGAAGATTACCAACATTCTCCTCAGAGTCAATCCAAGGCTGGATTTCGAAAGGCCTCTTCAAACAAACGCGCTCAGGTGGGAATTCTGGGAGTTTGTCTAAAGAATGAAAGTTCACCAAGCACTTAGAAAGCAATATACAAATTGGTAGCCAGAGAAAGTTATGACAGGGTGAATAAATGGATACAAAAAAAATTCAAAAGGAAATCATTCATACTAATCACTATGCAAATCCATGAATGTCACGACTCATGACTAAGGAAATGCTCCACAACAATGGATAATATTTGAAGTACATCAATGACCAACCTTAATACCTTTAAACAAGTCGAGATTCTGTAAAATCTCACTGTCGAGAGCCAAAATAGAGGGCAATCCCCTACCTGACGCTGCTAGCTCCATGAGTTCCAACCTTTCATCATCTATCAACTCTGTTGATTCTTTAGCAATTTTGCGAGCAGCAGCCCTATCATTAGCAGCTTTAAGTCTTGCAGCTTCTTTCTCCCTGCGCATTTCCTCTTTAAGCCTCATCTTTTCTGCCTGAGAGAAAAAATGATCAAGTCACTCACTGATATATTACAGCACATCTAATTACAGAAAACATAGCATGGGTCAACACACAAAATACGAATTTGGACTAACTTTGATGTACTCCTTTTGTAGAAATTTCTCTCTTCGCTCCATTTCACGCCTTTGCTCCCTCTGGTATCTCTCCTCCTCACGCTGCTTTTCACGTAACAGTCTTTCCTCTTCCTTCCGCCGTTCGCGGTCCTGCCTTTCCATCTCTTTCCTCATCTGCTCTTCTCTCTACAGAATAATGAATAACTCGTTAGCAGAAGAATAGCATATGAGATTTTAAAACAATCCAGTTGACAACAAGAAGAATTTTAATTCCAAATGACAGAAAGGAAGGCCGCCAAATTAACTGGAGCAATACCAAGCAATACCTTTCTCCTTAAAACATCTTGCTTCTCTAGCTCCTTCCTGATCTTTTTCTCATGAGCCTCAACTTCTTTGGCTATTCTAGCCTCTTCAGCCTGCAAAACTTAGCAGAAGTAGAATTTATGAAATTATAAGCCCACCCTTAGGCAACCAAATGAATTTATTCTGAATTGGTCTCAAGAAGCTAGGGATAAGGATGCTAATGGCATAACTATAACCATTATTTTGTTAATAAAGCGAAAACACTTTCGCATTCCCAGTAAGACAGTATGACTAAGTTACAGAATAGCCAATGTTCACAAGTATTCTTAAAGGTGGTTGGAGAACAGAAATAAATAATAAGATAAAAGAGCACCTTGCGTTTCCTCTCCAACCTCTCTTGGTCAAGTACGCGTTGCCTATCCGGTGTTATAATCTGATTATCCAAATCAGCAATTGGGTGAACTAGAAGATGAGAATCCATGTTGGCATTCACCATGGGAGCCATTGGTGAAGCAACATCAACTTCTCCCAGAGATGGAGACAGATGGTTTTCCAGCCTACCTTGATGTGGCAATAGACTTAAACTTGGCATCTGACTTTGAAGATATCCAGTAGCTACTTGCTCATTACTACGTACAATAGATCTCCCAGAGGATAATGGAACTCGAGCATTCAGGATATCTGTGGGTGAACCATAATAATGTGACCCAACTCTTTCATAGGAATCATTCCTCACAGAAGGCTTCTCTGGAAGAAACTGGTATTCCTGGAGAGCCCTAGAAGCACCCTGATAAGCTAGAAGTTTAGTTTCACAACCAGTTCACAATTTGGTCCATACCATCAAGATGCAAGTAGAGGAATAACACTTACAATCACACAGAAGGATGACTGTAACATTAACACTGAAATAAATGACATTAGGTTGTTATGGATTTGACCCTGTGAAAGTCACGGTCAATCCACTCGATCAATCAATCTATTTGACAATGCATCCAATCATGGATCAAAGGGATTTCACTTTATTTATTTATTTTTATTTTATTTTTGTGAGTGTGGATGTCATATAGACTCCAGAGCCTAGACATTTCAAATCCATATTCACTACCCCATCTATGCCCCTCTCCCCCCCCCCCCCCCCCCACACACACACAAATGCATCATTATTATTTACTAAAACTTTATTTGTAGTATATTTAAATATTTATAATTTTATTTTTATTCTTGTTTTACATTAAAATAATTGCATATAACAAATTATTTTAAGTATTGTTATACTCATTCTACATTTGAATTAGTATAGATATAAACTTGTAATTATTGAGTAAAACAAATAATAATCCTTTTTTTGATAATTTTTTAAATGACAACAGAGATTTTTTTAAAAAAATTGAAGATTTCATATACTTCATGAAATTTTGTAAAACAATGATTTTGAAATCCTTCCACAAATCCACATTAAATCCAAATTAAGGAATTTTAGATTGGATGAATTATATGTTCATGAAATCATAAATCTCATTGATTTTCAATTTCATCACAAATTCCCAAATCCAGACGCAACCTCATTTCCACTCATTATTTTGCTGACCAATTTCCAGCCTGCAAAATTGCCAATAGATTTTGGTCTACATATGGAGAGAGACATACCCTGACCTGCACTCTACTTCCCCAAAAAAAGTTAAAATAATAGTTACTTCATTAATATGAAAATATAGAGAATTGAGTATATTAAAATAGAAAGCTATTTGACCAAATAGAATTAGATGCAAGATTTTAGCTTCTTGGCATTATTTTTGACACACAGAAAATTTAAAACAATAAGCAAATCATGTTACAAAGTCACCACAATTTTACTTAAGTTTTAAAGATGCAACATACTTGGGCAAAGCATTCCCATCTTAATATATACAGAATTTCAAATGTGGACATGGCTTTGCATATAGCTCAATCAAAATTACTATAGGTGAATTTGCTCTAAATTTACATCATTTGCATTTGTTCATGGAGCTCTTAGATTTTGCCCCACTGTGCATTGTTCACAAAGATTATAGTGTAGGTTCACACCTCACCCCTATTTGAAAGAGAAAACTAAAAATATAATGATGTTTTTCCGTCACTGTCGATCTTTTTTTTTTTTTTGCTTTCCTTATTATGCACCTCAATATAATAGGCATCTCACATCAGATGCAGATAGGATGCACTGCTTATATTGCTTATGCCCAGAAGCCTTTGATGCAACGAAGTCATATGCATCAACTTATCACACTTAAAGAGAAAACATAATGCAGTTGGTTGATAGAAAACATTAAAGAAAATGATGAAAACCTAATCAAATTAAGGGTTTAAATATTCCTTCAAAATTATGAATCATAGGAGAGGCTGAAGCCACAGAAGCTCCCAAAAGGGATCCTAACCTTGATTTCTTTAGCATCCAGCCTCTCATATAAATGGACATCATAGGCCCGCCCAGCTGCTTTCTGTTGTTCTGATGTAGCTGTTACATGTCGAAAAATTATTAGGCTACTTCAGTTAGAAATCTAACAGGACATAAACTGTAAACAGAATGGTATATGATTAAGATTAAAAAAGATTGAAAATAACATGCAGTATCCAGGAGTAGAAAAAAGTTTGATCCAATAAATGACCTTTAGAGAAGTAATGAATCAGGCTGACTAGCACTTCTCAAATGGGCTGAAAAATCCCAAACTCTAACACATAGTTTACTCAAGCCAACCATATCTAACACAATGACTCGCGAGGCTCGCCAAGCATATGATTACTAATTTACTACTTTATCTTTGATATGATTAATTGTTTTACATGTATTCATATATATAAGCAATCAAGTAAGCCTTTTAAGCTGAATTACAACAGGTCTTATTAGTGCAACAGAGTCAAGCTCGAGTTTATTGACTTTATATCAAGTGGAGTTCATTCTCAAGCTTGGCAATCTATCCATTTGACTGAACGCATTTACACACCTAATCAGTTTATATTCATGGGTGTGACTTATTTCTACACAAAACCAAAAATTTGGATCACCAGTTTCAGGATGGCTTGCCCCACTCATAGAAGGTCAGTCGTTGATGTAGGCATGTAGCACATCATTCTTGCAATCCATTCAAGAAGAAACTCCTGAATGAGTCACTGACATTCATACATTGTACTCTCAAGCAACAAGCAGCCTAACTCACTTGCAAACATCACAACAGTTCACCTTAAGAAGAAGGAAAGAAGTGAACTTTCTTTAAGGATTCGGGAAATTATCTCCATGTAAGTAGATCACCCAGTCGAAATTTGAAATGAGTGTGGGGTTTCAACTTGCAGTCCAGGACTACGGAACTAGACCCTTAAGAAGACAGAATTCTCTAAGACATCACAAATCACTCGACAGTCAGCGCATAATAGAAGTATCTAGCTAATAATACCATCAAGCCTATTTATACAAACATGAAACAAGAAATACAGCTTTTGTCAACATCCAATTATCAGTAGTTGTTGATACAATAGTGTTATTTCCCAAGAGTGTGCACATCCAGACATAGTTCCTCAGAAAAGCCTGCTTAACCATGCAACTGTTCATAAAATAACAGAACATCCTTGCCATGACTACAACAATAAGAATGCTGTCAATGTGAGAGTAAATTGCTATTTTAATATTAACTAAAATTAATAGGAAGTTGCAGCCAACATGCTGTCAAGCACAAACTAAAATAATTTATGATTATTTGCTCAGAGAAAATAAAGTAAACAGAAATTACTATCACAACCAAGATCAATAGGATGATCAGAACAATATAGACAATTAAGGTATCCGGTCTGACACTGGTGAAACAGGCCAATACACCTTATCAATCAAAGCACACATAGCAGTACCAAGAATCGAACTTGGATGGCATCAAAAAATGTGTTCTTTCAAGTAAACTCTGACATCACTAAGTGGCCCATAACATAAGTTCAAAAAAATAACTACTACTGAACAAGAGGTATTGGCAAGAGATATATACCAATTGGTGCACCAAATGCGCCAGGTGGCAATGGATCAAACTCCATCCCCAGAATGGGCCCATCCTCCCTCAATGGTTCCCCTAACTGTGCCTCCACAAATTTAATTGCTCTCTGTTCTGATATAGCCAGAGGAGGTTCATAAAATCTTTTAATCGATGGCAATTCTGTTGATATCCTAGGGACAGCAGTCCCAACTTTATGAGTTACTCTCCGCTGTTGGTGCTGATGTATATCCCTATTCTCAAAGAGACTTAAACTCGGGCTAGAGTCCTTTGCTACATCGGCATTGTTAACTACCTTTTCATGCACAATCCCACCAGAGGATCCTGCAACTGCAGATGATGATGATGCACTCTTTTTCTGCCTCTTCTCCGTGGGGGGTTTTCGGTCTTTTAACCTCCGATGGCAGAACCACATTTGCAGCTGGCGATCAGTAAGGCCTAATTTAACAGAAAGCTCTGCTCGCAATGCTTCTGAAGGATATGCCTCACCTAGACACAAAATTTACATGGACATTTCAATCAATTTTCGACAAAAAAAAAAAAAAGGCAGCAAGAATTATGAATAATGGATAATCGAAGAATTAAGACAAAAAAAGTTCAGAATTTGATATAAGCAAATCGAACTCACTAGCATAGGTTTTCTCAAGAACTTCCAACTGAGACGGAGTCTTCATTTTACGTTTCACCTTGGTCTCACCCTCAGGCGAGTTCTTCTTCTCCATCTCCATACCTTCACCACCACCTCCTCCTCCTCCTCCTTCTCCGCCACTCCCACTTCCTCCGCCGCTTCCTCCATCATCAACCTCCATTTCGCTACACAAAACGGCCAACTCCCACCTCCTCCAATACAAAATCAAAATTAAATAACCCAACCAAATTCAGAGCTGAAAAGGATCAGCAACTTACGAATCATCCTCCATTGAACAAAAAAAAATCCAAAATCCCTCCCCAAAAAATTTAGGGCTTGCAAAGAAGAGTGTGGAATGCCCAAAATTGTTTCTCTCTCTAGAAAACCAATAGATAATCTGGTGCACAGCAAAAAAGCTCGAGTTTGACAAAGATGTGCGGTGAAGATTTGGAGAATACCGATAATAAAATACAATTAATACTGCTACAACACAAAAAAAAAATAAAACCAGAAATACTAGTAATAGAAGAATAATAATTACTGGTATTAAAGTTGTGATTTTCTTGTTTGCTTTGGTCGTAGTGTGAGGATAAAGAAACGAAAAGAGTACAAGTATAGAATTCAAAGGGAAAAAATATACAGCTGAGAAATAATAAACCCACGAACCCCAAACCAAAAACAATAATTCCCTTTCTCTTTCTAATCCCACCCATCACCTCTTTCTCCTCTCTCTCTCTCTCTATCTTTCTTTATTTCTCTTTGTTTTTTCTTGAAATTTTTTTGAGGGTTGTGTGATTTATCGAATGTGATGCTGTAAAAAATAATTAGCAAAAAAGAAAAGAAAAGCAATTCTGTGCGTGTAGAGAGAGAGAGAGCAATAAAGAATGTGGAATAAATAGTGGAAGTCAGAGAGAAATGAGTTTTCTTTTAGGCTTTGGAAATAGGAAGCTTTGATTCAGGAATGAATTTTTGGTTTCGTGGTTTCGGGGTTCTCTCTCTAGATTTTCTCTCTCTAGATTTTCCTTTTTTGCCAATTCAGTACTGCCACAGTCGTTTGGTACGAAGTTCGGGTCGGGTCGGGTCGACGTTTCGCTGTTTGGAGGAGTTAGCGGTACGCGATTTTTTGAGTTTGCTTACACGCGCTTCGCAATAATGGTTTCAGACTCAAGGTGTTGGGTGGAGTCACGCGCTGCTGAAGGAGTGGAGAAAGTTTTTGATTCGAATGCACTTTTTATCTATAAAAGGTAATTATCAGATGGTGGGACCCGTAATACATTGAAGACGACATTTCACATTTGGGGTTCATAAAACATTGCTATTCTTTTCTTAATTTCAACTTTCCAATCAAATAATACCTTACCTATCTAAACTCTATTACATCCTATTATTTTTCTAGATCATCTTTTCAGTAGATTTTTTTTAAAAAACTATTTTTCATTTAATGCTACAATAGTTTGTCACAAAAATTTAAGTGAGACGGTTTCACGGATAGTTTCGATGAGACGGAACCTCATCACCTATAAACGACATGTGAATTGTAAGATTTGGGTAGTATGGGTTGGGTTGTGGGTTGACCCATCTTACACAATGAAATAAAAATTCGTGAGACGATCTCACATGAGACTTACTCATAATTCATTACATTTATTCATCTAGTATCTGATAGATTCTTATCTTAAATAAACATGTACAGAGTGAATTAATATTTTTTAGAGTTAATTGTTCACAACCTTTAATTTTTTCACTATTAATCACACTAAGAGGGCATTATATATGGACTATGTATACTAAATAAAATAGTAAGGGGGGGAATTGATATATAACATTCATCCACGTTACTTTTTTCTATCTATTTTGTCTCTCTCATTTCTCATCCACTCCACTCCCCCAAGCTTATTTTAAAAAAAAATACAAATTTTCGAAAACTGATTTTATACAACCAAAAAAAAAAAAAAAAGAAGCTATTTATCAATAGTTATGCTATATATGAAATTATGTTATTTTGACCAATAATTAAAAGTTTGGTTAAAATGACAATTTACGTAAAACTCATTTTTGTTCTGACAATTAACTCTTATTTTTAATATATAACACTAATCTTTAGTTTTAGGATGGAACAATATGTTATGTTTATGATACATGAAAAAATGTCAATGTTAAAGGCAAAAAGATTTGAGTGAGTCTATATCATAAATATAATTTCGTGAATCAATGTCCGATTTTTAATATATACTAAAAGAAAATCATGATCAACACAAGCTAAATTGGGGTACAAGTTTTTCGATTCAAAAAATAAATTAATCTTAAACTTTTATGTTTCAATAATTTATCTATTAATGACTATATAATTACACTAACTAGTAATGTACATATAACGAAATTATTAACTATATATATCGTCATTAACATAATGAAATTAGCAAGTAAATAATTATATCAGTTGAATAAAATACATAAAAATCTCTCCTTATAAACAATAATGATAAGATTGATCGATCAATATATCATGTATGATTTGTAATAAACCAAGAAATCATCATTGTCCAACACATTAGACGACCTCCATTGAAAATATAAATACGCAAAAAAACAAAAATTGACAACAAAAAATAGTATCAAATAAGATGGATAAAATAAAATATATGTACATTTCAAATGAAGAAGTTGTATAATTTGCAATAAAAAATTTTATCTAATATTTTATAAATATTATTTAGTTTTATTTTACATGTGTAAACTATTAAGTACATCTATAATACATTTCCATTTATATTTTTTTTTCTACATTTAATATCAATTTACAGCAAATTAACACATATATTTTTATCATAGAAGCTTTTAAAAAATTTTATTGAAACCCTCAAATGTACATTTTCAATGTTTAAATTTGATATATTTAATATAAATATTATATTTAAGATCGTTAAAAGTATATTATATATTTAAAATTAATTTAAAATAAAATATTTATCGTATTTTAGAAAAATGATGAAAGATAGTAGGTATATGATTCCTTGTTTCATCTCATTTATCTATTTATTTTTTATTTTGAATTTTTATACAATAAATATAATATTAAATGTATAAATCACATTTCTTAAATTAAATGTTTTTTTTTTCATATACAAAATGAATATTATTTCCTATGAGAAGTAACCTGCAGGATTAAAGCAGTGTATTTGAATGGCTTGTGTGCTCACTCCGGTCCGAGACTATCCACAGAGACATTGAAACATTTTTTAATCAAAATTTTAAGACATTATACATCTAAATGAGCTCGATCTTTTTAAGGAACTAGTAAATAAATTAAGAATGGGACTTCAATGATCGAGCTTCAATCTTTTAAAGGAACTAGTAAATAAATTAAGAATGGGACTTCGATCTAGTAAATAAATTAAGAATGGGACTTCGATGATCCAAAATGAGTTGGATCTTTTTCCGGGAACTTCTAAATAAATTAATTAAGAATAGGTCCCCCAAGACTATATGTGAGACATTGAAAAATTTTGTAATCAAAAGCTCAAACATTATACATCTAAATGAGCGAGAACTAGTAAATTAATTAAGAATAGGAATTTGATGATCTAAATGAGCTCGATTTTTTTAAAGGAACTACTAAATAAATTAAGAATAGGTCCCCAAGACAATCCGCAGAGATTGAAAATTTTTGTAATCAAAAGCTTAAGACATTATACATCTAAATGAGCTCGATCTTTTTAAAGGAACTAGTAAATAAATTAAGAATAGGACTTTGTTGATCTAAATGAACTCGATCTTTTTAAGTGAACTAGTAAATAAATTAAGAATAAGACTTTGATGGTATTTAGAGGTTGAATATTTAAAAACTAGTAAATAAATTAAGAATAAGACTTGATGGAATTTAGAGGTTGAATATTTGTATGAATAGTGTTTTAGTATATGTGAAATTAGGATGGGAGAAGGATTGTATTAAGTAAAGATTAGTAGGAAAGAATTTTGGAGGCAAAGTGATAAAAAGTTAGGAATGATATATTCCACTATTTTCATGTTCATTTTACAAATGCACTCCTTTCTCATATTTATAGGAGCACTAACTAATTTCTAGATTTTTCTTACATATTCTAATCTAAAATCTTCTATTATCTAAAGTATTCCTTTTCTACCTCATTTTTTTAAATTATATTATAATCTAGATTATTTTCATATATTACATAGTACATCATCTTTCATAAATTATACTATCTCCGTCCTGGTTGAACTTGTCTAGTTTGATCGGACACAGAGTTTAAGAAAAGTAGTTAGACTATTGCTTCTTAAGATAATTGGGTGGCAGTTTTGTAATAAGGGTAAAATATAGGGGTATAAGTGTTTGACTTTTGTGACATTTTAAAATTATTTTTTGCTTTTGAGTGACATTTTTGTAATAACAATGAAATATAAGAATATTAATATTTGGCTTCTGTTGCCATTTATGGGCTGACAAGTTCAGTTGGGACAAACTAAAATGACAATTAGCATATTCTAGAAATATACATCACTTTCTAATAGATTCGCTGTTTGTACATGAAAGTTGGATACAAGTGAAGACAGTGATCAAAGTTTCTATTTTGGATACGAGTGAAGACAGTGATCAAAGTTTCTATTTTGGATACGAGTGAAGACAGTCATCAAAGTTTCTAATAGACTCGCTGTTTGTGAAAGTTGGATACGAGTGAAGACAGTGATCAAAGTTTCAAATGATGGAGGCATCAGATATGATTAGAGCTGTCAAAATGGGCTGGGCCTGTTGGGCCGGCCCGCCCCGCACCGCAAAATGAGAGGGTTGGGCTTAGCATATAGGAGCCCGTCACAAGGCGGGCCTGGGCGGGGCGGGCCTTGGCGGGGGCGGGCTAGCCCGCGGGCCGGCGGGCTGGCCCGCCTATATTAAAAAAAAAAATTTTTTTTTTTTTACACACAAATAAAAAATATTTAATATTGAGAAGAATTATTACAATTTAATGCAAATAATGATGTTCATATATTAAAGTTAGTCAATTTATTTATAGAAATGAAAGAATGTTAAAGAAATTTCTACTTTTTATAAAAAAAAATTCGTAATTTACATGTAATTCAATGCATGTAAGGTTGAATAAAGAGTAAAAAGTATTAGAAATATTATTATTTTCATTTTTTAAATTAGAATTATTATTATTTTCTAACTTTTAAGATATTTGTGTTTATTTGTTATACACTTATATTTTGTAAATTTTTTTATTTTTTTGTTGGACTTTGGATTGTTGATTATGGACCTATTACCTATGATTGATGTGATTAATGTTACATTTTAATTTGTGAACACTTTACATTATTTAGTAGCCATATAAAATGTACTCATATATAAATAAATTGGACAAATAGTTAAAAAAAAAAAAAGTCAAAAAAAGGTGGGTTGGCCCGCCCAACCCACAACCCACCGGTGGGTTGGGTTGGGTTGGGATTTGAAGGCCCGCCATATAAAAAGCCCGCCCCGCCCCGCCCCGCCAAATGGTGGGTTAAGGTGGGTTGTGGGTCGGCCCGCCCCGCCAGCCCGTTTTGACACCTCTAGATATGATCTGCGCATTCTGTAAAGCATATATCATGATGGAAAAACAAACTTCCTGGTATAAAATTTTAAAAGGGGAAAATTTCAATTTTGGTCCTGCCTCAGAGGTGTTGTACGATTTTAGTCCTCTTAAAATCCGAATTTCAATTTTCATCCTATTATCGAAAAAATTGTCCAATTTTAGTCCATTTTCATAGGAATATCAACTTTTCAGATCAATTTCCGGTGAGTGTGACACACTCGCCCCCACTAAATTACCCAATCAGGTGCCATGTCATTACTTAAAAAAAAAAAACATTATGAGAAAATGATCCAAATTCCACCAAGATTAAGAAAAAAAAAATGAAATGAAAAAAAAAATCATCAAAAATTCTCAATTCAACCAGAACCCTAAATTCCAAACACCTAATCAACCCAAGATTCTCAACAAAAATCACCAATTTTGATGTTTCTCAAGCCTCAACACCGAATGCATCTGAAGATATGAAATTTATCTCCTCAACACATCAACTTAAAAAAATCTATCATAAATCTGAAAAAATTGTGCAGGATACCACCAATAACAAGATTTCCTCCACCCAACACTGTCGCCGCCTCCTCTCTCCACCTACCATCGCCGCCGCTGCCTTTCTCCGAGGATATTACCACCGGTGTTGTCTCTCTTAATCTTTTCTTCCATGACTAAAGATTGTGCAGGATACTACCACCAACCACCGCCTCCTCCTCCTCTCTCCACCCACCACCGTGTCGCCTCCTTTCTTTCCACCCACTGTCGCCTCCGCCTCCTCTCTCCACCCACCACCGTCACCGCCTCCTCCTCTCTCCACCCACCCACCACTGCTGCTCTTCTCTAACATCTGCGCGCTCCTCTTTTTTTTTTTTAATCCTAATTTTGTTTTATTTTTATTTTCTTTATGTTAATCCCATTTTTTAATGTTAATCCTTTTTCATTTTCCTTTAATTACTGTTTTTTTATATTATTTTTAAGTGATTTAATGATATGGTGGATGATTTGGCATTTTATGTAAGAAAATAATATAAAAATGGTTGCCACATGAGAAAAAAACTGACACATAGGTGTAAATAATGAGATTGGGGGCGAGTGTGCCACACTTGTCGGAAATTAATCAGAAAAGTTGAGATTCCGGCGAAAATGGACTAAAATTGGACAATTTTTCGATAGCAGGACGAAAATTGAAATTCAGATTTTAATAAGACTAAAATCATACGACACCTTTGGGGCAGGACCAAAATTGAAATTTTCCCATTTTAAAAGTTACGAAAAAACA
The DNA here is from genome assembly GCA_005771605.1 of Scutellaria baicalensis. Lineage (NCBI taxonomy): Eukaryota > Viridiplantae > Streptophyta > Magnoliopsida > Lamiales > Lamiaceae > Scutellaria > Scutellaria baicalensis. Next base: position 24,372,246 of record CM016729.1, read on the forward strand.
CAACTTCCTAGGTATAAAATTTTAAAATTGACTAACAGAAAATTGATGCATTTATAGCCATCATTTACTGAAGTGAAAATCAAAACTACTCAAAGGGCCTTGATCAAGTGACCATAGGGTACGGAAACCAAGCTCAGATGACTATCACTAAATTTATGCATACTCAAATGAGTCTCTTCTCATAATAAATAGGTTGTTCTTAATAAATTTTAGTCAAATGACAAAGCAGTCTCTAGGTTGTTCTTAATAAATTTTATAGGAATCATTGAGATAAAACCCTATTACTTAAGAATCATTCAGATAAAACTCCCTGCAAGGATTACTCAAGAACATTGCATTCGGAATGTTATTTTGAAACTCCTCAGTTATGTATTTGGGCTATGAGCATCTGAAGGTCCAGGAAATTAAAACAAAATTAGTATTTCTCCTCCGAGCATGATTATATGACAAACATGATAAGAATATCTGATACTCAAGTTAATGAAAACAAATCTGCTATGCTCTTTTAAACGTTATGATGAGCTACTTATAATAAGAGGGTGTTTGACTAAGCTTATAAACTCCTTAAAAGAGCTTATAAGATGTTAAGTGCTTATAAGTTCATCAAAAGTGTTTGTCTAACTTTTAAAAATAAGATCTTATTTTATAAGCTTATAAGATATAAGGAGCTTATAAGCTATTTTTTGAAAAGTTGGGAAATCCCAACTTATTTCTAAAATAAGAGTTTATTTTTCAAAACACCTTCAAATTTAATTATTGAAATTACACAAATGTCATTTATAACAACTTATGAGCTTCACCATTTTATTTACCCAAACACTTCAACAACTTATATTAAGAGATAACATCATTTTTAGTCCTCTAAGTTAGGCTTTTTCCATTTTCGATATCAAGTATCGCGAATCCAATTGCAGTACCATAACTTCATTTTTTTTTCCGATTTGAGTCCTTTTTTCACCGGAATCCAACGTGGCAGTCGAAGATTGCCTATGTGGCACCAAACCCTAATCCCCAAATTTTTCCAGCCAAAAATCTCCACGTCAGAAAAAATATAATTCAAAAATTCAAAAAAAAAATTAAAATAATTACAAAATCAAACATTAATAAAATTAAATCAAAATAATAAATCAAAAAAATCAAAAAAAAAAAGCAGCAACACAGCCGGTGATTTCCAGCAACAGCAGTCGCCCCCCTCCCCCCACCCCCACCTCTCGAAGCCTGCCGACGATGGGCTCGTCGCCGGCAACCACCACGACTGCACAAAGAAAGTTGGGTTGAGGAGAAGAAAATTTCTTTCTTTTTTTCGAACGATTTGGAGTAAATTGAGTTTTAATTTGAACAAGAAACATGAAATTGATATGATATTGTGTTTGGGCTTGAGGAGAGGAGCATTTTGATATATTGTTTGGTCATTTTGGTTGAGAAACGAAGAAAATCCCAATTTTGAGTTTGAAGTGGTGGCTATGGCCGATTCCGGAGTAAGCACGGCGGTTGAAGGCTGAAATTGCAAAAAATTTGTGTGATTTTGGTCAAATTCTTGGGGAAAGTAGATGGGAAAACATTATGATAAAGAATGGAAGCATTGGAAGCAATTTGAGTGAGGTTCAACATTTTCCGGTGATCGATGCCGACTTCGGCAACCGGAGATGGGCGGCGGCGGCAGAGTGTTGGAGTTGCAGATTGGGGGGGCTTGGGGAGAGGAAGACTTTTTTCAAATCCTTTTTTGTTTGTTTTTTAATTATTTTTAATTTTTTTAAATTTTTTATTATATTTTTTCTGACGTGGCAGATGACGTGGCGAGGTTTTTGGCCGGAAAAAATTGGGGCACGTAGGCAATCTCCGACTGCCACGTTGGATTCCGGTGAAAAAAGGACTCAAATCGGAATAAAAATGAAGTTATGGTACTGCAATTGGATTCGCGATACTTGATGAATCGAAAATGGAAAAAACCTAACTTAGCGGACTAAAAATGATCTTATCTCTTATATTAAACTTAACAAGTCCGTCGTTTAGTTTGTGGCATTCACATCCAGTACTGGATAGAACTGATTCAGATTCTGGTACCTTCCTTTACCGGATTGATCGAGCACAAAAAGCTCGAACACCTTCTTTGCTCTCGCTCTGCAGAGATATAAGTAAAGATCGATGCATATACAGCAGCTCCACCATATATCATTCTTCTTCTTCCCAGATAGCCCATCTCTGACCACCCACCACAAATTCTTTACTCTTTATTATTACTGTATTCTCCGAACCACTCATCATCCTTGGCAACTTCTTCACTACGAGTTCATGACGCCCCTTATCCATTATCATCATCTTTTCCATCCCTTTTTGCATCAAACCCTAATTCCCTTTTTGCATCAAACCCTAATCCCTGCTGATTCTTCCTATCTATATCTATACTGTATATACTAATAACTCCGGGCAAAACTAATCAAATCCTTCTATTGGAATCCTAATCCTATCAGGATATTAATGCAAGTTCTTCCGGATAGATTTTGAATTATGATGGACTAATCAAATCACCCCATTAGAATCCTAATTTTATCAGGATTCTACTCCTAATCGTATGAGGATTCTACATTTATAAATAAGGGTATGATTTTCATTATTCCATACAACAACAACCAGAGCAAGACAAGAGTTGAATAAATGTCCGAATTAAAATTGAATAAAATAACTAAAATGTCAACTAAAACTATACAATTGTTCCTTCCTTTTTCTTTGTTATCTGGCAATTGCCGCAATTCTCCTAAAACAATTTGAATATAGTGGTTTTAATATTTATACACAAAATTATTGTAATTTAAATAAATAAAAAAAACGAAAAACACATGATTTTCAAGTATATTTTGAAAAAAATTACACAGTTCTTTCTTTCTTTTTTTCTTTTCCTTTTTTCTTATATTCAGCTCTTTCAGATGTTTTTTTTCCTTTCCTTTTTTTCTTATGTTCTGCTCTTTCAGATCCAAATGTAATATTTTAGTGCATATGTTAAAAACGAATTATTTTTAAATTATATCTCAATGTATGTTTTGAAGACATGGGATAAAATCACATTTGGTCTCATAACTATTGTCTTTTTTACAATTAGTCCCACAACTATTTGTTTTTTTAATTTGATCCCATAATTTAAATAATTGCTCTATTTTGATCCCAATATCGTCAAAATTTTCAAATTTGGCCAGAAAATAGTCATATGACATCCAATTTGGGGATTTCCAATGAAAAATAATGACATGACATGAGATGTGATGATTATTGTATTGGTCCAAACATTAAAAAAAATTCTAAAAAAATGTCATCTTTATTAAATGCGTAATTATTTTTCACCGGAAACCTCCAAAATGGATGTCACGTGACAATTTTCCGGTCAAATTTGAAATTTTCAGGGACATTGGGACCAAAATCGAGCAATTATTCAAGTCACGGGACTAAATTAAAAAAGTAAATAGTTGTGGGACCAATTATGGAAAAGATTATAGTTATGGGACCAAATGTGATTTTATCCCTGAAGACATAATATATATATATATATACACATTTTTGTGAGTGTATTAAGTGTGATTTTATTTATAACTTTATTTTTTTGAAGTTTTAGATCTCCATATTTCAAGTTTTCTTCAAGAAAGATAATCGATTGATGTAAGAGAAAATAAAGTTGTCATGTGCATGTAATCTTTCCAGGCATTTTAGAAGTTATACACATACGGTCGTCCTACCCTACCCACCGTGAGCATATGTGACCACTACTAATATGTCAAATATTCAACATATCAACTGATTTCATATTACATATAACGCGTTGATAAGAGAATAAGATCATTACATGTTAGCATGCAGTGAATATATTAAGCATTTTTACCATTTTCATGCATATATATAAGTGTCGTGGTGCTAGAGCAGTGATTCTTTGCACCTAGTTTTAGGATAGAATGAAACAATCAAGCTGATTTTACTCATAGGCCCATAAAAATATGAAAAAGTTTCAAAAGCTTGGATTCGTAGAAATGTAATATCTAGACGAATCAACTCATAAATCATAACTCTAAAATCAAAAATTCATTTATGAAAATGAATTTGAAAGTTAAATTATATCCATGAAACATTGTTTCATATATATATATATATAAAGTTTGTATGATCATTCATATATAAAGTTTTGAGCTGTATGTATGCGCATAACATGAATGCAATATTGCCATGCATTATGGCAACTCTTAAACATGGGAGTTTGTTCAATACAAATCAAACCTGAATTTTTCAATCCCCAAATATATATATATATATATATTAGAGAAGGATATATCATAAGAAACCAACACAACATAACTAACGGCGTGAGAGAGGAAACCCTACGCCATGGCGTTTAGTTGGGAATAACACGAAAAACAGGCTGCAAATAACCCCCACCGTCACCGGAAACACCGTCAGCATTTCCCGGGCCTCTTCCGACGGCGAAGGATAGAAGCATACGACTATATTCTTGTCGAACATCGCCACTGCCCCGAAAACCATGATCGACATCACCGCGTGGAAGAGATCCACCAACCTCAGGCGAAACTTCGCAGCCTCCTCCGGCGGAAGAGCGGCGGAACCGCCTTCGATGACCCAGAGGCCCCGTAAGGTGGCCACCCCATATCTCACCTTCCCCCTTTCGTCTCTGAAGCTGTCGGTGAAGCTCAGCAGGAAACAGGAGGTGGCGCAGAGGCCGAGGAGGGCGGCGGTGGAGCTCCGGCTGAGGAACGTGTTGCATTTGCCTTCATGGGAGATCACCGGCGACAGGAACTGGAATGTCATGACGGAGCCGGTGGGGAGGAGGTTCGACAGGTGGGCGGTTCCCTTAAACGCCTTTCGGACCGCCTTCTGCGCCGGCGTTTTGGGTGGCTTCGACGCCGCGGCTTGGCCGTCGATGAGGGGCTGTTGCATGCCTGATTCTGCGTTTCTTGATCCTTCCATTCTTGGGATTTATTTTCCTATATTTTTCAGGAATTAATTATTCCCCAAGGAAAAGAATGGTGATGGGATGTTACGATAAAAGAAATTGAGGTTTCTGTTTTATGGGTTTTAATTAGGTTTAATATATAAATATATGTGAGTTTCATGACTGCTAATTTATGAGGCCCTAATAAATTAGGGAGTTTTAGTTGAATAAATCTACAAAAGAGAAATTGCTTAAAAAAAAAAAGAAAATTTTCAGCCATCAACTAATGAACTAACTACATGATGTTGGACGAAATAGCAATGTTATTAATATTTTATGATTAATACTACAAGAAAATTATTGGGTATCTAGTATTTAGTTTTGTTACCCTATTCACATTTTACACATAATATGTATCCACTGCTCACGTGTCCAATACCCAACATATCAATTATTTTCACATTTCATATAACAAGAGAAATGTGATCATTACACGTTAGCGGTAGCTAGACATATTATGAGTTGCGAGCCCGCCATGGACAACTTAAAATTTTCCATCTAGTGTTAGCTTTGAGTCACAGAATACATGACAATGGAGGAATGCAGTAATGTGTTGCAGTTTGCTGCATTATATTTCATGTACGATTTGTACAAGATTGTTAAAATATTTTAATTCTCGAATTATGTCCATAAGATTCATTTCTAAAGCGAGATGTCTATTGCACATGGTGTTACCCCACATAACACATAATATTATGACAAAAACTTTTATGAGTCAGGTGCTTGGATCTAAGACCCGACCCGTTCACGCGCCCAAAACGTGCCTCCCACGCGCATGCACGCGCTCCCACGCGCTAAAGACATGTCCTGAAGCTCATCCAAAATTCGCTCAAATAGACCAACCTTTGTGTATAGTTAAACCAATCTTTGTGTATAGTTAGACCAACCATGTGTAGGTAGGTCTAACTATATACAAATGTATGTCTAACATGTATAAAGGTATGCTTAACTATATATAAAGGTATGTCTAACATATACAAAGGTATGTTTAAGTATACATAAAGGTATGTCTAACACAACGTAAAGGTATGTCTAATATAACGTAGTGGTATGTGCCAAAATTCAAAAATCAAGCGAAAAAAAGACAAGGCATGAAATTTGGGCAGAACTGGTATGTTTAACATAGATTAAAGGTATGTCTAACATAACGTAAAGGTATGTCTAACATATACTATTGGTATGTGATTTTTTTCAAAAATCATGAGCGAAAAAAAAAAAAAAAAGAGGGTGCGGTCCCCCTGACCCGGATCCGACCCGGGTGCATGGATCTAAGATCCATGCACCTGATTCACAAGAGACTTACTCTAATATTATTTAAGCATTTAATTATATCTAATATATGATGTAAGTATGGTCATGATTGACTTGGTCAATAAGAAAAGAATATAGATGTGAAAGGGTAAATTTCAATAGTGGCCCTGTAGGATTCGGCTTGGGTCGATTTTAGCCCCACAAGATCAATATAGCTCAGAATAAACCAAAAACCACTCTCTCCGTTAGTTTGAATTGACGGAAAATGTTATTTGAAATTTTTGTGGGAAAATCGATTTTACATGCCTTTTTCCTGATTTTTTTTCTAGCAACCCTAACAGCTATTTAAGACTCACACAGCAGCATTAAAATCAGTTAATTCAACTCAGTGCACCCATAATTGAAACACAAGAAAAAGAAAAAGAAAGGCAAGAGTAGATTGGAGAGATGTCTTCATTCCGCGGTTCGTACAGTACTTCAGCCACAAAACAATGCGACTGTGGGAAGTTTGTCAAAGTTCGAGATCTCCGGGCAACCTGGAAGTGAGGGCTGCAGATTCCAAAACTGCCCAGACTCGTTGACAGAGAAACGGTGCAATTTTTTTGAATGGATTGACGAACCACCTAAACACACTACACCTACAACAAATCTGGCCAACAAGTTTGCCAAACTGAAAGGGGAAGGAGAAACAATGCAACTACAAGCTAAAATGCAAATGAGCCAAATTAAACGTGATCTTACTCGTTAATTTTTTACGGAAAAAACGTAGTGTGGGTCAACATTTCTAATTCTTGGGCCACTATCGGCCCGGACCCAATCCTACAGAGCCACTATTGAATTTTACTCGAAGTCACACTAACGGCCACGTGATATTAATTTTGGACGGAAAAAACGTAGTGGGTCAACATTTCTAATTATTTGGCCACTATCGACCTAGACCCAATCCTACATGACCACTATTGAAATTTACCCCAATATAAAATATCTTTACACTTGATAGATGTGTGATTACATATCTTTGAGAGGGTATGTTTCAGAACTGCTCCTCTCACAAAATATTCACGTTCTATAACGCAATTTGGATTGGACTCAACGTGGCTTTGCCAAGTATCGATTTGGGATGTAGGGGAATTTGATAGTTTAGAATTTGAAAATCTTTGATTGTATTGAGATTTTATAGGATAAGATTTGAGATAACTTTATCGTAAAAACTTATGTGAGACGGTTTCACGGATAGTTTCTGTGAGACGGATCCTTATTATCCATGAATTGAATCCATATCCACAAATTTTCATATGAATTGCTAAGTGTGGGTTATGGGTTGACCCGTCTCACGAAAAAAGATCCGTGCGACGTCTCACACAAGACTTACTCAAACTTTATTGGGATATATATATATATATATATATTAAAAAATGATTTGTGATATTTGTTAGAATATCTATTACATTAATATATGTATAATATCTATTACATTAATATATGTATAATATATATTATGTATATATATCATATATATGTGATCAAACACAAATCTGTAGACTAACAAAATATGAAATTATGAACTATATGTAATTAATCAAATTTGGAGTCTGCATGTAATTATTTACATGAATTAATTACTTTTTTATTTATTAACTTTTCATTTTGACAATTTTACTAATTATCTTTTTTGGCTGGTAATTTTATTCTTTATCTTTGAAAATTAGAAATTTAGCAACCTTTTTTACTTGGGAAATATTCATTTTACATCCACTTAAAACACTATTGTCCATTTTACGTTCATTTATTTTTAGGGTTTCATATTTAATCCGATTACAATCAAAATCGACCAATTTTGGTCCTTTGGCCGCCGAAGATCGATTTTTCGGCTGAATTCAGTTGACGTAGCTTATCGGAGCACACGTGGCAGCTGATGTGGCTTATCGGAGCACACGTGGCAGCTGACGTGGCTTATCGGAGCACACATCACAGCTGATGTGGCTGATCAGAAATTCAAAATTGGGGATAATCGCCCCCAATTGACCAAAATTGGTCGATTTTGATTTTAATTGGATTAAATGTAAAACCCTAAAAATAAATAGACGTAAAATGGACAGTAACATCTTAAATTGACGTAAAATGAATTGTTCCCTTTTTTACTTTGTGTATAATTGAAATCTTCAACTTTTTGTCATACATGGCTTCTTACTATTAATCAGTGATAAAATATTATCATATGTATATATGTATATATATATATATATACACACACACGAAACATTTTATATATAATTTTTATTTTTGCGTGTTTTTAATTAATTTTTTTTTATGACTGCCTTCTTTTTTTTTTTATAAAGATTAATAGTGTTGTCTCATATGTATAATATCTCGATCGTAGGTATTATAATTGATACATCACTGCAACCTCCGGCAACTATTCAATCTTTTATTATCTCCAAAAGAAGCCGGAAGGTTATGTCGACAAGTTTTTTTTTTTTTTTTTTGATTTTAATAATTTAATTTTTGATTTATTTAAAAATGGCTCAATAATAATGAAAAATATCAAAAGAACCCCAGTTTGGCCGGAATAGTTGTCGGAGGTTACAATCTGTTAAATTCGTATACTTCAGGTTGCAATGTGTCAAAAAACAAAGTTTAGGTTGGAAAGTGTAAAAACACGAAAAGTACAGATTGATTTTAGTATTCAGCCCTAATAATTATTACCTCGAAGTATGGATAAAAATGTGGGTTATGGATTATTTGAGGTGGTATCTTATTGAAGTTTGTTGGGGTAATTAACCTAGATGTCAAATGATTGAGAGCATTCATCACTGCAATGACATGTCGATCGATATATGTGTGTGTGTGAAGGGATGTTTGTAAGTTTTGCAAGCACAATTTCTATATATAACTCAACTTGTATATGTTTTAGCATCGACATATTCTTTTGATGATTGATGTTGGGTATCAATAACAACTTACTTTTTGATTGTGTAAAAAATAACAATATAAATTTATATATGATATTTTTATGTTGGGATCAATAATAATATTAATCATATTTTAAAGACAAAAGAGGGTTGAGATTAGGGAGTTTGATATATATGCATGCAATTCTTTATTGATTCCGTCGCATTTTACCATGAAATAATTTTATGTGAAGGCGAAAATTTCATGATATTCTAATAGTTGGCATGACTACATGGTGGTTTAACAATATTATTAATGTTATCATTGGGAACCACGAGCCTTATAACTCAAGACATATCTCACCTTTATAAAAGTGCAGATTATGTGAGATGATTAGGTTTAAGGTTCGAATTTAGATCATATAAATTTTCTATTTTGTTTTGTCCACTCCCTTTCAATTCACAAACTCACTAAAAAAAATATCTTTGAAAAATATTCAAGGAATTAACTATATATATATGTGTGTATATATATTGTTCGGTAACACTTCGGATCACAATGTACTTATTTTGAAAAAATACACCGAAATTTGTTCTTCTATCATCGATATTGGACATGTTTATCAAAAAAGAAAATTTATCCACTAATCCATTTATTACAATAATTTTTATCCAAAGATATATATATATATATATATATATTCTATGAAATAAAAATCCTAGAAAGGAGTTCTTTTAATTTATTGAATTATGATATGTGTATGGCATGATAGAGTAATTAGTTTGTATAGTTTGAACAACACTATGCCATATTTTCAAAGCAATCTTACCTAAAAGGATTTCTGCCATCAAAAACCTAACTTTAGTGTTCAATTAAGTCGATTTTTCAGTCTTTTATATGCATTATTTACTGTTCAAGTTCGATGAACTTGAACAAAGTCAAATTCCAGTCATTAAGTGATCACTTACGTAGCTAATTTTTATTTCTTATTGAAGTATTAAAACTATACTTTAACTAACTTAATTAGACATGTGAACATCGCTCCCCTAATTTAGTCGATCGGTCCGAATCTTTTGTTTCATTTAAGGTTTTATCTTATATTCCGTTTTTCAAATCATTTTTTAATTAATGATGTCATTTGATAGGAAAAAAATTTACTATTTTGAAATAACACCTAGTACAGTGAAACAAAAATTAAATTTTTATAAAAGCTTAATAATTACGTAAAAACTCATGTGATACGGTCTCACTGATAGTTCCGTGAGACGGGTTCTTATTACCCATGAATTGAATCCATATCCACAAACTTTCATATGAATTGCTATGTGTGGGTTATGAGTTGACTCATCTTACAAAAAAAGATTCGTAAGACGGTCTCACACAAAACTTATTAATGTGAAACGAACCGGTAACAACATTCATTTTTTAATGGAAGATATTGAGACAATCACATATGTACATGTCTATCCACCTACACTGATCGTTTTTTAATATGTCAATGGTGACGTTGTCATGTAAACGATGGCCAATTAAGTGCCACGTTGAATAGGTTAACTGTTCTGATAAAAAGACTGTCACACCCTAAATTTAGATGGCAATTACCATTACTCTATTTTAGAAGCATTTAATTAGCTGCCAATAAAAGCATGAATTTTATCATTTAATTGTGCAAACCCCACAAGTCCTATCAAAATTATAATTTTCTTTTTTGGGGCCATCATATATTTAGATACGTACAGAAGGTTATTTATTAATTATTTTATAATTATTTCCATATATAGTTTATTTCATTAAATCGATGGATGATAACATATTATATATAATATATACTTTATAAACCCATGTGAAAATTAATAACAATCGCCATACAAACCAACAAGTTTCACAAAGTGATTGACGTGTCCTCCTTTATTGAGTAATTTTTTTTGAAATTGTCACACGTGAAATTTTATATAAGACGGAGATTATATGGATCAATAAGATGAATCAACCCAATAAATATAATCAATGTTGGTCTTACATAAGAGTATAAAAAGTTTGTCTCACGTGAATTTTAACCGTTACTTTTTTATTAAAGCATAAGAAACACTTCTTTGAATATGTATTAAATCACTTAGATTATGGACAATCATCTTTTGAATATCTTAAACCTAACTTATTGTGTGTATTAAAATATTTTTTGTAACGATATTAAAGATTATTTTTAAACAAAAAGAAATAAATGAATAAAATAAAGATAAAACAAAAAGTAGATTAATTCCAACTCCCAACACCATATATTAATGAGTGATTGACGGTGTGAAATGCATCATTTCAAATAATTCTGAATTGATTATTGGTTAGGTCCTATTAATTAGTCAATGTGTCATCAATTCTATGTCTCTGCACATTCAGGCAAAAGACATTTATTCATCACTTTTTCTAATAACCTCGTTTCATTAATTTAATTTTTGTGTAACAATCATATCCTTTTAAATTACTAATTTCTCTGTTTCATATTAATTGTATCATTTTGTCATAGATTATTTGCATGATATAGTCTCTCCAATAATTTTCATGAAAATGATATTTTCTATTCATGTAATTAACAAACTCATTTTCACTAATTTATATTTGAATTGTTAATAGTGGGTTGACCCGTCTCACGTAACATGATTTGTGAGACGGACTCACATTGTACTCATTCGATGAGAAATATAAGGTTTTGACAAATATTTCTTTCTTTCATTCATTCAAAAATTAAAATTGATTTTTTTAAAAATCTATTTCTTAACTGTTTCATTGTAACTTTCCCAACTTAATATAAATTTAAGATACCTTCTAAAATATGAGATTAGAGGTAAATTGGAAAAATAGTGGCAAAATATATTCCTAAACGGACAATTAATATGAGACAAAACTTTAATTTTATGTACTTGAAATAAGTGTTAAGTTAAGTATTTTTTGTGTTATAGTCAAAAGTTCATCTTACAATTAAAAGTGGACCTTAAGTTTGTACTTTTTTTTACGTAATTAACCCTTTAAATTACTTAATATCTCTAAGTAATTCGATTTTAAAGTTGAACTGACTAATAATCTAATATCAATAACAAACTTATCATTCAACACAATTAATGATTTGTTTTAATTTATTGATCAAATTTGACATAATTGTACAGAAGACTTTACCACTGTCAATATATCGTCAACTGCTATAGAATTCAAAATTATAATACAGAGATATTTAAAAAAAATTGCAATTGACACATTATTTAATTATTGAAATGACGATCATCCTTTTCAATAAATACTGAACTTTTATAAATTAAGTTGTCATGACTTTACCTTTTGATTTATAATATCTACACACATACATACAAATATTTAATTTATAAGTTCCATTATTGAATCTATAATTTAAATGTTAATAAAAAATCTCAGTAACATAATCTTATAATTAGTAATTGTTACACGATAATAAATTGTTTTTTGGTTTAATGGTTGTGATATCTAATGAAAATGCATGCATTAATTTGTTTTCCAAAAATTAATATATAGATTAATTAGCGTACTTTGGTCTGCGTTGGGATTTTTTTTTTTAAATAAATGTATTTGGTTGTGATAATTCAAAAAAAAAAAAAAAAAATTCGAGTAGAAATATTATGCATAAACTCTGTAGAGCAAATTATAAACTATATGTTAGTTAAGATATATATTCATATAACTAAAAAAAAAGGTGTATTAATTCTACTAAACACCATAACTATTAAAATAGAAAACATCATCATTACTTTGCAAAACTTAAAAGTAAAACTTCACGAATTCAAGTCGACCCAGACCTGACCCGATTACATCCATATACCTAATGCACAAAAGTGTTAATTAATCTAAAATAAATTAACTTGAGATCCCCAATTTTAATCTAATTTTGCATCTAAAGTGGGCAACTCAATTAGCTTTCATAACTTTCATTTGATTGTCATTCACATCAAGGGTGAATCAAATAGAAATCGATAAATTGAAGCATACAATTTGATTAAATTTAGAGGAAATTATATTCGATCGATATGAATTGAGCGAGCTTGGGAAGGTTATGATGGATTTTAAATAGTTCTATCTTTCATTAATAAAAATAGTTGAAAGTATTACTATCTTGAAAAAGCTAAGTTCAGTTCGATTGTCACCAATTCGACTCGATACAAGGGTAATTTTATAGTACATCAGGTGTATTAATACACCAAACTCTCCACTCATTTTCAGCCATCAGATCTGAGATCATTAAGGTCAAAGTCAACTATGGTCTCAGATCTAATGACTGAAAATGATGGAGAGTCTGGTGTATTAATACACCCGGTGTACTACAGAAGGACCCTAACTTTATATGTACTGATTTTGATTGATATGTTAGTTATAAAAGATAATTATTTTATGAATTAATTGTATTGATCTTGGAAATACATGCTTTATAGTGTGGGACATGGACTTGAGGAAAAATAAGAGCATTCACAAATATATATATATATATATATATATATAGGGTAATTCTATAGTACACCAGATGTATTAATACACAAGACTCTCCACTCATTTTCAACCATCAGATCTGAGATTATTACGGTCAAAGTCAACTATGGTCTCAAATCTAATGACTGAAAATGATGGAGAGTTTGGTGTATTAATACACCCGGTATACTACAGAAGGACCCATATATATAATCGAGCATATTGGACCTAATTAAATTTGTGATCACTTTGAAAAAAGATTTTTTATGTACATCTTAAATAGTTAAAATTTTTGATAATAAAGTCCAAACTAATATATATATATATATATATATAATATGTTTCTCTAAGTATACATTGGTGCTGTAAATATTAGATTAGGCTATTGCATCAAGTCTAGATTTTTTATATTTAATTTATATGTGATTGTACACATTTTAGGAATTAAATAAATGTGTGTGTGTGTGTGTGTTTTCAAGTTGTTTGTGTGTTCGTCTATTTTTCATAAGCTGTAAATTTGAATTTGATGTTGAATCAAATTTGATCCATAAAAATATAAGTCAAGGATAATTTTATACTCATTTAACTATCAATCAAATAAAGTTGGAATTAGCAAGATTTAATTAAGCAAATAACAGTCAAGATCGACTAGTTTGAATTTTTTATATAATATTGGCTGATCAAGCTAAAGCCAAAGCCACAATTTAATAATATATGAAATGTAAAAAAATTGTTCAAACATGTTTGCTACTTACAAATAGTTGTTCCCTTACAAAACAAAATTTTGTTTAATTTTTACCACCAACAATTAATTTTTTTCTTCAAATTTTGTTCTTTGTCTTGTTTTTTTGCACTAGATAGGTCCTCATTTATTACACACACTCCTAATTTTTGTAAGAATCCCCATCTTTCACTACTCAAAAAAACATGATCATTTTAATTTTACCCATAATTACTGGAAAAATAGTACTGAATAAAAGATCGTTGGGTCACGCGGGGTTTCCATAATTACGACCGACACTTTTGGTCAATTTAGCTCTTAATATAGGATCCTTCGCATCGGTTTTTTCTGTTATTAGGATATGCTAATTTTTATAGATCCACCCCGGAAAAACTGGACATGATAACTTTTTATCATCCGACTCAAGCGAAACTCAAAAGAACCACGTAAAAAATAGAAAACATTTTCTTTAACATGTGTGTAAGTAACAAACCAAATTGAAATGAAGTGTAAGCATTGATGTTTGATCCAAAAATTGAAACATGTAAACAACGAAGTTACTTATTTTACAGATAAAAAGATGAATTAGATTTCCAAAACATTGATTGTCTGATTTAATATAATTGCAATACCGAAAAGTGGAAAAAGATGGGCAACCTCAAAGATGGGGCCCACACATTGGAAATAATCGCAGTGTCACATTTAACACCCCACCCCCCCCCCCAACCCACCCCCCCAACCCACCCTACCCTACCCCACCCCTTCAAATTCCTTTCTTCTTTCTTTACCCATTTAAATCTGGAAAAGCAGGCAGCGTTTATCTCACCAATATTTTCCCTCCATTCTCCACTTCACTGCACTCCACTGCGCCATTTCTTCTTCCTCAATTTCTACCTTTGCATGAATCGCAGCCATGGCGGCAACCATGCACCTTCGGATTCTCCTTCTCTGCAGCTTCGTGTTTCACTTCAACGCCATCTCTCTCGCTCTCAACCATGACGGGCTTCTCTTGTACAGGGCCAAGCTCTCTCTCTCCGACCCCGCCGCTTCTCTCTCCTCCTGGTCCAGCCGCGACTCCACCCCCTGCAACTGGACCGGGGTCGCCTGCAACCGCCTCGGCGCCGTCGTGTCGCTCAGTCTCGCCGGTTTCTCTCTCGCCGGTCCCTTCCCCGTCTCCCTCTGTCGGCTACCTTCTCTCTCTACTCTCTCTCTTGCTAACAACTTCATCAACTCTTCTATTCCCGTTTCCATATCCACCTGCCGGAGCCTCACCAGCCTTGATCTCTCCCAGAATCTGCTTGTGGGCCCCCTCCCCTCCACCCTCTCAGACCTCCATTTCCTCAGGTTCGTGCATTTATGGTGTTTCTGTAAATCACTGAAATTACCTCTGTTATTTTCTTTTACTATTATTGCTCTGAAAATTCTGCTCGTACAAGCATTTATGGCGTTTCCAATTCACATCCTGTCTGGTTTATGAATTTTCCTCCGTGGGGTTTATGAGTATGATCTCTTATTGTTCTTGAGCCATTAATTGCCAGACCCAATATCTCTGTCAGCATTTATGATGATTATTCCTTTTCACTTCAACTGATTATAGAAATGCCTTATCACTTACTCAATTCTACAGATGACAATCTTTTTCTCCTATGTTTTGTGTATATGCTAAAAATCAAGGTATATGTTCCTTAAAAGATTGCATCAAATAATGTTGACCCGTCTCATTCTGTGCTATAAATGCTTACAATTATTAAGGCAAACATTTTCTCCAGGTACCTCAATTTAGAGGGCAACAGTATCTCCGGCGATATTCCGGTGGCCTTCGGTCGATTCCGGCGACTCGAGACTCTTATACTAACCGAAAACCTGCTAAACGGTACCATCCCTGCTGCTCTGGGTAACATCACAAGTATGAAAAAGCTACTGTTCCCTTTTAATCCGTTTTCAGCAGGTCCTCTTCCCTCGGAGCTTGGTAACTTGATAAACTTGGAAGAACTATGGCTATGTCAATGCAATCTCATTGGTCCGATTCCAGAGAGTTTCGGCAATCTACGTAGCCTCAAGAACATAGATCTTTCTAACAATCTACTCTCTGGTTTTATACCAAATTCAATTTTTCAGCTCAAGAGCATAGTTCAGATGGAGCTGTACAACAACTCGTTGTCCGGGGCTTTGCCTGCGGGAGGATGGTCTAATTTGACTGAGTTGAGAAGATTTGATGCATCGATGAATAATTTGACTGGGGTGATTCCGGATGATCTGTGTGAGTTGCCTCTTGAATCCCTCAACTTGTTTGAGAACCATCTTGAGGGTTTGATCCCTGAGGGGATTGCCAACTCTCCAAATTTGTATGAGCTCAAGTTATTCTCGAATCAGCTCACTGGGTTATTGCCGAGTGAACTTGGCAAGAACTCGCCTTTGCAGACGTTGGATGTGTCGTACTGTAATCTCTCGGGTGAGATTCCTGAGTATCTTTGCCATAAAGGGGCTCTTGAGGAGTTGGTTTTGATAAACAACGCATTTTCAGGGATCATTCCGGAAATTCTGGGCAAATGCCGTACTTTGAAAAGGGTACGATTAAGGGTTAACTTGTTTTATGGTGAGATTCCAGCTGAGTTCTGGGGCTTACCACTTGTTTACTTGCTTGATCTCTACGGAAATCAATTTTCAGGAAATATCTCGCATTTAATAAATGGAGCAAAGAATCTATCGACCCTCATGATTTCGAGTAATAAGTTTTCTGGAAGTATACCTAGCGAGGTTGGATCATTGGACGCTCTTATTGATTTTTCTGCAAGTGATAATGAACTTAGTGGAGAAATCCCTAGTGCCATTGTGAATTTGAGGCAGCTTGGTAGGCTTGATCTTAGTAACAACAAACTTTCTGGTGGAATTCCAATGGGAATTCAGTCTTTGAAGCAGCTGAATGAGCTTGATTTGGCCCACAACAATTTATCTGGTCTGATCCCTGATGAAATGGGTAACTTGCCTGTACTTAACTACCTCGATCTTTCTTGGAATAAACTTTCAGGGCATATTCCACTGTCATTGCAGAATCTGAAGCTCAATAAACTAAATTTATCGAGCAATCTGCTTTCAGGGGAAGTACCTCCTCTTTTTGCTAATGATGTTTATAAGGACAGCTTTTCTGATAATCCTTGGCTCTGTATTGATTGTTCTGGTTTATGCAAACCGAAAGGGCAAAGAAGTAGTGGACTCATTTCATGGATTCTAAGGTTGATGTTCATTATAGCTGCAATTGTTTTTCTTGTTGGCTTTGTTTGGTTTCTTGTGAAGTACAAGAAACTCAAGAACATCAAGAAAGGAGTGGCTATAGCCAAGTGGACATCTTTCCATAAGTTGGGTTTCAGTGAATTTGAGATCAGTGAGTGTCTCAAAGAGGTGAATGTGATTGGACGAGGAGCCTCTGGCAAAGTCTACAAAGTTGTTCTCAGCAACGGGGAGACAGTTGCTGTGAAGAAGATCCATGATAGACCAAATAAGGATGAGAACAACTCGATAAGCACTGATTCAGACATAGATGAATTTAAAGTTGAAGTCGAGACATTGGGGAAGATCAGACACAAGAACATCGTACGGTTATGGTGTTGTTGCAACACAGAGACGTGTAAACTTCTTGTTTACGAGTATTTGCCTAATGGTAGCTTAGGTGATTTTCTGCATAAAAATAAGTGTAAATTGTTAGATTGGCCGACGAGGTTTGGCATTGCTTTGGATGCTGCTGAGGGACTTTCGTACTTGCATCACGATTCTGTTCCTCCAATTGTACATAGAGACGTGAAGTCAAATAATATACTGCTAGATCAAGATTTTGGAGCCAAAATATCCGATTTTGGAGTTGCTAAAGTTGTCAAAGCAATCAACAACGGTGTTGAGTCCATGTCCGTCGTTGCAGGTTCATACGGTTACATTGCACCAGGTAATAGCTGGAACATCATTTTTGCAGTTTATTTTCAATGTTTTCATCATTTACTAAGTAAGTTTTTAAATATATATCAAATCACAGAATATGCATACACACTCCGTGTGAATGAGAAGAGTGATATACAGCTTTGGAATAGTCATCTTGGAGCTTATAACTGGAAGGCTACCAATTGATCCTGAATTCGGGGAGATTGATTTATCTACTTGGGTTAGGACGACCCTTGATCAGAAAGGAATCGATCATGTGATTGATCCTGATCTGGATTCAAGATTCAAACAGCATGTTTCCAAAGTTCTTGATATCGGTCTGCTCTGCACGAGTGCCATCCCCACCAATCGCCCTTCAATGCGTAGAGTCGTTCATATGCTGCAAGAATTGGGTGCCAGCATGCCATATGTACAAGAAAAGGATGGTAAGATTAACCCTTCACCATTTTGATAACATAAATTCAGAATCTTATGATCAAGAAATGTTAGGTTTAGAAAAATGAACAGGGAGGTATAGTTTGAAGGTTGTATTTGGATTTGCTTTATGATATTAAGATCTTTTTTTTGCTGATCTTATATTTGGAATAGCTTTACATTTTGTTTTGTATCTATGAATTGGGTTCTCCAAAACTTCAAGAGGAATTCGATCCAAATTCGAGTTGATCGTATCACACATTGTGTTTCATCTTCAAATATACAATCGTATATGTAAACAGTGCATGATGAAATATAAAGAAATGGATAAATGAAGTGACACAAGGTTTGAAAAATCAAAGGAAGTGTCACAATAGAGATTTCAACTTCAATGGTAATTAGTGAGTGACCTCTAAATTGAGAGGTGTTGGGTGCATTTGGATTTCAACTGCCGACCCTCATTTAGTGCTATGGGTCCTCAACGTTGCTGCAATTCTTTAATTCAATGTGTACAATCAATTCTTGGAACAGTTAACCAAGTATATTCACAACTTAAATCCTATCACAGTCAATATTTTGTATAACAATATGACCATTTACAATAACAATAGAGACTAATTTTGCAATCAAACCTTATGAAAAATGCATCATTAAATACCTAACAGTACATGTATAATAGTGATTCTAATGCCTCATACTACTCACCAGGCATTGGCATTCTCTTTGCCCCTTCTGCTGTAATGACGTTTGCGTCCTAATCACTGCTCGTACGCCAAGGAATGTAGACAACACAGGCACATATACTTTCTTTGTTTCAACCCAGTTAGTGGGGATCAAGCAAGAAGTTCTGAATCGAGCTCAAATCTGAGTTTGTGATAGATCCAAGCCATCAATCATGCAGGCTAATTCTCCAGCATTGCAACACTAATGAGCTCTAAAATAGATATTCTATTGAGACACCCCAAGACATGCACTGCTCTGTTGCATTCTTACTATCCAACACAGTTTGAGCCCTAAAAGTCAGTTTGCTCCTATTCTTGGTTAACGTCGAACAACCAAACGACAACATCGAAGAAACGGAGAATGGGTCTTGGTTCATAAACTAATTGTACCAAAGTTAGATTAGATGCTGCACGTATGACCACGACCCGGGCCCTATATATAAAACGAAGTCCTTCCTACAACGCATATTCTCAATTAGGACAAACTATGTAGGAGATCTCCTAAGCTCCAACTTCATTCCACTTAAAGAAAGTCTAATGCTTTTTCTTAAACAGCGACAAACATCATTCAAGAGAACCAAGATTTGATCCAATTACTCATTATCAAATAAATCGAAACAAACAAGCAAAACCAACTCTATATCATTAACTTCGATCAAATACAGCTGTATATCTTTCTTCCCAGTTATCCATGAGTACAATTTCAATATATTTTGAGCAACACAAGTTCATAACCTCACATTCCCCTCAATTCAATATGCAATGTTTATTCTTGCACCATAAGAAGAGAAGAAAATATCTCACTGGTATTTGGAAGCTTTCAAGAATCAAGGCTTCTGCTCCTCTTTCTGCATCTTCTTCCTGAAAATGTAAACATCAGCCTCCTCGTAAGCGTAATCCGGATGCAAATGCTCATGGGGAATCTTTTCCACATCAAACACGTCGCCACACATTTCCCAGAACAATTTATGGGCCTCCGGCGACCGCAACTGGTAGCCCAGCAATACGACGCCGTCGTCCGCCACCAGTCTCTCCATTGCTTTAATCAAAGGCGCCACCGTCTCCTCTATGTAAACCACATCCGTCGCGATCACGAAATCGAAGGGCGGCTTCAGCGAATCGGTCTGCACCTCGTTCCCCCAGTACAATTGCGTGGTTTTTAGGGTTTTCTTCAGCGCAGGTTTGTTGCGCTTCAGGTTGTGCTTCAGCGCCGGCATGACGGGGGCGATGTCCGTGACAACGACGTCGTGGAGGCCGAGCAAGTAAAGCCCCATGGAGGCGGCTCCGCAGCCGGCTCCGAGCTCCACCCCGCGCTTGTTGGTGAAGTTTAAGAGGTCGGCGTAGGGGTTGTCGTCGGCGGCGCATTTTAGCGGGTCCCAGCGCTCGGCGAACTTGACGAGAACTAAGGAGCAGGGCCAGACGGAGGTGCCGACGTGCATCGAGCCATTGTCCTGCTGGATCGAGAGGCGCGTGTCGTGCACGGACAGCTCGATAACCGGCGAGTCCGTGAATTTCATTTTTTTATAATTTATATTGAATTTCCGTATTTACTCTTTGTTTTTTGGAGGGCGATATGCAGAGGAATTCTGTATTGGGCTCAAATGGATGGATATAGGCCCATTGGATTACTATTCTTTCCGGCCAGATTTCAAATTGAAAAAATTGATCTTTCATGGACCGGCCCATAGGATTATTTGCAAGTTGAAATCATTCAAATGCATGGTTCATTTTGGAGAATTGAAAACTTCAGGAAACAAATCAATTTTTGAAATTTATTAATCTCTTGATTTTTTTTTTCTAGATTTTGATTTGTTGGGAATTGAAGAACCCGAAATTTTAATCCGATGTATAAATATGTTTTATTCCATGTTTTTAAACTATAACAACAACGAAATTCGACCTCCATGTACAACGCACATGCTCTATATTTGTGTGCGTATGTATATATATACATATATATATATATATATATGTTACCATGAAAATTGGGTTAATATGAAGTGGATAGTTGCTCACAAGACATATAAATTTAAACACTTGGTTAATTATAACTTTATTGAAATGAAATGTAATAATTGGCTATGTTTCTTTCTTGAGTGCTTGTGTTGATATATATATATATATATATATAT
This sequence comes from Scutellaria baicalensis, assembly GCA_005771605.1. Taxonomy (NCBI): domain Eukaryota; kingdom Viridiplantae; phylum Streptophyta; class Magnoliopsida; order Lamiales; family Lamiaceae; genus Scutellaria; species Scutellaria baicalensis. Next base: position 24,393,777 of record CM016729.1, read on the forward strand.
ACATACACACACACATATAGAGTCTTGATATATTAGCAATTATTTTTGGCATGGAATTGAAGAATGAAAAATCAATCTTTCTTTACAAACTAGCTAGGAAAGGCAAAGCATTAAAAGATGAAGAAATAGTGCAATTGATTTGAACAAGAAAAGGCAAATTAGGTAGATATATATAGCCTTTTATATACCTAAAACCAGACTTGTTATTGTTAATAGAGAACCTGCAGTTAGAGAAGATATATGAGAATATTTGAAAAGGAGCAATAATGGAGTCCTAAAGGTGTCTTTGCGGTTGCCCCCCACCACCAAAAGATAAAATTAAACCCAATATTTAATTTCAAACTTAACATATTTTATGGTCTTCAACAGAATATGCATGGATCTTATCTTCCATTCAACTCTCTCTCTCTCCTCTCTCTCTCTCTCTCTCTCTCTCTCTCTCTCTCTCTCTGCATCAAAGTACCCCACTTTATTTCCATCATTATCATCTTTCCATTACCTTTTCTTGACACAATATATTATGATATGCAAATATATCAATAATTTTTGAATGATCAAATCCATCCATTGATTGATGGTGGATGGCAGATGGATTGTATGCCAACTCCAAGAAAATCCCTTGTTTCTCCACCTGCAGTGATCTCCTCATTCAGCATACGACGCCGTTTCGAGGGGTACATTTCCAGCTGATTCATTGCAGAAAGATTGTTCACTGAAAGTTCTACATCACTCCCAAGCCCACTACTTGCTGAGTTTGTTGTTGTGCTATAGAATCCACACATCTTGTTCCCATCTTGAACAGAAATGTTGCACTCACCCATTCCCTTCAGCCCAAACAGTGAAGAATCTGAAGTTGTGGCCCCAATTTGAGCAGCTTTCTGCAGTAAAGCCGTTGCAGAAATGGTTGCAGAAGATGGTATAAGCTGCTGATAATGGCTTTGGTTTTGAGAGCTCAACATAGATGGAACACTAACTTCTTTCGCATTGCTTATAGGGATCATGATCGGATTAGTAGTGCTTAAATCCTCATGGTGGGATAGCTTATTTCCAAAGTCCCAATTCAGGTGATTTGAAGAGGGGTTATTGATGATAAGCTGATGATCATGGGAGAAGTTACCGAGTACCGGCGATCCAGAGACTCCCATGATCTGATGCATTTCTTGAAGGTTTTTGGGTATGGAACCTTGGACATGGGATGGGTTTCCATGAGACATCCATAGGGATAGGCCGATGTTTTGATCATTGCTCATCAAGTTAGGCTTGAAGATGGGAGGGAAATCATGTTGAACTAGGTTAGAGTGTTGCCCTCCAATGAAGTGGTTGTTTGGTGCAGTGTTCGCTGCTGTGAATCTTGCTGTTTCTTCGGCCAAGGCATCGCAGAATGCTCGATGAGTGATGAAGCTATCTCTCCTACATATATATATATATAATAAACAGAATTTAGATGACCTATTTCCAAGTTCATTCAAATTAGTAGAAGAAAGAGTAATTAATCAGTACCTAGAAAAGATAGTACCACAATCACATTTGTATTCCCTAGTGCCACAAGTCTTGGAATGAGCCTTCCAATCAGAATGCACAGCATAGCGTTTGGAGCACTTATCACACACCCACTTCTTCTCTCCATGCTTTCTACAGAAGTGCTTCTTTATCCCTGTCAAGTCTCCCAGAGCCCTGGAAGGGTGGTGGTGCACGCACGTCTTCTCCGGGCACACGTACACCCGTTTCCGTGTCTCTTTGCTGCTCCTTTGTTTTAGCTTCCATGGCAGATTGTGCCCTCTTCTGTGCAGCTGCAGGTTTTGGTCTCTCTGGAAACCCTTCCCGCATATTTCACACACGAATCTGTTGGTCGCCATCAGGGTTTTCGGCGAAAGGGATATCACTTCTGCTTCAGGATCTGTGCTCATCATCATTAATTCCAAATTCTTGATTGATTAATTTCGAATATATATATATATATATGTGTGTGTGTGTGTGTGTGTGTGTGTGTGTGTGAATTCATCATTGAATATTAAGTACCTGGATTGCCTGGAAGGTTTCTTTTCTTCTTAGCAGGAGGAGGGTTTTCATGAGTTGAACTCATTGAGATTAATGCAGCTTCCTCTCTCATATTCGATCGATCTTACTTACAATAATATTCTTTTTGTACAGTACTAGTGTGTTCTTAGCTAGCTAGGTTTGATAGCTATAGAAGTTGATGATCATGTAATAATATTGTTACGATGAAGAAGAAAGGAACTGCTAAAAGATACCTTTTACTGTGATGTCAAACACTATCAATGATGCTGAAATATTGGAAGGATTCTCTCTCTCTCTCTCTTGCTAGAATTAGTGAAAGAGATCTAAAAACTCTTATGAGAATGAATGGCTGATTAATGTGCTCAATCTTATAAATTTAAGTAACACAAGTTACTAATAGTACTTGCACTAAGACTTTTTTAATCTTTTTTGGGATAGGAATATTATTACAATATTTTCTGCCTCGATGTTGTATATGCTATAGATTTTTCACCAACAAAGAATATTGCTCTCTCTCTCTCTCTCTCTCTCTCTCTCTCTCATATCATGGTAGGCGGTGTTAAAAGTTTGGGGGGGGGGGGGGGGGGGGGGGGGTTATGGGAGGAAGAGTGTATGATGACAAGGATGATGAGGTCCAAAGAAAAGTTGGAGACTATGCCTTTCTGGTTGGAATGATTATCCCATAATTGTTTTGCTTTTTGTTTTTCATTTTTATTTTATTATTCCTCAAAACCTTCCTTCAAATGACCAATTCCTTGCCTATAAATTATGTGACTCATTGGCTTTATTCAATTCTGATTTATCATTTGATATATATTGACATGTTTGATGGGATGGGCTTCATATATATATATGGAGTGCTTTGAATTTTTTTATATCAAATCATTATGGGCTGATCTTATATAAGACCGTCTCATGAATCATTTTGTCACATGGGTCAACACACGTTCATATTTCGCAATTCACACATAAATTAATGGAAATGAGTTTAATTTATAAGTAAAAAAGAATTTATCTATCAAAAACTATTCTTGAAATCATCTCATGCAGGTTTTCGTGAATCATTTTATTTTAAATTAATACATACAATATATACAATGATAATTAGATCATATCATCATATATAATAGTATTGTATGCGATTTTTTAAGGGAGTATAGTGTATCTTTCTTCGAGTTGATTTTTTCATACGGAATAAGATATTATATACTGTCGGGAGGTAATATATTGAAAACTAATAAATATTACGTATACTATGTCTCAAATATAATTCAATTAAAAAGATTCAATTTATTAAATGCTATTTGAATTAATTTTCATAACTATTAGTTTAATCTCCTTTGACACTTATTTTAAACATATATCGAACCATTTTCACAGTTATAAATTCAAAATTCAAGTGTAAAAAAAAAAAAACAATTTGAAAAATTATAGCTCTAATATTTTCCATACATCAAATTAAATATATCCTATGGCAAATTATTTGTATGAAATAGAAAGAAAAAAATTAAATCTAGTTTTACAATACTATTACAAAAGTTTTAAGTATTTTCTCTAAAATTCATAGTTCTATTGGACTCTAAATTAAGGCATACCAATCTTATAAAAGATAAATAGAGTATATATGCAATTATACATATATCACGATACTCTATATATATTCATGAGGAACATATCCAAATTTTTATTTTTTTTTGGTAATTTGATTATTCATGGACAACTATATATTCTTAATTGCTTATATAATGTATTTAAACGTAAAATATTAATTATATACCAATTACCACATTAACTATAACTAATTCTATAACTGTCAAATAGAGTAAAAATCCAGATATATAGAAGGACAAACAAGGTAGCATAAAAAGGGAACAATCGTCCTAATAACAGTCTTATTAACCCCATATCCTATTTCCAAGATTTTTACCCACCTATATATTGAAATATTTATCCCTCTATTTTATTTTATTGATCGTTTAAAGTTGTTTCATATGATTAAAACTATAATTATTAATACTTATATGAGTAATTATAATGAATGAATGCCAAGATTTTAAGAAAAACAAGATAAGAGTAAAATGCCAAACAAAAATTGTTTCTGATTGATGATAAAAAGAGAAGGATAAGCTGATCAAAAAAATTAATTTTTAACTATTTTCAGATAATATTTTTCCTTAAAGAATCTATTTGGTTGAATCTGGATGTAGAAAGAATATCCTATGTTTCAATATGCCCTATTTACAGTTGTAAAAAAAAAAAAAAGTACTCTCTCCGTCCCGGCCTAATTTGCTTACTTGCCATTTTTGTTTGTCTCATTCTAATTTGTCAACCCATAAATGACAAAAGAAAAATTCCCTCCTTATTACCCCTCATTTTACAAAATTGTCACCCCAATTCCCCTTTTAAATTCTAATTAAAGTGCAAAAAATATAAAGTTAACATATCCAATCAAAGTCAACTGCATTTTCTTAGGCACCGTACCCAGTCAAAGTAGGCAAATTAGACCGGGACGGAGGGAGTACTACTATTTATTGATTTACCTTAGGGGAAAAAAAAAAAAAAAGCTTGAAGATAATGTTGGAAGAATAGAAAATGGCTTCTTCATGGGTAGCAAACTAATGCCTTTTGATTGTTAGATGGTTTCCTTCATATATATGAATGCTAGATAATGAGTACAACTTTATTGATTCTCATTTGAAGTGCAAACTAAAAGCAATATTCTTAGCTTTAATGGAATGTTTTGAATTAAATTGGTGACTTTTCATTTTATAAGTGTCCTATATATAAATTGACAGATATATACACTTGACTTTAAATTGATTAAACATTATTTTTCTCTTAATCCCAGGATGATCAAACAAATTCAATCAATAAAAGATTTGAATCTAAAACTCATCAAACAAATTCAAACAAGTTTATATATACAGTACTACTAATTTGTTTGATTTGATTTGTTGAGATTTTAGCCACATTAATCCATATTGTGTTAGCTAGTAATTGATCATCAACTTTAAATTGCTGTAAAGGAATTGATCAATTAAAAATCACAATCAATAGACACTTTTATTGAGAGAGAGAGAGAGAGAGAGAGAGAGAGAGAGAGAGAGAGATTGAAATTTGAAATAGTAGTAAAGGGTTAAAGTAAAGAAAGAAAAGGAGGTGGGTGAATATTTAGAAGTGAGAGTAGTCGGGTTGTGGGCTGACTTTACCTGCAAACCCTTTAATCATAATCTAATCATGTTTTTGATTTGCTTTATGTTTAATTTGTTTAGAATTTAATCTTTGGAGTTTAGCTCTTGATCTTTGGTGACCTTTGAATATTCTTTCCCTTTCCCAACCCTCCATCTTCTTCTTGCTACTTTCAAAATCCAGCTACTTTATTCTCTCTCTCTTTCTCTCTCTCTCTCTCTCTCATAATCTCTCTCTCTCTCTCTCTCTCTCTCTCTCTCTCTCTCTCATAATCTACCTTGTGTTTGAGGGTGGATTTCACGTTTCATTCGATGCGCTGCATCTACACTCATCAATCTTTGGAAATAGAGCTCACAAGTAAACTAATATACATTTAACTCTTTTGAGTTGATCACATTCATTCTTTGTTTTTTTATGTTGCTTTAAATTTAATTTAATAAGTATAATATTTATTTATTTTTCAAAATTTGAAGTTTGGTTAGGATTTCGAACTCAAGAGGTAAATTAGATGATAAATTATATCATTGTGAAAATTGAAACAACTCAAAACTCAAAAAAAACTCATCAAGTACTGATTTAATCTATTGATGAACATTCAACAAGTTCGAGCATGGAACTTGTTAAATATCTAAGTTGCATCTCTAGCTCGACTTGATTTATTCAAACACATTCTACACTTCTACATGAAATTTTACTGTCATTTGCTGTCATACAATAATACTAAGAAATGTTTAATGCATAACTTTATTTTACCGCATCCATTTTTACGTAAATTGGATAATATAATTCATTTATATATGTTAAACTGTAAGTCTGTAATGATCAAAAAACATAGATATAGAAATGAAATTATTTGTATTGAACAAGCTAGTTGTATGTATATATAAAAACACACACACATACACTTATAACATAGATAGAGGTGGTTTGAGATTTGGGGAAAAGTAAACTGTTGTCTATTAGGGTATGTTTGTTTGCAAGCATGATTGTCTTTTTGCTAATAATATCAGTCAAATTGGAAACCTATTTCCTTGTTTTCTAGGACTCATTTCTGTCCTTTTGCTTTGTGAGTAATAATACTATATATATACCTATTTGACAAAAATGTATGTGAAATTCCAGTGCTGTCTTATTCAATCCCTCCATCTCTTTGTATTTGAATCCAAGCATTATTTTGGAATGGAATATATGTCTTTTGCTATTTCCAACCACCTTATATATTATAGACTTCCATTGAAATTGGTTCCACTACAAACTCATCAACTTAGAATTATATTTGTTGGTGTTCAGTCACACCTATTTAATAATTCAACATGATACTCATGAAATCAAAAGTTTGACATGTTGATGTAAAAGTGAGAAATAATGTTCATGAACAGTACTCAATTGAAGATTATAAACAAATAAGGGTAGGGCTCATGTAAGACAGTCTCACGTAAAATTATCCGTGAAACCGTTTCAGGTGAGTTTTTGTGAATTTGAGTAGGTCTCATGTAAGACGGTTTCACGTGAGACTTAGTTAAAATAAATTTGTACTAATTAATAAACTCGGACCAACCTGGTTAATTCACTCTCATATGAGTTTCTATAAGCTTCCGTCTCACATAAAACATTACATGTCATATGAGTTTTTGAACAAATAAAGTCAACAAGGATGTTATAATAAGTCCAAATTATATTTAAGTGACCTATATATCAGAATAGATTAGTCGAATATTATATTAAGGTGCATGATAGTCATTTATCATTCCTCGCTACTAGTTTTATGATTTCTATTTCTCTTAATTACAAGACAATCACTCTCGATATATATAACATTTATAAATTATAGAAAGCATAATAATATTTTCTTACAAATACTTGTTATTGTTCCTAAAAACCAAGAGTCTTTCATTGTGAAGAAAGAAAAGACGAAAAAATAATAGGATTTTTAATTAAGACTAAAATATTGAGCTACAAAATAATATTAAATCACTTACTTCTTATTACGGAATTTACCACTGTGATTACAAATTCTCAAATGGAATACCATTTAAGGGGATATTAATTTAGACAATAGATCTATTACCTCCAAAGATAATTTATCTATAAATGCGAGTTGTGAAAGATAAATCTTATCAATTCAGGGTTTGAAAGATTGAAAGCTATCAATTTAATATATATAAAAGATAAATCTTATCAATACACAATCTGAAAGATTGAAGATATCCATAAATTAGAAGGATTGAAAACTATCAATTTAGGATATTAGATTGAAAACTATAAATTTAAGATATCGATAAATCTGATCAATCCAGGTTTTGAAAGATTGAAAACTATCATTTTAAGATATCAAAATAAACACCCTTAACATATTCTTTGACGACATTATCATTTTTTTTTTCTCCCAGCTGAGGATATCACATCCACTTACATAAAAAAGATATGAAAAACAAATATCCCTTTCTTTTATTAATGATTATATTCGATAAAATATATAATTAAATACAAAATTGATTGGTTTTTATTTCACTCGATATCTTAAATTGATAGTTTTCAATCTTTCAAACCCTGGATTGATAAGATTTAATTAGATATTTTATCGAATATAATAACTAATAAAAGAAAGTGATACTGTATTAGTTTTTCTTATTTTATCTACATGAAATGTGATATCTAGGTAAACATGATATGGGATATCTAGGTAAACATGATTTGAGAGCCACATCACTAAGAGAGGATTGATAAGATTTAATTATATATTTTATCGAATATAATAATTAATAAAAGAAAGTGATATTTGTTTTCTTATTTTTATCTAGGTGGGATGTGATAAGCCACAGATAGAGAGAGAGAGAAAAAAAAAAGATAATAAAATAAGAGTAGGTCTTACCGTCTCACGAATCTTTTTTCGTGAGACGGTTTAACCCATAACCCACACTTAGCAATTCATATGGAAACATGTGGATATGAGTTCAATTCATGGGTAATAAGGATCCGTCTCACGGAAACTATCCGTGAGACCGTCTCACATGAGTTTTTGTTATAAAATATATCTTAAATTGATGATTTTCGATCTTTCAAATCCTAGATTGATAAGATATACCTCTAGGTCGATATAATCCTTTAATACTACCTCATCAATTCGACTAATTATATTTTAAACAAAAAAGTTCTAATCAAATTGTTTGGGACCTATAAACAGCGTGCGTGAATATTAGAGATATAATAATAAAGGCAAATGCTGCTGTGCACCAGGTGCACGGATCTGGATTGGTGCAACTGGGGCGACCCGACCCGGATCCGCGCACCTGGATTTTCTTTTTTTTTTCTTTTTTTTTTCGCTTCAGGCTGTTACCTTTATGTTGTAAAGATGTGACCTTTACGTTATATAAGTGTGACCTTTATGTATAAATGTTATGACCTTTATGTTCAGTAACTTAGGAAAAAAATGAAGATTTTCAGGTTTTTTCGCTTCAGATTAAGACCTTTATATTGTATTGTTGTAACCTTTATGTACAGTTCTTGTGACCTTTATGTACAAATATTATGACCTTTATAATCTATAACTTTGAAAAAAATTGAAATTTTCAAAATTCAGTGCATTTTAAGGATGGATATATGTGCAGCTAATATTTCATAAACGTAAATATGTACAAATTTTGTTAAAATTCTTCATTTTTATCTAAGTTAGAGTATATAAAGGTCATTACATTTATACATAAAGGTCACACTTATATAACATAAAGGTCACATGCATATAACATAAAGGTAACAACCTGAAGTGAAAAAATAAAATTCAAAAAAAATAAATAAATAAAAGTGCGCGGATCCGGGTCGACCCGGACTCGACCCGAATTGTACATACACCAGTTGCACAGGAGACTAACTCTAATATAAAATTGGCTCAATTGGCACAATAATTAGGCAATCATCATTCATATCTAATCTGAAAAGATTAAAAGCTCTGTTTGTGCTTTTTAAAGTGCCCACTTCCATAATGGAAAAAAAAAATTTGTTTCAATTAACAATGTCTGTTATATGGCTGTTTCAAACTAATCTAGTTTATTTTGAAAAATCTATTTTACTTAATTAATTAATAAATTGATCAATTTCATTCATTTTTCATCAAAAGTGAACTCTAATGAAATTTTCACACGTGATGTCAATTAATTTTTGGCATGCATATGACTCATGCGTGAAAAATCTATCGTAGCTTGGGAAATTTCTGTGAAAAATGATTAATAGTGGATTTTTTTCTTTCAAATATAAGACAAAATTAAATTAATTTCCAAAACTGCTTGGATTAGTTTAGTTTTGAATGTTTGCATAGAGCGGAATTAAAAATGATTTTAATCCCGATTACTATTTCATCTGATGCTTCTTTATCTTTATTATGTGTTTAATGTTCTTGACTTTTATCAACCTATCGTATGATGATTATTTTAAAATAGAGTTACTCTCCTGTGCACCAGTTACACGGATCTGAGATCCGTGCAACTGGGCCGCGCGTGGTTTGGGCTAGCCCGCCTTGCCCGCGCCTCTTTACTTTTTTCGCGTGTTTTGGTCGTTACCTTCATGTTATGTTAGTGTAGTCTGCGCCTTTTTACTTTTTTCGCGTGTTTTGGTCGTTACATTCACGTTATGTTAGTGTTACCTTCGTGTTATGTTAGGGTTACCATCGCGTTATGTTAATGTGACCCCATCTCCAGATTTCATTCATTTAGTTTAAAACCACTGAACTAAAATAACACGAAGGTAACACTAATATAACATGAAGGTAACACTAACATAACATGAAAGTAATATTAACATAGATAAAAAACAATGTTAATCATACTTTCATGCTATGCTAGAGTGACTCTCACGTTATGTTAGGGTTACCTTGGTGAGGGTAACACTAACATAACATGAAGGTAACCCTAACATAACATGAGGGTATGACTGTCTGAAGCGAATCTTGGTGGGTTTGAGTGCACCCACCAGGCGCGTGTGGGAGCGGGAGAGAGCGTTGGGGCGCGTGAAAACGCGCGTCGAAGGCACGTGGAGCTGGTCGACCCGGGTGCATGAATCCTATCCATGCACCCGTTGCACAAAATATTTTGCCTTTAAAATATCAGATAAAACATATGTGTGATGAAATAGAGAGTCGTGCTACCCTACCTAACATGGGCACGTTAATATATGCTCACCTCTGACGTACTCAGATATCCAATATATCTATTAATTCCACTTTTCATATAATTAGGGGATAAGATCATTACAAATCATGATCGATGGACATATTAAGAATTTCACCCTAAACATTTTTAACATTTTCCATGAAACAGAAACTTTATGTGCATAACTAGTCATAACCTAGTAATCATATATATATATATATATATATATTAATTTCTAATTTCATCAACATAGCAGAGACAGGAAAATGGATATTGATTTAATTAATTGACAATGGATGATTCTTGAAGTAATGTATATAATCATCAATTGTTAAAGTTATTGATTTATACATAGTGATTTGGTACTGGTCAATCATGAGAATAGATATCATTTAATTTTTTTAAATATAGTTAATTATATTTTAATTTAATAATGAAATGAAATAAATTAAGTTTTTAACTTCATGATATATATATATATATAAAATCGGGTATATATACATGATCTCATCCAAGTTATTGTCGTCATTGTTATTCCTGCTACCCTACCTAACATGGACACATTAATATGTATCCACCGTGGGCGTGTCAATTCTCCGCAATTAATTTCACTTTTTATATAACGATGATATGAGAACATTACACGTCAGCGGTAGACATATTAATATCCTCATTATGAGACTTTTACCATTTTCCATCGCCATACATAATGAAATTGATATTTTATTATAATACAAATTAAACTCATGAGATGGTCTCACACATAGTTTTCGTGCGACGAATCTCTTTTTATCCATAAATTAACATATTTTTACAAATTTTTATATGAATTATCAAGTGAGATTATGAGTTAGATTTGCATATAATGATTTCTTGTAAGAGTTGATACATTTAAATCATTACGTATATATGATTTGTTATATATGATTGATTTGAGTTCGAGTCTGCGATCTATGATCTCAATATCTCACGTGTATATATGCAATTATGCATGTTTTATTTGATTTGGATTGACCTGGAATATTCTAACCAATATTGAACTAATCATATGATGTTTATGTTAATTTCTGTCAATGTCGAAAGTTATGTACCAACTAATTGAGTGCATGTGTGTTTTTAGCATAAAGTTTTAATAGATTGTGTTTGGTATATGAAGTGATTTGAAACATAAAACAGAAAATGAATATATTTTAAATCCATTTAAATACAGTATATGCATGATCCAATATTTAAATTTCTATAAAAATATATTTAAAAATTTATTGATAGATTTTGAATTCATATCAATTCAAATATGACTAATGAAACTACTATGAATTTTAAAGTGATCTTGATCAAAACAGAACCTTAATTAGTACTGTATTTCAAACTACTACGAATTTTAAAGTCTTAATCAAAACAAAACCTTAGTGTATTTCAAACTCATCATTCATCATGCATGATTATAGGGAGACATATATTGATTGCTATACTAACTACTTTTGGGGTAAGATAAATAAGGATATAAATTTATGAAAGCCAGAAAATTATCCAAACACAGTGTGTAATTTACTAATCTCAATTTCAAATATAACAAAAACGCATGCGAGAGGGTGTCACGGATAGTTTCCGTGAGAATGGATCCTTATAACCCATGAATTGAACCAATATCGACAAATTTTCATATAAATTGTTAATTGTGAGTTAGAGGTTAACCCGTCTCACGAAACAAGATCTGTGAAACGGTTTCATACAAGACGTACTTCAAATATTTATACTACATTAAGTTTAATCTTAATTATTTATGTGCACCTAGTGCCAAATATGACTTTCAGCCCTCACACACGTGCGTCCGTACGTCCCCATGTCCACACCCACTCTCTTATCCCGCACACCTAACATTTATGTTATGATCATGTAACATTTATGTTATGTTAGTTTAACTTTTACATAATAATGCAGACATATAATACAATTTAAATATTTATGCTATAATAGTATAACTTTTATATGTTTTAACATTGTTATGATACTACATAAAAGTTACGATATTCGTATATAAAGATTATTCTAACATAACATAAAAAAAGTTAAATTACTGTAACATATTAAATGTACAACTATAATATATTAATTTGGCGTAATTGCAAAAAAAATCATCACTTTTAAAAAAATTGCAAATTTATCCAAACTTTTCAATAATTGCAAAAAAAATCACAACCTTTATTCACTGTTGCAATTTTGACCACTGTTGGGATTAAATTGCAACTTTAGGAAAGGTGATGATTTTATTTTGCAATTTGATTTTTAAATCTTTTTTGTTGGAGATGACGTGGCATCTCATGTGGCATGTGACGTGGCATGTTAGCCGGACATGTGGACTCCGGTTGCCGGAAGATATGAAAGTGGTCAAAATTACAACGGTGAACAAAGGTTGTGATTTGTTTTACAATTATTGAAAAGTGGGGATAAATTTGCAATTTTTAAAAAAGTGGTGATTTTTTTTGCAATTACGCCTATTAATTTTTATACTGAAAAGAGTATAAGTTTAATATCACTTAAATATTATGATACTTATAAATAAAAGTTATAATAATATACCATAAAAGCTACCACATAAGTTAATTAAAAAATATTAATTTAAGTGTATATATTGATCAAATCCAATTCAATCCGGTTCATACACATCCAATTACATATACAACTGATACACAAAAACACTACGAACTTTGACATCCACATCTACTGTGCATACAATATATATGCATGATGAACAAGCTCAAAGAAATTGGAAAATGAAATTAACCATTAAATCATATAGTAAATTATATTAGGACCATAAATAAATTTTAAAAAATAATTCTTTATGTTTTTTAGTCAAGGGGAGAAGTGGAAAGGTGCAAAGGTTCATTATGTTGATAAAATTAATAAATGTTGAAGGCTGGGTGGTCCAGTATTCCACTAAATTTGCCACAAAATTAGTCTAAAAATGAAGAAGATCATGAAGCTAGTGCCCAATTTGATAGTGATGTATTACTTAAACAACATCTTTCTCATATATATATATATATATATATATATATATATCTATATTTATATTTATACTAAAGGAATAACCAAGAGTGACACATGTCACTCTCTGGCTAATCCTATTTAATTATAATTTAATTTAAATCAATTCATTTAATATTTATAATTTATTGTAATAGTGCATTTAATGAGATAATAATAATTAAATAGAAAAATGCTAATAATTATGATTGATTGTAAATTATGAAATTTTAAGCAAACATATTAATTAAAATTGATATTTGCAATTACATTAAATAATAATTAAAATTTTAGTACAATTAACTTTAAATTAAATACTAATTAAATTAAAAATTAATGAAAAATAATAATAATTAAATTTATTCATAAAGAACAAATTTTTTAACTTTTTAATTAATATTTAAATACCCGTGTGATAACTGATACACGGGACTTACATTAGTAATATACTAAAGGAATAACTAAAAGTGACACATAGCACTCTTTGGTTAATCCTATTTAATTATAATTTAATTTTTAATTAATTCATTTAATATTTATAATTTATTATGATAGAGCATTTAATGAAATACTAATAATTGAACAAAATACTAATAATTATGACTGATAATAAAATTGTAAATTATGAAATTTTAGGCAAACATTTTAATTAAAGTTGATCTTTGCAATTATTTTAAATGATAATTAAAAAAATTCTTACAATTAAATTTAAGTTACATACTAATTAAATTAAGAATCTTTCATATATACTAAAGGAATAACCAAGAGTGACACATGTCACTCTCTGGTTAATCTTATTTAATTATATTTTCTTTTAATTAATTCATTTAATATTTATAATTTATTATGATAGGGCATTTAATGAAATCTTTCATATATATTAAAGGAATAACCAAGAGTGACACATGTCACTCTCTGGTTAATCTTATTTAATTATATTTTCATTTTTAATTAATTCATTTATTATTTATAATTTATTATGATAGAGCATTAATGAAATACTAATAATTGAACAAAATACTAATAGTTATAATTGATAATAAAATTGTAAATTATGAAATTTTAGGATTATAATTGAATTAAACTCCAAATACACAAGCTTAATTTGATAATCTAGGATTATGCTACCCTAAAGATGCACGACCTCTAGTTTACCATCTATGAAAATTAAACCACAAAAATTATGATTCATGATTTAAGATTTAGCAATCAATTATCAAACGTTTAATCTAGGTGGCCAATTCAAATTAAGCATTAACAATTGAAATTATTCAACACAGGTAACATAATCAATTTCAATCAAAACATCTAGAAGGGGAAACGAGATTAATCAAAATATAATCAGATATATGGGTTCAAACATCCCTGCTAATCGAAATTGGAAAATTAGTCAATCATCTTTACGATTGAATTCACAAAAATTGAAGAATAATTCATAAAAGAAAAAAAAAAAAACTAAAAATAACGTGGGGAAGAAAACTCTTAATTATTAAGGGAAATGGGCTTTCTTCAATTACTAAGGGAAATGGGTCTTCTTCAATAACAAGCCCATACCTTCTACTTTTACTTTTTAAGCCCAAATTGGGATCTCTTTTGATATATGGTGGCATGGGCCTCTTCCTTTTTGATCTTCTTTCACTGGGCCTTAGCCCACTTACCTCCACCAACTCCAAATACTTCAAAATACCTAAGATAATTATAAAAAAATAAACTATGAAGTATCTTGAGTTTCAAAAATACGTATAGGTAAGAAAATGACGCATTTAATCATATAAAACATTATAAAAAATCAATTTAATCCATAATAAAATGCATCTATTTTCTATTTATCAGTGGATGACCGAAGTCCTCAAATTGAACATTTTAATATATATATGGAAACGATTTGGACATTTCATACATACTAGATATTTTATGGACAAGGTCTAAGGTACGGGACTGAAAAAAAAATTTGCCATTGCGTTCTCATAATTTTGAAGTAAAAGATGTAACATACATGAAGTGTAATAGAATAACTCATTTGCACCTCGAAAACTTGTACCCCATTCAATTTAAATTTACATCCTTAGATAAGTTTAGAAAATTTCACAATTAGATTTATTGAAGGAACTAATATCTACATGGAAAATAAAAGTTGAGAGGCTCACACAAATGTCCCAATTGTATAATTCAGATTTTCTATTTCATCTTATATTTCATAACATCTGATACACATTATATATTAATCAATTTGGTATATGATACAAGTGATATGTATTGATTATTTCCATCAATATATATCTCATGTTAAACGTGATACCTCGTACTCAATGGAGGATGGGGAGGGTTGACATATATAAAAGCATTTCCATAAGAATTTAGGGAAAATATAAATGAAGACATGATCCGATAAAATGGGTATAGAATTTATTGTTTGTTCAATTAAAATGCCAACGGTTTGATATAGATGTTTTCACCATTTATGTAATGGTCCTAAGTTTGGTTGAATTTATAATTATATATATAAATGCATGCCAGCTTTTGTCCATGGTTTTGGGGTATGGAGATGTGACAAACCACCAGATTTAATTATAGCACAGATTTTTTTCCCTTCTATGTATTGATCATATATGATCATATATTTGTTTCATACCACTTTTAAATAGTACTTCCATTTGATTTCAATATATATACACATTAAACCCTCACTTTTTTTATTTTTGATTTTTTTTACTTCAAGAGTGTGACATTTATATATGTTGTAATATTATGAACTTTATGTAATATTTTTAATTCGTTCTTTTAAATTTTTAGGCATCAGGTTGTGTGACATTTATGTTGTATTAGCGGGACGTTTATGTTATATAAGTGTGACGTTTTTATGTACAAATGTGCTCACTTTTATGTGCTGTAAATTAGAAAAAGTATGAAGAAGTTCAGCAAAATTTGTACATATATACCTTTATGTGATATTATTTATACATTTATATAATGTAATTGCACATTTATATTTATATAGTCACCTTTATATAATACTAGTATAGACCCCATGTAATACACGAGATTACAAAATTAAATTGAATTTAATAAATTTAAAAAAATTATTATTTATATAAGAAAAATATATATTGTTTTATATATACAATGCACAACGTTTAATTTAACATTAAAAACAACACAATCTGATTTATGTATTTATCTAGTTGAAATATATGTTTCATTAGTAAAATAACATGATTATTTTTAATTAATATTTAGAAAATTTAAATATTATTATATATATTATTCATACCCGCAAATTTTATTTTTGATAAAATGATAAAAAATGAAAGTCAAGTATTTTTAAATAAATTTCAAATTTTATTTTACAACACATATTCCCAAAACTATATGATCTTATTAATTAATTAGTTTGAAACATTTGAATAATTTAATTCTTTTAAATCAACCTACATTTATTTTATTTATTATTATTTATTTATTCATTTTTTTCCTCTGATTATTCCTTTAGTATATATAAAAGATATTAATGTGCAACTAATACTACATAAAGTTATGTTATGAAAATCTCTATTTGTAAACAATATAAAAGTCTCAAAACTTGAAGGAATAAAAAAAAATCTCGGCATGAAAAATCTCTAATTATCGTGAGACTAGCTAAGTATTGAGAAAAGTGGTTTCGCAACTTATTAACATCCGAGATCAATTGGCTCAATACTCTTTATAAATTTTTAGTTTGTGGTAGTGGGGAGGAAAATATTACGTTCACTATGACTGTTGTACAAAGAGGTGTTGCAAATTAAAATGTGTAATAGCAGTTTGAGATTAAATTGTTTAATGTATCATTTTGCCTTGCATTTCTTTTCCATTTAGGTATATTAATACAATACTTTTGTAATTTGATATATATACATATATACAATTTTAAAATTACTTATTAATTATTTAAAAAATATATAGAACACTTATTTTATAACTTACATTTATTTTTTTCACTTACGTAAAATTATTTAAAATACAAATCCGTGCAAGGCACGGGTTAAGTACTAGTATATATGAAAAGAAGATCTTCAATAAAAATAGCATATCTAATTTTCCATCCTAAATTTACATACTATAATTGGAAAAAAGTTAGTTAGAAGAATTAAAAAAATAAAAAATAAACATATTTATACTTTTAAGGATTGTAGGTCCCTCTAGGTTGGGTTATAGCCTATTGGTAGGTAATGTAGGTCATTTTTGTCTTTTTTTAATATTTTATATAGATCATAATCTTTAAATTAAATTATTTTTTCATTTTAAAATTTTGTTTTAATCTATGATATATCAACTTTATCATTATGGTATTTAGAATTTTGTTGTTAATGCATGATATATCAGATTTATCATTTTTTATGAATTCTAATTTGATTTACATTGCATCGTAAAAAAGTAACAATGTATAAATTTGATATTTAAATTTTGGTGCATAATTATATTTAACACAATTAGAAATACAAAAACAAATGACTAAATTAAACTAAGATTAGGAAATTAAAAAAATTAAAATACAAAGTTTTAGACTCTTGGAGAAATTAATTATAATGAAAAACATTTTTGTATAATTGCTTGGTTTATTTGTCAATATAAGTGGGTTCAATGTTCAATTATCAACGTTATTTGAATATATAGCAAAATATTTAGGTATTTATATCTTTTCTATAACTATAAATAATTAAATTATTGGTTAGACCGAAAATTTCAAAGAAATTTATAATTGTGAACGTCAGGGAACATTCAAAAAATACGATAATATATTTATCATGACACTTAAGTCTATATTATAAATTGCAACATGCATAACATATCTTTAGAAGTTAAAATGTTTTTCTATATCAATTATCATTTTAACATCCATGACACAATAAATGTTTCTCATTACTAAATTTAATTTATTTTAATTTACAAAATTTATTAGCGCACAAAATTGGTGTCAATTTTAACAACTTCATATTTCAAATATAGGTTTTATAATTCATTGTTCAACAAAAATATATATTTATATATTATTGTTTGCATTTTAAAAACATAATAATATTTAAAATGAGAAACAATAGAGATAAAATTTCTAAATTCTTATTGATATAATTTAGGTTACAATAATACTATCACATTATATTATTAAATTTTTTAAAATTAATAAATTAAATTACAAACCGTGTATCACACGGGTATAATTCTAGTTTTAGTAATGAGGAATGAATTAGCTAGGGTTTGTGTCGATTTTAGGGCCGTGTGCACTTTATGGCCGGAATTTGCTACCGTTGGTTGCAAAATCGAAAAAATAGAAGTATACTGTGATCTGGAGAAAAAAAAAGTTTAGATTTCAAAATGTATATGTTTGAAAATGATATTAACCCAATTAGTTATTTAACTATATTTGGAAAAAAAACATTTGAAATTTAAGATTAGAAGAAAATTAGAAGTTTATTGTAATTCAAATTATTAAAATTCACAGCCTATACGGCAGAAAATATTGCGGAACATTGCATTAGGTATTTTAAATTCTAGATATATCGAAGCCACAAAAATTAAACAAAAACTCAAAAAACTAAAGTAAAAACCTTAGTACTTGCAAACTCTGTGGATGTCGTTTTTTTGTCGGCAAAACCTTAATCATTATAAGTTGCACACAAATATAATTCAAATGATAAATTAGATCTTTACTTATATATTCTCCAACATAGAACTAAAAACAAACCAATATGAGGGATTGAGATCTTCTATTACACTTAATGTTACATCTTCTATTCCAAATTAATCACCACACGCCACGTGTATTCAATGACATCATTAATTAATATGTGGCGTGTATTAAATGCTATGTAACACGAGATGTTACACCAAATGTAATAGAAGATCCAGACTCCAATATGAGTGCCAAAACTATTTTTTAAAGGTACAAAATCAAGAGAACTAGTTACAATAACAAAATAATTATTTAATTTAGATACGACGTCTAGCGTTATTCGCACTACTAGACATGCATCCAAGGCGCTAGGTGTTAGTTAAGCTCATCAAAATTAGAACATTGCCATGAATTTGAGAATAATTCAGAAAACATATATTCGTTTCAAAATTGATATTTTTCATCTCCCCTTATCCATTAATGGTAGATAATTCTTCGAACTCATTTCATATATATTTCAATATCTAAAAAGGGAAAAAAATCATTTTTCATCCTCTCCAAAACTATTGTCCGTTTTTTGTCCTGTAAAAATGCACTTTTTCGATTTGGTCCTGTAATTAGAAACTTCGTCATTTTGATCCTTTTTCGTCGGATTAGTTTATTTTCCGGCAACAGATTGGGGACGAGTAGTGTAGTGCACTCGCTGGAATGCAACATGAAAATTGAAAATTCAGGGAAAAAAAGATCAAAATTGGACAAAATTGTCAATTATAAAACCAAAATTGAAAAATGTATTTTGACAGGACTAATAACGAAAGGTAGCTATTAGGAAGGACGAAAAATGAGTATTTCCCTATCTAAAAACCTCAAATTGCATGCAAATTAATTTTTGTTTATAATCTCAAAGACTCAATGATATATATATATATATATACACATATACAATTATTTGATTTTATATCATATATTAATCAATTTTACCCTTATACAAGTTATGTCTAGTAAGATATTATAAAGTGAATTCATGAATGCAATACAGCTGATTTTATGACCAATATTGAATATACAACCATCTGATTAAAAATGTCATGCATGTGAATTTAAATGTCTTATCAAGAAAAACTAACCTGTTAATATATCGTACTAGCTATTGTCCTAACATAATTAAGTATCATATTGAGGGAGGTTTATAAATTTTGAAAATTCAAACTTTGTTATTACCATTCCTAACATAATTAAGTGTCTTTGGTACGGTACTACCGTACTAGGAGTAATGCTCATTGATGACAGTTCTAAACCCTAGTTTGTAGCAGAGTTTTAAGAAAAAAACAACCTATTTGAAAAGAAACAAATTAATGCGTTGACCAAATACGCTTTTAATGTAAATATTAATGAATCAAAGAAAAAAAAGTGTTGTTTGTGAACATCAAATCTAACATATTAACAAAAAGAAAAGTTACGGATATATCATATGTAGAAAAAACAAAAGATTATTAAGAGGGCGCTGGGTTATACTTATTCGAAAGATCGTTTATAAACTCTTACATCTTATAAGATGTTTTTAAAGTTGATAAAAGATGTGCAATTTTAGTTTCAAAATAAGTTATTGTGGTGTTTGAATAAATAAGATGGTGTAACTTACAAATTCTTTTTAGCAATAATGACAATTTTAAATGATCAGCTTTGAAAGTGTTTTAAAAAATAAAATTTTATTTTAGAAATAAGTTGAGATTCCCTTTCTTTTTTTCAAAAAAGAGCTTATAAACTACTAACATCATATATATATTTGTATGAAATATGTTCTAATTTTAAAACTTAAGTGATGTTTGCTAAGCTTAATTATAGAGCATATAAACTCTTGCATCGTACGTATAAGATGTTTTTGGAGTTTATAAGATGTTTAATTTAAGTTTAGAATAAAGTTAATGGTAAAGTGTTCGATAAATAAAATGATGGAGTTTATAAGATGTTGGTAATGACAGTTTTGTTATTTAAATGATTAAATTTAAAGATTTTTTTCTTAAAATTATATCTTATTTTAAGAATAAGTTGGGATTATTTTTCAAAGAAAATCTTATAAGCTTTAAACAACTTATAAGATGTTTTAAGCTTATAAACTCATCACAACACCCTCTTAGCCAAACACTTAAACAACATATAAGATGTTTTAAGAAAATTATAAGCTCACCCAAACACCCTCTAAATCTTATATGTGCGTATATTAAAACATCAAATAGAAATACAAATAAACATGGCATATGAAATTTAAATATGCACCTGACCTCTAGTAGCTAGTTCTTCGAAGGTCTTTGGTTGAATTGCTTTAAAGATGTAGTTAATGCTCCAATGCATGCCTTTAGTGCATATCTCAATAGCCGAAGTTTTAGATAATCGATCTTTACAATTGAGGCTCAAGTTTCTCCAACGATTGAT
This sequence comes from Scutellaria baicalensis, assembly GCA_005771605.1. NCBI lineage: Eukaryota > Viridiplantae > Streptophyta > Magnoliopsida > Lamiales > Lamiaceae > Scutellaria > Scutellaria baicalensis. Next base: position 24,415,236 of record CM016729.1, read on the forward strand.
GCAGTTAATGGCTGACTCTTTGTCATGTTGGCGTAATTTCACGAGCTCAAGCATACTGACTGTTCCTCGAGTGTTGTAGAAACGGTTGAGAAACTTGTGTTCCAAATGCTCTTAACTGTCTATTGAGTTTGGTTCCAAGTCTGTGTACCAGTCAAATGCACTTCTTTTAAGGGAACGAACAAATTGACTCACCAAGTGATCTCCATATGTCCTAGCATCATTGCACGTTTTGATGAAATGAGCGACATGTTACTTGGAATTGCCGCTGCCATCAAATTGTTGAAATTTTAGAGGTTGCTAGCCTTCAAGCATCAACAAACTTCTAATTCTTGAAGTATATGGCTTGGTGTACTTCGAATATGACTTGGTGTTTACTTTGAAATCATTGATGGTTTCTATGATGAAGTCCTTCAATTGACCTGCAGGAACCATTCCATTCGACAAGACTTGCAACCTTTCAAGTGATGGCTTTTTTTCTTGAGTTGAAGATGTTTTCGTTGAGTTGTTTGCCTCCTCAACTTCGTCATGACCCTTGATTTGTTTGTCCATCTTGCAATTTGATTTATCATTTCCATCAACTTTGTAAGTAGTACATCTCGTGTCTGAAGATGCTTGGTGAGCTTTTAGACAGTTTTGCTCAGATTTGCAATTTTCTCTTCAAGGGTTAACGTTTCTTGCACTGTAGACATGGCTACTTTGAAGTTAGGCGAAGTGAAGAGGTGAAAGAAAGATATTGTCCCACTGGGCCTGCCAAAAATTTGTAACAAAAATTTCTTTATTAAATAAATAAACACAAATAAGTGTACAAAATAAATTTTACATAAGTCGAATAACTTTGGAGTGTAATCTCCTTGATCCTTTAATTATTTTCTTCAATGTTTGTAGTTAACTTTTATTTTGAGGATGAAACTGTATGATTCTAAACTTTAGCACTCTATTTGAATCAGGGTACAGACTTGAGGAAACTGTTGATTCGAGGGTTTAGCACCTATTCGAGTCAAGACAGTTTTGCAGACTGTTCGATTCAAGAGTTTAGCATTCTTTTTGAATCAAAGATAGTTTGGAGACCTTTGCGAAGATCATCTTTGACTTGTATAAAGATTGTCGTCGCTGGAGAATCAAACTTGAACTTGGCTTGAGTTGAAAATGAAAACCGCTTGATTCTGCGATCTTAAAACCTACGAATCAAACACAGTTTTATCTAATTGATTCTTCGACTCTAAAATCATTTTGAATCAAATACAGTTTGAAGATTTGTTGCCGTAGAATTTGAAGAAGTTGTCGCCGCCGTAGAACATGAAGAAACCGTCGCCGATGCTGTAGAACTTGAAGAAGTCCATCGCCGTAGAACTTGAAGAAGCCACCGGTGGAAAGTTATTAAATCCTTCAACTCTTGTGTTGATGTGATTGGTCCATCATAATTTGATGCCTATCCGGAAAAAGGATTCTGATAGATATAGGAGTCTTCAAAATTACATATCCATAAACTTATTTGAAATAATTATCAAATTAAATATGAATATATATTGATAATATCTGCAACAATTTGACACACGACAACTTGTAATTGTCGATCGGCTTGTAAAATTTGGCTAGCTCCAATCACACTGATCGATTTTTCGACCATACCAACCAAAATCCCAAATTTCAAGCATTAAACATAGGCTGCATTCACGTTCATGTGACGAACAATTGTCATAAAATCAAATCAAAATTTCAATTGAAATGGAACTAAACTTAAAAGATGATGATCATAAAAACATGTAAACTGGAAATAATCCTACGAATTATAACCACAAAGCTCCAGCTTGTTTGAGCAAGGGAGTCAACTCGTCGGTGATATGGGTGGCAATGATGCGTTCGAGGCCACCAAACCAGCGTCCGCCGATGAAGACCGCCGGGAAGTGGAGGTGTCGGGCGTAGACGGCGAGCTGGCAAACGACGTCGTCAACCGCTCTCTCCTCCACCTCGTAGACGGCGGGGTTAGCCCCCACCACCTGGAGCAGTCGCATCACCACGCGGCTCAAACAGCAGCCCCTTTTCGCAAACACGATCACAGCATTCTCCTTCACCATCTTCTTCAAATCACCACTTCCCCCATACATGAACACTGTGTTCACGTCGTTTTGATGGTCTGTGTAAGAATGGAGTGCTTCACTTTGCATTCTAGAGAGAGAGAGAGAGAGAGAGAGAGAGAGAGAGATGAATGGGGTTTCAAATGTTAGGGATGATTGTGTTTGCATAGTTTCTCACTGTATCACTCTCTTATAAATTCACTTTTCTCTTGATAATGACTATCTTTTTCTAACTTTTTTATTTTCATCTTACTTGTTACGTAGGTCCACAAATAATATCTAAATGTATGTAAATAATCTGTCGCAGATTTAATCTTAATTCAGTTTAAAATACATCGCACTTTTTCCTCTCCAAAATAAATAAATTCAACCAAGGATTTTACTTTTTTTCCATAATTCTATATATATTATTCATAGATTTACCCATGAGAATTTGAACTTGGATATATGAGCTAGCTAGCTTTCCTACACTGAAAATTAAACTTGAACACGATTAAAGCTGATTATTAGAAAAATGTTTGGGTAGCAGGGTAGGTTTATTGTAAACTATAAGCTACTAGCACCTCTAATGTCTTTAAAATATTTTTGGAATTAATTTGTAAAAAACATAGATCTTAAGATAAGCTTTTGAAATGTTTAAATAATAATTAAAAAGACTAGGTATTGTGTGAGACGGTCTTACGAATCTTTTTTCGTGAGATGTGTCAACCCATAACCCACACTTAACAATTTATATGAAAATTTGTGGATATGTGTTCAATTTATGGGTAATAAAAATTCGTCTCACGTAAAACGATCTGTGAGAACGTCTCACATGAGTTTTTGTGAAATAGAAATTGCAGTGTCGACATTGAGCTTTTGTCATATAGTGGTGATAATTTTTAGATTGAAAATACTTAAAAGGTAGATGTTTTTATTAAACACAAATATTTTTATGCATTGCAACAGATCCGTGCAACCGGGTCGACCCGTCCACGCACGTCTCACGCACCCTCACGCGCTCCCACGCGCCTGAGTGGATGCGCTCAAATCCACTCAAATTCGTTTGATAAGGATACCTTTAGGTTATGTTAAGGATACCTTTGAAATCCTGATTCCATGTTACATACCACATTATGTTAAGAATACATTTAGGTGATGTTAAAGATATATTTATGTGATGTTAACAATACCTTTGAAATCTTGATTTCAGGTTAGATACCATGTTATGTTAAGGATATCTTTAGGTGATGTTAAATATATCTTTAGGTGATGTTAACAATACCTTTGAAATCCTGATTTCAGGTTACATACATTTACGTTATGTTAAATATACCTTTAGGTGATGTTAGGGATACCTTTATGTGATGTTAACAATACCTTTGAAATCCTGATTTGATACCCTTAGAATTCGCTCTAGGTCACATACATTTACGTTATATTAAGGATACCTTTAGATTATGTTAGAGATAATTTTATGTTATGTTAGAGATACATTTGTGTACAAAATGTGTAACACATCTATGTTATGGATAAGGTATCTCTAATATAATATAAATGCATCCCTAACATAACCTAAAGGTATGTCTAACGTAATGTAAAAGTATGAAATCTGGGAATAAATGTATCCTTAACATAACCTAAAGGCATGTCTAACGTAACGTAAAGGTATTCTTAACATCAACTAAAGGTCATGATCAAAATATTGAGAAGTAGCGCAAAAAAAAAAAAAGGGAAAGCGGGTCGGGTAGCCCGGATCCTACCTAGTTGCATGGATTTAAGATTCATGCAACCGATGCACAGGAGAATTACTCTTTATTAAATAGCTTAGAAAAGAGTAAGTCTCTTGTGAATCAGGTGGATGGATAAAATCCATGCACCCGGGTCGGATCCGGGTCAGAAGGGACCGCTCCTTTTTTTATTTTTCGCACATGATTTTTGAAAATGTTTATGCACCAATAGGTTATGTTAGACATACCTTTAAACTATGTTAAACATACCGTTCAGCCCAGATTTCATACCTTATCTTTTTTGCGCTTGATTTTTGAATTTTGACACTTACCACTGCGTTATGTTAGACATACCTTTACGTTGTGTTAGACATACCTTTATATATGTTAGACATACATTTGTATATAGTTAGACATATCTTTGTATATAGTTAGACATACCTACATAAGGTATGTTTAACATAACTCAAAGCTATGTCTAACTATACATAAAGGTAGGTCTATTGGAGCGAATTTTGGGTGAGCTTCAGCGCGAGTCTCAGGCGCGTGGGACGCACATAGGAGCGCGTGCAGGCTCGTGGGACGCACGTGGGAGCACGTGAGCCGGTCAACTCGGTTGCACGAATGTATAAAAGTTTTTGCCCTTAGAAAATAGTTCTTAAGAACATTTTTACTAAATACTTCCTCCAATTTCAATTAAGTGTCATTTAATATTTAATTTTTTTTAGTTATATGTTGTTTCAATAATGCTATTTTATTTCCATTTAACTATCCCTAATAATATTTCCTAGCTAAAGTTTAGGAAATTGATAAAATTCATATGAAATTAATTTGATTTTTCTTCTACATTTACATCATAAATTCTTCAATTAATTAAGGTGTTTGTCCAACTATACACTTCTAACATTTGAGGTGTAGTTTGATTGTGTGGACTACATTAATATCGGTACAATGTCTACATTAATAGTGATATGAATATGTAATATAATGGTATAACCTCATTCGTTATGGTATAGGAAACAAGTTGATCGATACAGGCTGGTATAGGTCGAAATATGGTACAAGCTAGAACAATTGTTTAATTTCATTAAGGATATAAATATATAGTGATCCAAAAAAATATTCTCTTGGCTAAAAAGATAATTGTTTCAAATTCTTTGGTAAAAAAGAATGTTTTTTTATAAAGGATGTGAACTCTAATTAATATCCTTTTATAGTACAAAATAACTGTCATTTGGTAGGTTAATTTAAAAAAATAAAATTGCACACGTATATTATACAATTTTTTATCTCAAATTTCTCTTAATTTATTCTATTATAATATATGTCATTTCTAGTGATGTTCTTGTTCAATTTCATATTCATTGATCTACAATGGAAAAACATCTATTTTGAATCACATGAAAATTAAACAAATTAAAATCAACCTTCGGATTCGATTCAATCCATCTTAAGATCAAAAATTAAATTATGTTTAAATGTACATTAATTTCAAAATCAATTAAATTCATCTCTAGTGCTGGCCGCCAACCCCAGCAGTGGTCACGCTGTACCTTTGGTTTGGACCCCCAGAAGCAGCTTGGTAAACAATAACGGAGTTACGAGTATAACGGAATATACCTGAATTACTCTCCATGTAGTGATAAAATATAAGTATGTAATTTTTAATTTTAAGTATGATGTATTTACATCTATAAGTAGAGCAATTCTCCTGTGCATCGGTTGCATGGATCTTAGATCCATGCAATCGGGTAGGATCTGGGCTACCCAACCCGTTTTTCCATTTCTTTTTCTTTTTTTTTTTCGCGCTACTTTTGTGAAATTTTGGTTATGACCTTTACTTTATGTTAATGATACCTTTGTGTAATGTTAGAGATACCTTTGGGCTATGTTAATTAGGGATACCTTTATGCCCATATTTCATACCTTTACATTACGTTAGGCATACCTTTAGGTTATGTTAGGGATACATTTACGTTATGTTAGAGATATCTTATCCATAACATAGTTGTGATACACATTTTGTACACAAAGATATCTTTAACATAACATAAAGATATCTTTAACATAACCTAAATGTATCCTTAATATAACGTAAAGGTATATGACCTGGAGCGAATTTTAAGGGTATGAAATCAGGATTTCAAAGGTATTGTTAACATTACATAAAGGTATGACTAACATTACCTAAAGGTATCCTTAATATAACGTAAATGTATGTAATCTGGAATCAGGATTTCAAAGGTATTCTTAACATCACCTAAAAATATCCTTAACATAACGTGATATGTAACCTAAAATCAGGATTTCAAAGGTATCTTTAACATCACATAAAGGTATCCTTAACATCACCTAAAAGTATCCTTAACATAACGTGGTATGTAACCTGGAATCAGGATTTCAAAGGTATCCTTAACATAACCTAAAAGTATCCTTAACGAGCGAATTTGAGTGGATTTGAGCGCATCCACTCAGGCGCGTGGGAGCGTGTGAGGGTGCGTGGGACGCGCGTATTTGGGGCGTGTGGCCGGGTCGACCCGGTTGCACTTACATAAAAAAACTTGAAATGCGTCTAATGGATGTAATGTCTGCATATTTATACGGTAATCTTGAAAATAATATTTACATGAAAATCCCTAAAGGATTTAGCATGCCTGAAGCATGTAAGTCAAGTCCATGAGAAGTTTATTCTATCAAGTTGCAAATGTCTTTATATGGGCTTAAACAATCTGGTCGAATGTGGTAACTGTCTCACTGAATGTTTAGTTAAAGAAGGCTACAATATGTTCATGTGTTTTCATAAAGAGAAATGGGTCAAAATTTGTAATAATAGTAGTGTATGTTGATGATCTCAATTTAATTGGGACTCCTGAAGAGATCCAAGAAGTGGTTATATATTTAGAGAAACCAAAGTGCTCATACCCTGAAGGTATTAAAACGATTTTACATGGATAAGACGCATCCCTTTAAGTACCCCAATGGTCGTCCGGTCACTTGATCCTAATAAGGAACCTTTTAGACCGAGAGAAGAAGGTGAAGAGATACTTGGTCCCGAAGTACCATATCTCAATGCAATTGGTGCACTAATGTATCTCGCAAATTGCACAATATCATTTGCTGTCAATTTATTGGCAAGATTTAGTTCATCACTTACATGACGACATTGAAATGATATTAAACATGTTTTTCGCTATCTCCAAGGAACAATTGACCTTGGTCTATTTTTATAAATCTCAACCTGAATTGATTGGTTATGCCGATGTGGGCATTTATCTGATACGCATAAGGTCTCAAACTGAATACATATTTACATGTGGTGGTACAACCATTTCATGGCGATCTGCAAAACAGTCTCTAGTCGTCACCTCTTCAAATCATGATGAGATTCTAGCAATCCATGAGTCCAGTCGAGAATGTGTTTAGCTAAGATCAATGACCCATCATATTCAAAAAGAATTGTGGGATATTACATAACAGTGAGAATCCTCCGACAATATTATATGAAGACAATGCGGCTTGTATTGCTCAATTAAAGGGAGGATATATTAAAGGAGATAGGACCAAACATATTTCACTCAAATTCTTCTTTACTCATGAGTTACAAAAGATGGTGAAATCATGTGCATCAAATTCAATCGGGCCGGTTTATTTACCAAGGCATTGCCAACTACAACATTTGAGAAATTGGTGAAACATATTAGAATGTGTCGATTAAAAGATCATAAGTGATGTTTGAATCAGGGGGAGAATTAATACATATAGTAATATGCATACTCTTTTTCCCTTAACTTGGGGTTTTTTTCCACTAGGTTTTTCCCTAGTAAGGTTTTTAACAAGGCATATCATATATATAAAAGAAAGACCACTAAGGACACTTGTCAAACTCTCATTATTTTGACTTTAAATATAATTATTTAATGATTTCAAATTTATATTACTAAGAAAAATATCTCAATAACATATATTTGTTAGGCTTCAATATATGAATTATTTACATATTTGAAATTTGTTAAATCTAAAATTTTGAAATAAAAAATTGGACAACAAATTTGAACAACACTATAGTAAAAATGAGCTAGCTTATTGAAAATGATTATTCAAACTTTTCATTTAAACTTATCAATTTACGAAAAATTGAATAATTTATTTTGTTAAATTTGTGTATAGAATAAACTATGATTTTTTTAATTTTTCGTGAAATTCTGATTTTCAATTTTTTTATTATTTAAATGAAAGAAAATTTAAAGGTTGTTATATATGTTATCAATAAAAGACAAAATCAAAAAGAAAATGATGGGTGAGTCGAAGATATAATAGGCATATAATAAATAAATAAAATAGTTATGATCCTTCACAAATACAGTACATATTACAACAATTAATTATTATTTTGATCATATCAGATTATATTTAATGTTGCTATACTTACTTATTACACAAATTATAAATTTAATTTTTTATATAAATAATATTTAGCTTTTTTTATTTTACTAAATTTAAATTTTTTATATAATCCCGTGTATTACACAGCCCTAATACTAGTTCTTTATGAAATAACGGACATTCAAGGGGAAGTGTTATCAAATAATAAGTGTGAAATAAAATGGATTTCCTTTTACATGAGTTACAAGAACCATAAGTACTCTTTTTCATCATGGTTTATAAATAATAGTAAATTATACTTAAGTGCATTAATTTCACCTATTTATAGGCGGATATGCCACCTTCATGCAAATGTAAGAGAAGGTTTTATATATAAAAGAATACTTCAAATTTTCTTATATTTTGTCATATTCATATATGTCTTCTTCTTTATTTAGTTTACATCCTATTAATTCACAACATGTAAAAAGAAATAGATAGATAAATAATTAAAAATCTAAGAAGATATTGTTAAAGTATACTTTTAGAAAAAAAAAACTAATTTTCAGGAAAAAACAAAAACAAAATAACACTTGTGTGTCCCGAGTGCACGGTGCCCCCCAACTTGACCATCATATGGTATTACATATATACTCTACAGGTATTACGTATATACTCTTTGGGTATCACATGTATACTCTAATATACATGTACCTGTAGAGTATATATGTAACACCAAGAAATAATATAATTTCATAAAAATATATATATATAACACCTAAAGAACATGTGTATAACACTTAGATCAGTGTCCCTATGTGGTCCATGGTATATAAGTTTTTGAAAAGAAAAAAAAAAGGGACAGTATATACTCCCATTGAAAAAGGAAATGAAAGGGAAAAAAAAAAAAAAAAAAGAGTGGACATTCTATATTAGGTGGTTCGTGTTGGTTGATAAGTCACTATTTAAGAAAATTTGTCAATATAAAAATCAATTTGAAGTATTGGTCTATTTTTTTCATTTTACAATCTAATTTTTTTTATTAAATTATAATCTTAAGAATTAAGATTTTATTCGATTGCAATCGAAATCACTTTTTTGGTCATTTAATTTTTGACAAATGATTTAAATTTTCACTTTGCAAAAACTTTATGTTTTTTATCCAATTGCAACCTCTTGATTTAGGATACATTTTAATAAATTTCAAATTTTGAGATTGTAATTTTTTTTTTTAAAATAATGTTCACGTTGCAAAGTGAAAAAAATAAATTATGTGTAAGTCATCTTATCTCCACTTGCTAGAAAAATTGTAATTGGATAAATTTTAGAAGATTAGGTGGTTACAAGGGGAAAAAATAAATTGATTAGGTTGCAAATAATTTTTTTTTTTTTTTTGTATTTAACCCTATATTATTGTTGTTAGTAACATACGCTATATATATATATATATATATATGAGAGAAATTGAATCTGCGATGGCTCGATTGGGTCTTTACAACACACCTCGACATGGGTTAATATAAGTGTTGATCAATTTATAACATGTAATATTTTTATTTTTATTAGATAATATTTTTACATATATATATTTTGAGTTGGTCTCTTGTGAGACTGTCTCACATGCGACCAAATTCAAGTATGTCTTTTATAGGTATAAGTATGTGTTTTTCAGCTATAAGTATGTGTTTTATAAGTATATTTTTACATGTATAAACTTGAGTTTTAAAAGTATGTCTTTTACACTCATAAGTATGTCTTTTTCAGCTATAAGTATGTGATCTGGAATTCCGTCGCATGTGCGACGGTTGCACGCGAGTTTTGTTGATATATTTATATATCAAGTTATGCCCCCTATATTTATAGTTACTTTGAGAAATTATATAATGAAGTAAAACTTTTGTTTGTATACATATCATGGAATACTATGTTATAATTTTAAGTTACAGACATTTTCAGATCGAAACTATACACAAATAATAGACTTTCTTTTATAAATTTTTTAACGTCTTACTTTGAAACATAAACTTTAAATTTGATGCATATTACGGTATCAAATAAATTCTAGTCACTAATTATTTTTGAAAACAATATGTATGATTATAATTTTGTTGGATATTGTAAAATGCAAACATTTTAACATTTATATATAATAAAGTGTTAAATCATATATAGTTCAAATTATAAGATTAGAGAATGCTTTTAACCCTAATACTTTTACAATTTTGACAAGTAATACTTTTGTGTGTTTTAGATAATATTTTCATACAATACTTTTGAGAAATTAGAATTTTGACAAGAAAGTATCATCTAATATATGATAAAAAATATTATATAATATAAACAAAAGTATTACATGTGATCATAAGTTTAACTCAACTGTACAAAATTGACTCGACCCCCTATTGCACAATGTGACAGTTGCAATCAAAACTCGCTTATATATAAAGACTTAATTGCAATTAAAACCATGATTTTAGTGTTTTTGAGTGTAGAGTATTCACAAGAACTTTATTTTATTTTTGTATTGGGATACTTTCAATTGTGGTTTGTATGTACGATATTTTCCATCATTTGACAATCAAATATCTGTTTTTCAATTTTGGTCCTCTAAATATTTTTTTTTTCAATTTCAGTTCATTTTGATCGCAATTAAAATCATGATTTTAGTGTTTTTCACAACTGTGGTACAATATTTCGATTTTGACAAATAAAGACACGAATTTTTTATTTTTTTATTGAGATAATTTCAACTTTGGTTTTGAAGTATGACATGACTTTTCATTATTGGATAATCAATTATTTGATATTTAATTTTGATCTTCTATATTTTATTTTATTTTTTCCAATTTCAATATATTTTGATCAGAAATTTAAAAGTTGTTGATATGCAGCCTGAAATTTTGACGTGGTCTCCGGAAAATTTGACTTGGCAGCCAAATTTCGGCAGCCACATAATCGATTTTGAAAATTTTGACCAAAAATAACTGAAATTGGAAAAAAAAATTAAAATATAAAGAACCAAAATTGGAATACATATATTTACTCAAAATTGAAATAAACTCTTTTTATACCATCTAAATCTAAAGCATAGGAATAATGGATTTGAAAGGAAATTATTAAAAAATTTGTTCCTGAAATTTAGAGAGAGAAAATTTCAGTTCTCTACGTTTAGTGACTGATCTTTTCTTAAAAAAAAATCGAGTTCAGATTACTCATCTCAATACTTGGTCATAATTAATTCATCACTAACCAAATGTTAATTATGTTGTAATGAACTTTTATGCCACTTTTTGTCTCAATTTCGTTTCTATTTCTTGATAATTGTATAAATCATTAAGTTGCATCGCCAATTAGCAAATTTGTTGTATATTATTATTGATATTGTATTTACAGGTCATCTTTTTTCCCCCTTTATCATAAAAAATCAAATAATAGCAATCTTTAATCCTTCAATCACAAAGATTGATGCACGATATTATGAGATATACTCTTATTATCCATGAATTCAATCTATTTTCACAAATATCATACATATAAATTGTTAAATGTGGGTTAGTGATTGACGTATTTCTCATAATAAGATCCCTATGACGGTCTTATATAAGACATATCCTTTATATATATATATCAATTATAATATTTGCAATTTGTCGAATTTATCTCAAGCTCCATGGTATTTGAATATGTTATGAAGTCTTATATAAATACATTTTGTATATAACTCAGTGTTGCAAAAATCGGATTAGTCGGTGTCTAGTCGATAGTCGATCGCTAACCAATCTGATTTATTTAAAAGTATCCCTAAAAGTTGTTTTTGCTAGTAATCGTCGCCTAGGCATTCTCATTTTCAATTTGATGTGTGTTTGGGATCTTTGTCAAAATGCGTTATGGTTTAGTAAAATCAAAACGTTATTCTCCATATTTTCCAATTTCTGTAAAGATAATTATATGTAGATTATGCAATAATAATAATAATAATAATAATAATAATAATAATAATAATAATAATAATAATAATAAAAATTATTATTATTATTATTATTATTATTATTTAAAAATCGATGGGTGATTTAAAATCGCCCGACTAGCAATTTCCTATTTATGCAACCATAATATAACTATTATATTCCATTGTATATATATCGTAATAAACTCTCACTCTCCCAGGTTATCAATCTCATCATCCATTAAATATTAAACTGTCCCAGAATGATAAATGATCCAAAAGTCAAATTATTTCATCAATCCCATTACCGTTTCACAAACATTTTGTGATGAAATAACAAGTTAAATATGTTTCACACATTTTAATATTTTATCCTTAAAAGCAAACTAGAAATAGATGACGTTACAATTTAATATTGGTAATGAATAGAAAAGTTTGTGTACAAAACAGAAATAGGTGGTGTAGTTGGTTGAATAATTAATAGTGGTATATATTGAGAGAGCAAGTTTATTAATTTGCAATAAATTTATTTTACATTTATTTGTGCAGTAAGTTAAACATTAGTTGATGCAGTGGTCCCCGTCCCATGAATAACTTGTTTGCCTGTGATATATGTAGTAATAATTAAGTAACTACTTTTTGGGATTACTTTTGTCGGCAGATTATGATTTTATTTTTTTATGGGATTTTATCTGTCTGAACACCGAAAGATAATTTATCTATTAATGCGGGTTATGAAAGATAAATCTTATCAATTTAGGATTTGAAAGATTCAAAACTATTAATTTTAGATATAATATAATACTCCCAAATCCCGATAATATTACAATCTCAGTTGGTAACCGTGTGATGCATAAGTAAATACTACCTCCGTCCCAAAATAAATGACGTTTTAGCAATTAAAATTTGTCCTAAAATAATTGTCGTTTTCGTATTCCAAAGCATATTTACGTGCAATATACCAAATATACCCCTATTTACTCACCTCAAATTAAATGTGTTAAAGAGATAAAAGCACCTCATTAATTAAACTTAAATAAGGGTAGATTGGACTTTTTATCACATTTTTTAATACATGTGCAAAAGGTTAAAACGTCATTTATTTTGGGATGGAGGTAGTAGCAAATAAAGATAGAAATTGTTAGAAGTGTATTATCCAATTTGGTCCAATCTTTCTGTAACTATAGACTAGTGAAACTTCAATCACCACATCATAGAATAGCACTGACCACAAAACTAATTCGGAAACCAGAAAAGAAGAAAAATAAAAGCCCAAATAGAATAGAAATTAAATATTTAATAGGGAAAATTGAAAGCAGTGGAATAATTGGGGACCCATTTATATAAATTTCTCGTACGTCTATACTCGTAGCAGTGTGGAATGGGTGGGTGGCTGCAGTGTATTGGCAAAATAAATTAAATGTAGGCAACTACCTCGTCTTGCAATCATCTTTCTTTATTCCAAACTGTGTTTCATCTTATATATATAATCCCCACACGCCACGTGTAAAGGATAACATCACTAATGTAATCTTGTCATCTATTGAAAACAATGAAATATAAGATAAAATACAATTTAAAATAGAGGATCCAATTTCCTCATTTTATAGAGATTTTGCTGCCGTCTGAGTCCTAGGTAGTATCAGAATGCCCAGTGATGTTATGGTAGGTGCATTTGTCATAATTCCACATTTGTGTTCATTTCTTTTCCTATAAAAACATTAACATCCAAATTGGTGGAAGTGACAAATAACTTTTTGACTAGTTTATATATTGATATTTAGTATTTATTTCTACGGGTGGCAGTCAGGTCGAGTTGGCCGTTGGCGGGTCTGCGATTCGGACTGGACACGATAATAACGGTTCTCATATAAACCCGAACCGAAATTTCTAACTTGAACATGACTCGGAACTTGCAGGGGTCAATCTGACATGTTTGGCACGATAATTGATACCACCTTATATTAAGATCTTTCCGACCTAACAAAAACATAGGAAAAGCAAGTTGACAAAATCGTAATTTACAATCAAATGGTCCTCGAACAACTACCCTTATTTAATCCATTTAAGGACATGTTTGCTTCGTGTGTTGAGTTTCTTAAGTTAGTTGGGTTGTGATGGTTTGGTTTGAATTGAGTTTAGTATTTGTTATGTTTGGTTTGAATGTTAAGTGTTGGGTTTGAATTAGTATTATGTTTGGTTTGGGTGTTGTATTTCAAAATGAGTTTATATACCAACTTTGTTTGAATCAAGAGTTTTTTGTGGGTGTTTGTGTTTTTAATATTTATTTGACCAAAATATCCCAAGATTTCTTGACATAATTAACTCTAAATTTCATAGTTGATTCTAGATTTCTTGATTATTCTGTCATTTTTCACTCTCACCCTAAAAACTTGCAATGAAAGCTAGTTGATATGTGAATAACCCTTCATCTTCATCCCTCATATTTATACATTTTCTCAGAACATGGAAGGATCAACACAAAATTTTTGAATGCCACTCTCAGTTCCACGCAGAAACTTGATTTTAATCTGGTATGTGAAATGCAAAGAAATTTGTGAGCCATTTTGCAATCTTGCAGAATACAAACTGAGAATCAAATCCTCTCCCCTCCTTTTGTTTCGTGGAATTAATGACAAGTGGGTGAAAAAGGATTGGAAAGATGTTTAACGTACAAAACTAACCTTACACATATTATATAAAATTAAAAATGAAGGATTAAATAAATTAACATACCAAAACGCAAGTTACCATTATCGTTTTGTATCAGGTAGATCGGATCAAAAAACGGGTCGAACCTGCATAAGACTAACCCTAAACCCATTATTACCACCCCTATCTGTTTGGTACTGGAACTGAACTTCAATTTGATGCCAGGCTATCAAACAGATCAATGCTTACCAAATGTAAAATACTAATACATATCCTAACATTTGATTTCATTTAAGAAACCACACCTATTAAAAGATGTGTTTAAGATATACACTTCAAGATTACAGATAAATGCTGGCCAAAAGTTTAGACTAATGACAATATATAACATAATTCAGACACTAAAACACCGTAAATATACCTTTAGGATTTGAAACACGGTGCATGAACATCAACCAATAATCGGGTCCTTAAATTTCGACCCCATCATAGAAGCATTATTGCACTCAAAAAAAAACATCATAGAATATGAAACCTTGAGTGAAGTTTTCAGGGGTCTAATGGATGTGCTGATCCCAAACCATATCAAAATCCACTATTTTCAGATTACAAGAAAAGATCGAATTTGTCCAACAGTTTAACCTGGGGCCCCAAATTTAGATAACTTAAAGATAGGATTGTGTTTGAGCAGTATTTATTTCTTCAGGACTTGCTCTGAGTTGATTTCATGAAGATTTAGCAAGAGCTCATCAGAGTTCAAGTACACCTTGTTTGTTGAGGCAGCAACAGTGTGTGAAATTTCCTTGGATGCTTCGATTCTCCTCAATGTAATAAATGCCGGATTGTTGGAAATAGCTTGACCAATCAATTGAGCACTCTTAGCTTCTCCCTGTTGGCCAAGTAAGAAAATTTCAAAATGATTCAGTGCAAAAGCGTAATTACATACACTTGATAATTATTAAGGGCCCAGAATCAAGATAATTTGCTCTTTAATGATCCATCTTGCATAATTAGGCTACAGAGTGTAGCACAATAAAATTAAACATGAACATCAACAGATAAAAGTCAAACATTATGTAATTTCCTGAAGAAAGTGTCAGAATAACAAAATTAAACTTCAGAGAGGGAACAGAAAGTACCTGTGCTCTAATGATAGCACTTTGTTTGTCCTGCTCAGCTTTTTCAACCACAAATTTGGCCCTCTCAGCTTCTTGCGCAGCTACCTGCTTAGCTTCTATGGCAGCAGTGAATTCCCTTCCAAAGGTAAGGGTGGTTATCGACACATCATCCAATGCGATATTGAAGTTGGCAGCTCTCTCTGTCAATATTTTTCGTATTTCCCTACTAACATTCTAAATTAAGATAGCAACTGTCAATATATCAATATATGTTAAGGAAATTCACAAAGTTATATTCATCTCGTGAGCTCAATCTACTGCTGTCACTGGGCAGACGTTTACAGGTGCATAAGTCCAGGCTGCTCGCTATCCTCTTCATTCAACTTATCTCCAAAGCTAGCAAATCAATACTTTAAAGATGCATATATGACACATCATCCAAACCATTTACTATGATATTCTAAAAGAGTTCTTTAACCGGAAAATGCTAAACAAAGCACATATGCTCCAGTTAAGCTCTTCCAGTTCTGTTTCTCTCTCTCAATGTTCAATGTTGTCTAGACTTTCAATTTTTAACTTCTCCATTTACTAAACAGGATTTGATTATTAGAGGTGGCATCATCTCTCAATCTCCAACATCTAGTTGTTTATGGAATATGGATTGAAATTTGAAGGAAAACTAGGTAGCATTTATCAAAAAGTAATTTTATTTTTATAACATTATTCTGTGTAAATTCCCCATACATTAAACTACCATAAGAACATCCGCAGTAGGAATTTCCAAACTATTCTCACAATCTATTCTAAGATTAGCTAGAGCTATTTAGTTGCTAAATTAACATGAAAATTGAAAAGATGTCTGAAATATTCCTCAGAAAAGTAACTAAGATCCTTTACTCCTTACCTCTCTCTGGGTGATAAGCTGGCTAGCGTTGTATTGCGCAACCACAGCTTTTAGAGTCTCATGAATTATTGAAGGCAGGACTCTTTCATTGTAGTTTTCGCCAAGGGTTCGATAAACAGTGGGCAACTGATCAGGCACAGGACGAGTGAGAACTCGCAGACCAATTTTGACCTGAAGCACCAAATAGTAAATCCAGTAGAAGATTAGATTCACAAGTCAGTGCTTTCCTTAACTACTAGCAAAAATGACAAAAAAAAATCAATCACAGGTACCAATGGAGTACTATTTCAGAAATTGACTATGTCCTATGGAAAGAGGAAACAATGAATATAAAGGTAACTAGTGTATAGCATCAATTTCTAAAACATAATAACAGAAAAAACAACACGTTCAGAAAAATAATCACACTGCAGCAATACCATGATTTGACCAATAAACAGTTTTCCAGAAAAGTGACCTATCAATGGCTCACAACCATGCCAAAATTAGTAATCAGATTTCCCAACTCTATACTAAATCTTATTATTTCATAATAACCAAAAACCATGTGAATATGGATACACCCAACATCCATGATGAAATGAGAAGATACAAACGGGACAACAAGAAAAAGTAACATGAAAAATTTTCATGAACACATTTCTTGAAACTAAGAAAAATCCCTGAGATACAAAAATAAATAAGATACAGAAATAGAATCCCATGACCCTGACCATAAAACACCTAAACGGTTCAAGAAACACACTGCAAAATCTAGAAACAGTGCTCCCTCTTCACCCAACTAGCAGGTGAATGCTCTTCTCACACAGCAAGGGCATTCATGATGGAAACTAAACATACATATCTCCTTTAGTATGTTCTATTAAACGATAAACACAGCATCAAACTTGTACAAAATCATGGAGTGATAATCAAGCAACCACCAAGAGACTGTGAACAGATGTGGGGAGAGAGTGGAGGAAGAAGGGAAACTACACAGATAGACATGCATAGAGTGAGGTTTACCATCTGCAGATCACGACTGCCTGATGTGCTCTCCACTAGATGAGGTCGCGCCCGAACATCATAAATGACTGGCCTTTCAAACCATGGGATCATTATATGAGTCCCTTCCGGGTACACCTGTATGTTAAACATGTGTGCAAATGTTACAAATCTTCATGAATACATAGGCAGTGGATACTTGAACCACATCTATGGAAAGTGTCACATGTATCGAAATTATTTTGGATAATTGATATCTAGGTTTTGGTTTACGGATAATGCAAAAATGTTGAAGAGTACAGGATGCTGATCCCTCGGTTTGGTTACTTTACATGCACCACAATTCATTTAAGAATGTCCATCTGAAAGATCGAATAGAATGTACCATGACAAAGGACTCCATTAACCCTCCTCGCTCATTACTAAAAGGGTAATTCAAAACCAAAGCAAGATAGTAGATATGGTGCCATTTGTTTCATGAATAGAGATAGCAACCTGACCTCAACAAGCACTCAGGAGTAAACCAACATTACCAGGGCCATTTTTAGAAGTTAATTCAGAACCATGATATTTTAACTGGGAAAAAGCAATCAAAAGTCAAGTCTGATAGAGATCAATGTCTTAACAAACCTTATCTTTGACCCCAACGATACGGTTGAAAACGATAGCACGGTGCCCACCCTCAACATTGTAGAGACTATTTGAAACTGCATATACACCAAGCCCAGCAACAAGTCCCAACTTGATTAAGGCGGAGGTTGCACCCCCATTAGGCATCTTGGGAACGTTCACATTTTTAAAATTCATCTTCTAAACCACTGCATAGTTAGAAAGAAAAAAAATGTCACAATTCTCATATCAAGTGTATAGATGATCAAACTCAAAAAAATGAGCTAATATATAACTCATATACCCACTACATGTAATGAAGATCATATTTCATATTCTAAGAAAAGCTTCAGCTAATCTGATCAAAATAGGACTCAAAATCCAAGTCAATCTGAGCCTCTGATACCAGGCAACATTTCTTATTGTAGTTGAACATAAGGAAGAAGAAATGATAATCCGGAATGTGCTTTCTTGTTGTTTAAAAACTGGAAGGACAAGTTTGTAAAGTCAAAGTGTACTAGAGTTTATGCAACCACACCACCCAGATATAGCGAAACTGATAAGTTCAATACAAATTCAGATAACTTTTAAAGGGACAAGTGACTTTACATTCCATTTCAAGAAGCTGAGACCAAAAATAACATAAAACCACCCATAGTTACATATATAACACAATCCATGATACAAATCTCTCAAAATTGTAACCCCTAAGCTCCTTCTCAGAGTCTGGTCAACAGAAAAATAGAATGAAACAACAAGAGCATAAGCTCAAACCACCATAAGCAATATTAGCAAAAGTGCATCCCACCCCAATCCACACTTAAGAAAATGCAATTGAGCTCAAATGCTAACCACACCAACCCAAAAGAAGTTCAATCGAACTCAAAATACTGCAAAAATTGTAGATTTCAGGGCCCTGAAAACACTTAATTCACATTCAGACAAAATTTAGAGAAATATCAAAATTTTAAGCATAAAAAATAAAAATAAAAAGCCTGCAAAGAGAAGAGTGTAGAGTGAGAAAAATCGAAGTGGATCCACATACCTTGATCAGACGAGAATATTGAATCAAAATTTCTGGAGAAAAATGAGGAAAGATAAAGAAATGAGGGTTTTAGAGAGAGAGAGAGGGAGAGCTTGGCGAAGGGGTTAAGTGTTAGGCCTTTATTAGGGTTTTTGTTTCAGAGTATTTTCATATTTTCTTCTTTTTCTGCTTTGTCCTTTTGGTCAGATTTCAGAATACAATTTTGGGCCTCTTGGGAAATTTGGGCTCAAAAGCCCATTACTCACATCTTTATCCTAATTTGGGCCCTTCTACCCCAAATTCTAGTTGTTATTACCAAGGATGAAAATATCGGTATCTGTAGATATATCGATACCTTAATTTTACGGGAATATCAATTTCGTTGAAAATGTCGGTACATATATTTTTTCAATTATTACCGATATTTTCTAGATATTTACAGATATTTTTCCAATACTTTTTGATAGTTACCG
Source organism: Scutellaria baicalensis (assembly GCA_005771605.1). Classification (NCBI taxonomy): domain Eukaryota; kingdom Viridiplantae; phylum Streptophyta; class Magnoliopsida; order Lamiales; family Lamiaceae; genus Scutellaria; species Scutellaria baicalensis. The sequence goes on from CM016729.1 coordinate 24,435,092, forward strand.
ATATTTTCCAATATTTACTGATATTTTACTGATATTTACCGATATTTCACCAATATTTATCAATATTTCCTTGATATTCATGAATTTTCCTATAATTTTTACCTGAAGCTATGAATATTTACCTATATTTTAACTAATAATTAATATTTCATTTATTTTTTTACAAAGAAATGAAAATATCGGAGATATATCGTTACATCCCGTTTTTGTTTCAGTCACGTCAAAAACGGAAATATCGTATCGGGATACTTTCATCCTTGGTTTTTACCAAGAAATAAATTTTATGGAAATAAACTAAATTAGACCAAATGAAAATGAAATATATGGAATATATAAATAATCTCGTGGGTGTGACATTAAAATGTCGTGTATATTTTACGGTTGGGTTTTGCTAAACTATACCATATGCATGTGGGAAAAATATAACCATATAAAAGTTCTACACTCCTAAAATATCCTTTTATAATCTCAACTCACTCAAACACTTGAACAAAATTGAACTTTAGAAAAATTCCATGATAGTAGAAAATTTTATATTTTTGAAACTCAAAGTTTGTTTAATTAGCACTAAAAACCAAATTAACAATTTGCCTCCTCTAAATTTATATGATGTAAATAATGGGATATACATTAACATCTCTGAACTTATATAAATGAGAAGGGTTGGTGTGCTTCTAAATATGTTATGTCATCTATCTGAATTCTAATTCATTTAAGTAATATGATTAATTATGTTCAGAAAAAAGTAATATAATTAATATCTTAACATGTAATGAATAATATTTTAAGTAATTAATGTCTTAACTAAAACATACATTTCAATTACATAAGTAAATACCTTACGAGTAAACAATGTATACCTTATGAATATATAATTAATATCAAAATAATAATACTTTTAGAAATACATACAACGATTTGGATGTGTTAGCCTTGGTCTAACATTTGTCATGAACTAGCTGGACAAAGATGGATTGAAGGTCAGATAGATTGGAGTGAAAGTGGCACAAGACCTTTGATGGACTATAGGGTTCCAAACGGAAATATAAGCTCAAAGATTTCTTTCTTCGATAGATTGGTCCGGGCCTACCCCTTGAAAATGGAAGGGCATGGAGAAGCGGATTCCTACTTTTTAATAGAATAGCTTGATCGACCACCATTTCTGACCTTCCCTCTTAACAGGGCTAGAGGAATTAATTATCTCGTATGTGAACTGTTGTAGACAAAAAGTGAAAGCCTGAGGGAAAAGCATAGCGTAACGAACTTTTAATATAAGTTTTTGTCTATATAAATAAATTGAGTCGATCGACTATGAGCAAAAAAATTCGAACCTTTAAGGGTCTAAAAATAATTTATAAATTTGTATACACACACACTCATTAGTATAAGACCGTGTAATACATTAGTTTAAATAGACTGGATTTAATAAATAAAATAAATAATCGATCTTGAAAAAACTGTTGGTCCCAAGTAGTAAGAGGTTTAGAAGGGGGTAAATAAACCTCTTCAAAATTTTAAACTTTTTACTTCAAATAGATACAAGTACCGATTTTGAATCAGCAACCTTTCAAGCTTGCTGCGAGGGATGAATGCGGGGGAGACTGCAGCGTGGCGTAGGGGAGGAGGAAGAGATGCCCAGGACTTTCAATTGGGGATTTGAATTGGGGATTTAATGTACACTTATTCATTTATTTTACATGTAATTAATAATATTATAATAAAAGAAATTCGACTTAACTTAGTCTATAACAACACTACTATGATGTTAAGACAACGCTGGAAAGTTATCGTTATCTTAGGATTCAATGACTACGTCTCTACGACAACCTCATATTATAAGCGTTGTCTTAGGGCCCAATGACTACATTTCTACGACTACCTCATATCATAAGTGTTGTCTTAGGGTCCAATCTTAATCTAAGACTACACCTCTACGACAACCACCGTTGTCTTAGGAATCAATTTTATCCTAGAACCACGCCTCTACGACAACACCAAGTAAAAACTCTTGTTTGTGAGAGCATTTTTTCACTCTACGACAACAATTTTAGCCACAACAATGCCAATTTAGGCTACGACAATGGTTTTTTGACAAAACACTTGTTTTAGGGGTGTAGTTTATGATAGAATTTCTTGTACTGTAACTAGCTAGGGAATATAATCAGCATGAGATAGGTGTATATTTGGTTAATGTGGCTCAAACAAAAATGGTCTAACATCATTTTCAAATTCGAAACACACTTATACAATTTCAAGAAAATATTAGAGTAAGTTTTAAAGAGAGACATATATATTTGAAATATAACTGCAAATAAATAGGACCTTAATTTTAAAATGTATTAGTCGAAAACTTTAATCTCACAGATCAAATTCATATTACAAAAATAGAATACTTTATATACATTATCGTGTTATTATCATTATAGTACATAAGACCTATATTAATTAAACGAAATATTTACATAAGACAATATATATGCTAACTTTTACATTGAACAACCCAATTCAGTAGTCTGAGGTGCCCATATAAATATGTGAGGTCAATGCCAAAGACTAACTTATAAGTCTTTCCTTGATTTTTTTTTCTTTTTTTAATCAAATAGGACCCACTTTATCATCTCGATCTTATATGGTCTATCTTTCATCTTATATTATATTATGTCATTTTAAGCATTATATATATATATATATATATATCACATGTTAATTAATGATATCATTTATATATATTATGCGTGATAATTATTTTGACATCCGTCTATATTGCATCTCACATTATATTGTCTTTGATCAATATATATTGTGTGTGATGATTATTTTAAAATATCAGATAAAATAATAGGGATAAAATCACATTTGGTCTCATAACTATAGTCTTTTCTATAATTGGTCCCACAACTATTTACTTTTTTAATTTAGTCCCGTAACTTGAATAATTGCTCGATTTTGGTCCCAATGTCCCTGAAAATTTCAAATTTGACCAGAAAATTGTCATGTGACATCCATTTTTGAAGGTTTCTGGTGAAAAATAATTACGCATTTAATAAAAATGACATTTTTTTAGAATCATAAAAATCAGTGCAATCCATTGTCTAACTTTTCAATGCAACACGGAAATTAGGTCTTCAAATTCCCCCAACCCCCTATACCCAAACCCAGCTCTACACCTCCTCTTTTCTATTCTCAATATTTATATCTAATTTCTAACATAATTTAAGATATTAACAAGTAATTCACCCCCGTGCCTGAGATGTGCACTCTGCTTTTTATTATGGTAATAGAAACGATCTTCTAATAATATAATCAACATGTATAAATTGAAAGCTTAATAAGATCATCTTCCAATTATTTCAATACGCATATATATATATATATATATATATAATATATAAATGTAATTTAATTTTATATTTCTATCATTTTTTTAAGTTGTAATTTATAATATTAGAAAAACATTATATAAAATTAAGTTTTAAGTGAAAGGAGTAGTATTGATTTAAATCATGATAATAATGAAAGTAATAATGCTAATCTTGTTACTTCATATAAGTAAATGACATTACAAATAATAGTACAAATTATAGTTTATTTAAATGTAATTGAATAACCTCTAATATATTAATATACCGACATGATTAAAATTTCACATGATCATTTTAAAATTTGTTTTAATATTTGGACCAATACAATAATCATCACATCTCATGTCATGTCATTATTTTTTATCGGAAACCCCCAAATTGGATGTCATATGACTATTTTCTGGCCAAATTTGAAAATTTTGACGATATTGGGATAAAAATAGAGCAATTATTTAAATTATGGGACCAAATTAAAAAAACAAATAGTTGTGGGACTAATTGTGAAAAAGACAATAGTTATGGGACCAAATGTGATTTTATCCCTAAAATAATATACAGTCGACAATCATATTTGACTTTGCATACATGCCCGGAAGCTAAACCAAGATTAGTCTCTATTTAATCAAAAGCCACTTGAAATAGTAAATGTAGCTTTTGAAGACATCAAAGTGCAATGCATGTGGTTTTTCTGTAACTAGATCTTAAATATTAACTAAAATCAAGATTTTAGTCAATGCAAATAAATTAACACACACTAGAGATGATTATTGCCAAAAATAGTGGATGAATAAATTAAAGAACCAACTACCCAACAAAACATGAACAAGAGTTTAACAAGTTGTGTGAGCATCAACAACAAATTAAATGAAGAAAAATAAAAGCAACAAAAAAAAGAAGACAAACATGTTTATATGATATCTTTCAGATCAAAACAACACTCCCATGCAGAACAACCAGATTGCAGAAACCAGTCCAAGCCCCATGCCGCTCAAACTCCGGCCAGAACCATTCCCATCTGGATTGCTCGTGGACGGCGCCGTAGCATTGCTGCTACCGGAGCCGCCGCTCTTGGGTGGCGGAGAAGCCGCCGGAGCCTTGGCTTCGTAGAACTCTACAGGCAACAACACCTTGTCGACCTGGTAAACCGCCAACGGGAAATCTTTACTGATGGTGTTTTGGATCGGAACATGGACCATTCCGGTGGAGACATTGACTTGATTGCCCTGCCCGGTGAAGTTGAGGCCGTAGACACGGCCGTCCTGCCCGGAGGAGAGGGTCCTGACCGGGTTGCTGACCGTGAGGAGGCTTTCGAGAGTGTAGTACTTGGGGGTGATGTGGTAAAGCACGAGCTGAACCTGCTGCTGATAGGAGAGGTTGTTTAGGGTTCCGGGTGGGAGGCTGTTGAAGGCGTTGTCGTTGAAGGCGAACACCGTGACTCCGTCGCGAGAGTTGTTGGCCTGGTTGTTGATTTGGTTGTCGGCCTGTGTCATGTTGAGGAAGCGGATGAAGGTGGAGAATTGGCCGGCCTTTTCGAGGATGGCGGTGATGTTGACGGGGCCCGAGGGGGCCGGGGCCGGGGCCGACTGCGCCTCCGCGAGGAGGAGGCCGGAGCATAGGATCAGTGTGGTGAGAGAGAGGAGGATGAGGGAGGAGGACGGTGGCGCCGCCATTGTGGTGGTGGTGGTGAGTGATGATGATGAAGAAATTAATGTGGAGATTAGGGGGCCGGGGTTATATTATAAGGAGATAAGATGAGGAGGTTGTTGGAATGAGCTGGCTCAACATTTGAACCAAGACAAATAGTATACATGGAAAAAGGCATATTTATGTTAATGATAATCTTAATGATAATGTTAATGTTCTAACTAACTAACTAACAATGGGTGCTAAGCATGTAAGAAAGAACAAGGTTTTTCAATTCATAAAGAAATCATATTTTGTAAAAAGGAATAAATAAAAGAGAACAAAAGGAATAAGGTATTTAATTATTGCAAAAGAGAACAAAAGGAATAAATAAAAAGGAATGTAGTTATAACATAATTTTGAACGCAGTTTTTCTACGGGAGGGGGGTGTAATTTAACTTAATCTTTTGAAAGTTATTACAACTCGAGTCACAAAGAAAAATGAATATGGATAACAATTTTTGAAAAATGAATCAAAGTAACCAAATAAGGATAACAAAAAATTGTTAACCTTTTAAAGAAAAATGTTTTAATAACAAAAATATGTTGTGGACAAAAATTTATACCCCTTCTTTTTTCTGCCCTCTCTCGATTCTCTTAGGAGAGATGGACCCATTTCATTAATGGTGACATTGTTATAAATTTGGTTGTATTTAAATACTAACTACCTTTGCTTATAAATAATATTTGTTCTTTTAGCCCAGAGAAATGATTGTTATCCAACTATACCCTCTTAATATTAGTGATGTAATATGATGGTACATGTATCATTAATTAATGTTACACAAAATGTAATATGGTGGCATATGAGCTACATTAACAATGATACAAATGTATAATATGATGGTACAAACCACATTCACCATTGAACGAGAGTGTATTATAATAGTACGAACAGGTACAAAGTGAAATAAGTTTATACTAATGGTCCAAAAAAATTCTCTCAACTAAAAAAGAATAATTTTAAATTATTGAATAAAAATAATGTTTTTCTTATACTATCATCATCATTATTATTGTTAAATTCAGTTAATGAGTTGATATTAAATTGTAATTAATGAAAAAAAATCATTTATCACATATTTTAATACCACCATAAATGTTGTTACATAGACACCACAACTAACAAAAAATACATATCATGGCTTAATTTAATTATATAATATGAAAAAAAAACCTAAAAATAGGAGAAATTGATGGAAATAAAATAATTGCAAGATCGTTTAATATATTGTTTTTCCAAAATTGGGCAGCAAAAGTTGAAATAAAGCCAATAAACAAATACAAGTTGCACTACCTACTCCAATAAAAGGCAATATATATATATATATAAATATACACATATATGTATGTATTTATTAAATAATAAATAATGTAAGAGTAGAACAATTAGGACATTTAGAAGCTGGCATAACATGGCATTTGGCCTACCCCACACTAGTCCACCCCACCCCATGTTATCATCTTCTTGGAATTGTGTAGACAACTAAGCTCTTCATGATATGGTTATTATCCACAACTACTCACTACTAGAAAACAATCAAATTCCAACAGAAATTCCAACGGAAATAATAACCGTTGGAATTTCCAACAGAATTTCCAACGGAATTCAATGCTGTTGGAAATTCCGTTGGAATTTTTATACAGTAATTTCCAATAGAATTTCCAACGGAATTTCCAACATAATTCAATGCCGTTGGAAATTCCATTGGAATAATGTTGGAATTTTTTTTGTGATTGTATATTCCAACAGAAAAGTACCGTTGGAATGTTCCGTTGGAATCATTTTTCCGTTGGAATTTCCGTCGGAATTTAAATTCCAACGCCCCTTTTTCAAATGGTTCACTTCCGTTGGAATGAAGAATTCCAACAGAATTTTGCAAAATTCCAACGGTATTTCACAAAATTCCAATGGAATTGTTCCGTTGGAATTTAAGTGATTTCTAGTAGTGAGATGACAATTAATTGATTATATGATCCTATATATACATTACTAGGCAATGATAATAACAATACATCAACCTGATTAAATTGATTTGATATATATTTAATATTTGTATCAATTTAATCATACATCTTTTGAACCAACATATATAGTTCTTGTGATACAAACATTAGACAGTGGCATGAGACCCTTTAGGAGCTTCATAATTTTAATGGAAGTGGGTATGTATTAAAGAACATAATATAATTACAAAAAAAATGTCTTAATTGAATTGTTTTGAAATTGTACTAAACGGTTGATATCCATTAAGTTATAAGGTTCGTGGTTAGTATAAGAATTAGGTAACATGGAGTATAAAATATACAATTTATTACCGATATTATATATTTTTGAATTTAGTGTCTAAAATGATAAAAAAAAAATATAAATGTTAATATAAATTTATTACAAAATACAGAAATAAGTGATCACTCATACATTGATTAGAGACAAAATATAATTAAATTAAATTGTAACTATATTATATCTTAATTACATGAAAAATAAATATTATATTAAAAATTTCTTCTATGTTTTCTTTTCAAAAAATAATTTTAAAATTATTATAATTTATATTTATTTACAATTTCGGGGTTCAATGCCCCTTGTCCCCCGCCTACCTTTATATCCCAACTTATATGATACCGTCTAAAAACTTACATTCGAAACGGAACTTTATTGATCAAGATTTATTTTCATAAATTTATACGTAAATTTTGAAATGTTATATAAGTCACCCCTCATAATAAATTCTTGGAATGGTGTTACAAGACTTACTCATTTAATAAAATTAATCAAAAATAGTGTATGATTGGGCTTTCTCATGGGCTAAAATTGGTTAAATCCTAAACTTACTTTTAGCAGCTTCAACGTGGGCTATTTAAAATGAGGCTCAAACTAAATAAAAGAGTTGCTTAGAAAATGTGTAATAGCCCACATGACGCATTATAAAATTCCTATCAAGCAAGGATTTGGTCTGCCTTTTTACCCTTTTATTTATTATTATGATCACCTCTATCATAATGTACATTTTGACTGGTTTTTCTAGTATGAAAATAAATGAATTAATTACTTAAAAAAATACGAATTTATGATTTAGTTTCATTTACGTACAATTTGGCATCGTAAACATTCAATTTATAATTTGTAAAAATTCGACAAATAAGACCTTTTTTTTTGGGGTTTCAATTATTAATGTAAAACCCAAAATGTAAAATTGAAGTATAATCATCGATCCAATCTTTATTCCATGTGTTTTTCAAAAAAGAGAAATGAAAAAATGAAAATTATAAAAAAAGTAAAAGAAAAAGAATAACAAAAGAATTTTTTTTATTAGGAATAAACTAGTCTATCACATGTGCGATGCACGTGATATGATATAATAAAATTTATGTTCTATTAATATTAATTAGTAGCTTTGATTTTTTTTTTTTTGGCTTCAAAGCATATTTGTAATGTTCATTTATTTTTAAAAAGATCATATTTTCCCAAATTTGTGAGCATTTTGTAAAATATTAAGAAATTTTGAATTTTGATAAAAACGTAATATATTTAGATTTTCAACTCGTATAAGAAACATACTATAAACACTATATAATTTTAATTAAGCTTGCTAATATTACTTTTTCCAACGACAATTCCATCGACGATGTATCCTTGGAATTTTTCCAACAATTATTCCAACGGTATGATACATTGGAAATGTAAGTGTGGAAATTCCAATGATAATATTCAATTGGTAATGTCGTTGGAATTAATTTCCCTTGTTTATTCCAACGGAAATTCCATCAACGATATGTCATTGGAATTTTTCCAAAAAATATTCCAACGATATGATACCTTTGGAAATGTATTCCAATGATAATATTCCAATGATGAGTGACACTTGTGTGCCCCAGGGGGTATGATGCCCCCAAATTAATCATTATATGGTGTTAAATATATACTCTATATGTATCATGTATATATTCTTCAGGTATCACATGAATACTTTTATATACATTTGCTACCTGTAGGGTATATTTATAACACCAAGAAACATAACACCTATAAAGTATATATATAACACCTAAAGAACATGTATATAACACCTAGATCCGTGCCCCTATGTGCCCCCCAGGGGCATATAAGTTTTTGCCTCCAATGATATTGTCACTGGAATTAATTTCCTTTTTTTTTTTTTAATACCGTTGGAATTGTATTGTCATTGGTATTCTCACTAGTTTTATCATACTCTGAAGCTTGTGTTCCAACAGGTTCAACATCACTATCCAAGTGGTCTATATTAATTTATCTATTCTTAGGGATATATTGCATTATCTTATACACATCTGCATCAGTTTTCAAAACTCTACGATCCATGTGTAAAGTAAGCCCAAATTGATGCCAGAACACAATTTTACTAGGATAATAACCTAATTCACAAGCAAACTCATTCAACTCGATTAACTCAAACATCTCAACATCTATGTTATCAAAATAATCCATACTACCCCCATTATAGAACCTAATCTTGGTAGCAGAAAGCCTTATCTGACCACCATGATGGACTATCGTGAACATTGTAGGTTCATCTGCATAATACAAAATTATTGTTCATTTTACTTTATTCATCATATTAAGAAGGTAATAAAAACAACCAACCAACACTGATTACACACAATATCAACAAGTAAGCCCAAACACATAAGTAGTTGAGTCCATAACAACATCATATTCTTGCAGCAAGCAATGCCCAAACAACATACCAACAAATAACAACAACAAAGCCCCAACAACAGGTATTTCTTTTTCAGCCAACTAGCATATTTTGCACAACAGTAAAAGTAAAGTTTATAAAGTGTTTTTAGCAGCAGGTAAAACCCATACATTTGAAGAAAAATCATCACTAACAAATAGCATTCTTTTCCCAAATCTGTAACATTATATTTGCATTTTGCTAACAAAAAAAAAAGAGAAAAACTTATTGTATTGAGGTGCGAAAATCAGTCCAAATTCACTTCTTCTTGCCATAGATGCCCAGACTTGCAAGAGATGTGCGATTTTTTAAAGAGAAATTAGGGTTTTTTGTTGGAGAAGAGGTCGTGTTCTTAGTTGGGCTGAATTGGGGAAAAACATTAGGATTTGTTTTGTTAATTTTCGCTCCAAATAGTTCCAGTTAGTTAAATTCCGTCCAAATGGACGGAGTTTTGACAACGAGGATGATATTTGATGACTTTCGTAAAACTCGGGGACCACTTATGATGAATGATGATATTGGGATACCAAAACTGAAATATATACCATAAAAGTATGACTATCATAATGTATATGTATGACTAACATGAGTGAGACTTAGGTGCACCCGGGGCACGGATCCTGGATCCGTGCCCCCAACCCGCTCCATAAACCGACCCTGACCCATTTTACTTACTATATATATAGTTTTTTTTTTTTTAACCCTAAGCAGCTGAAGGAAAACGAAACTGAACTGAGAAGAGAAGAGAAGAATCACGAGCTGTGAGAGCGAAACTGAACTGAGAAGAGAAGAGAAGAATCACGAGCTGTGAGAGCGAAACTGAACTGAGAAGAGAAGAGAAGAATCACGAGCTGTGAGAGCGAGAAGAGAAGAGAAGATTCAGGGAGTTTCTTCAAAAACTGAACTGAGAGTGCGAGAAGAGAAGAGAACGGGCGAGAGAAGAGAGAAACCAGTATAATTTTTTGAGCAGAGTCGAGGGCATACCTTCTTCAAGCAGACGAAAATCAGACAATATCATAATTCCTTCTCATCTCCTTTCAATGGAACCTAGGGCAACAGTACCTAATCAACATATGGATGTGGATATGAATGAGAAAGAGGACCAAGAATCAAATAGGGTTTTGATATTGTCAAGTGAAGAAGATAATGATAATGCTGCAACATCAACTTTTCTTGATCAAATCGTTGAAATGATAAATGAAGGTATTACAAATGTTACTGTATTAAAAAAAAAGATTTTAATGTATATTGTGTTGTGATTGTGGGTGTTGTAAGTTTCTTCTATTGGTATTGTATATTAGTTCTATTGGTATTGTAAATAAATCACCATCTGCTAGATTATTCTTATGTTTTACAGCATTAGTGTAATACCATAAAGACATTAGTGTAATACCATAAAGACATTTGTGTAATACCATTAAGGTATTCGTATAATACCTTTTTTTTAAGATATTCACTGTTTTTTATAAACTTTGGAAAATAAATACAAGTATATGATACCTTAATCAATTAGTGTAATACTGTAAAGACATTTGTGTAATACCATTAAGGTATTCGTGTAATACCTTTAAGATATTCATTGTTTTTTATAAACTTTGGAAAATAAATACAAGTATATGATACCTTAATCAATTATTGTAATACCATTAAGGTATTATTGTAATACCGTAAAGATATTTGTGTAATACCATTAAGGTATTAGTGTAATACCTTTAAGATTATCACTATTTTTTATAAACTTTTGGTATTGCATATTAGTTCTAACGATATTACATTTAATATATTGCAGATACTGACTATAGTACTTCTCTCATTGGATTGACAAGAAACACACTTGATGATATGTACAAATTGTACTGCAAACATGCCCGATTGTTAGGATTTTCAGTACGTAAATCAACCACACGGTATTCAACAGATGAGATACCTAAAGAGATAGGAAAACTCTTTGTATGCTCTTGTGCTGGATTGAAGAGGCAAACAAAGTTTCAGAACACAAAAAAAAGGCCAACTACAAGAACAAACTGTAATGCTTTAATGCGAGTAAAGATGAACGATGCAGGTTTGTTTGAAGTTGTAGATCATGAAATATCCCACAATCATCCATTGACAAGATCAGAATTGAATCACCTTCATCGTTCAGAGAGACAAATTGATGAAGAAAAAGGCAAGACAATCGAGCACATGGTGACATCTGGTTTGTCAGCATCGAATTCTTATAAGTATATGGTACAAGATGCTGGTTCTGAAGAAACTCTTGGACACACAAAGAAAGATCACATGAATTTTGTGAATCGGTTGAAAATGAAGGCAATCGAAGGTGGAGATGCACAAACCGTCATTGATATGATACAAGAGCAACAAGCAAGTGAAGAAGATTTCTTCTATAGAGTTCAACTCGATGATGAAGGTAGACTAAGCAACATCTTTTGGAGGGATTCAATGATGAAAGAAGACTATCAAATATTTGGGGATGTGATGGTTTTCGATACAACCTACAGAACAAACAAATACAATCTCATCTGCGCACCTTTTGTTGGGATTAATAATTATCGAAGAAATGTGATGTTTGGTTGTGCTTTCTTGACCAATGAGAAAACAGAGACATTTGAGTGGCTTTTTGAGGTATTCAAGAAGTCGATGTTATGGAAGTGTCCTATAACTCTGTTCACAGATCAAGATCTAGCTATTTCAAATGCAATAGAAAAGGTATTAATTTCTTTGTCAGGCTTAACATGTTATATTATATACTGTAATACCTTATATGATACATTATAATACCTTACATTATACAGTGTAATACCTTATATTATATATTGTAATACCATATCTTATACAGTGTAATACCTTATATGATACATTATAATACCTTACATTATACAGTGTAATACCTTATATTATATATTGTAATACCGTATCTTATACAGTGTAATACCTTGTCTTATGCAGGTTTTCCCAGAAACAAGGCATAGGCTTTGCCTATGGCATCTCCAACAAAATGCAATAAGTAGATTTGCTGAACTGAAATCAGATAATTCATTCAAAGCAACATTCAACAAATGTTTATCAGGTTGTGTTGATGAGAACGAGTTTGAGAATTGTTGGCAATCAATGATATCACAGTATGGTTTAGAGAGTCATAGTTGGTTCACAAGATTGTACACCTTGAAAGAAAAATGGTGTACGGCGTTAAACAAGGATTTTTCTCAATTGGAATGTTGTCGTCACAAAGAAGTGAGAGCACCAACCATGCTATTGGGTTCCATGTGAAAAAAACAACAAGTTTGACAGATTTTTTCAAAATATTTAAGGAGACAATTCAAACATGGAGAAGCAAGGAACGAAATGATGAATTCCAGTCCACAACAACAAATCCAGAATCTGCCCTACCGATGACTGGTATGTTAAAGCATGCTTCAACATATTTTCAAAGATTTTGAAGGTGAATTTGTGAAATGCATTTCCAGTTCTTCAACACTTTTGATGTTCGAAAACAATACAATGGTTTATAATGTTTCATGTCATGATGATACTGGTGATCTGCATCAAGTAATATTTGACTCTGAGATGAAGCTCATAACATGCACTTGCAAGAAATTTGAGGTATATGGTATCTTATGTTACCATTGTTTGAGGGTGCTACATATTAACTCTGTGCAAAGTATACCAGATACTTATGTACTAAAGAGATGGACAAAGTTTGCAAAATCAGAAGTTTGGGACAGATTTAAAACTTTGACCACCACAACTGATAAGCTGCCCGATAGTATTCCTTGGAGACATCATATTCAAAAAAATTCAGCAGCTAACTTCTTCATCTTCAAAAAATTCTCGAATGAGGGCATTTCAGCAGCTAACTTCTTCATCTTCAAAAAATTCTCTACAACATCATCAATATATTTGTGGAACTTTTCATCTGAAAAGAACTTCTGTGATGAATCCGACATTTCAGTTGTGGGGCTGCCTACTTGATTACTTTCCATTTTTTTCTTCATGTTCAGCAGCTTTGACATATGATGATTGGACACAATAGAAATGTCTCTTTTGTAGCACAGAAATGCCTCGTGTATTTCCTGAAAAAAAAAAAACTTTTAAACAAAATAACACTACAAAGTCAAAAATTACTTACTATTTTAAAAAAACACGTACATCTTTTGCAATCCTCTTAATTTCTTCATCATCCGGCTCTCCTTCCGGTAAATCAAAACATATCTTTTTCTGTCCACTTGAACGTTGATCACTCTTCAAATGAATTCCATCATCCACCACTTCTTTCTCCTTCTGACATTCACCCTCAATATCCATTCCAGAAACCTTACCCATTGATGAAATAGGGTAACCCTTGAGAATAAGCTCTCCTTCTTCGCCAAAGCAGCCAGCAGAAACCTCCTCTTGGCATCTTCTTGAAATTTTCTCATCACTCCAATGTTGGATGAGAGGCAATGTCTTAGGTGCAGCAACCCCCTGCCATTTCATCCTTTGGAAATACAAAATTTGGAGCAACACAATGCAGCCACAAACATTTTTTGTTTGATCATTCCTCTTGAATGAATCAACAGCATCACACAGTCTTTCCAAAACATATGTGCACCAGTCATACCTTCGAATCATACTAACATCTACAACAGACTCAATAACACTCATATTTAAAAGACGGTTTGCTGACGGAGTCAAAAATGAAGACATTGCATACAAAATAAAAATCCTTTTAAAATCATCGCCTCCATCAAGCAAACGTGTCTGCATCACATCAGCAAGTGCTCGTAACGGAGATCTTGAACCAATTCCATACAACTCACCTAACCTCTCTAACATGTTAGGGATTTTGTCACCCCTAACATGTTTTGGAACACTACAACCTTCATTCCTAGGTATCATAAAAACATCATAAACATCGTCCGCTGTAACAGCAAAGCGTCGATGACTATCAATTTTAAGCATCCTACTCTTGCAATTAAAACCTCCAACTAACCACCTCATCATCTTCATATTGCATTTTCTAAAATTTAAATGTAACAACCCACCGAATCCAATATTTCTAACATCTTCTTTCTGCTTGTCATTCAAAGATTTCACAAGATCAAATAGACCATTAGGCCTACACTGAGTAATAAACATGTTGCAAAAATAATATGATATATATACATTAATTCATGTAAATATAAAAAATACCCTTAATAGATATTGAAAATTGTTCTAAATACATAATACCAAAACATATAAGTACCTTTTCAAATGAACAACATCCTCCTGAAATATATCTTCATCATTCTTTTTTTTCTTCAGTCTAACTTGGCTTTTCTTCTCAACAACCTTTTCCTTCTCAACAACTTTTTCCTTTGCAATCTTCTTCACACTACAAAAATTATAAAAAATGCATAATAAAACAGGTACATATATGATACCTTATGTGTATATATGTAATACCATAAATGTATACATGTAATACACTATGTATATATATGTAATACCATTAAGATACATATGTAATACTCTAGAGTATAAATGCAATACCATAGAGGTAAACATGTAATACTCTATATGTATATATGTGATACCATAAAGGTATATATGTAATACATGTATGTACATTAACTAAAACAGCCTCTAAACCTTTTTCTATCAATTTCTTTTTTCTTATGGTCTCTTCATACAAAACACTTGATCGGATCATCTTCAGTTCTTTAAAGTAAAACATATGATACCTAGAGTTAAAAGATGTAACACATCAATGTAAGTATAATACCTATCAGCAGGAGCATCAGAAATTGTCAAATCCAACCCGCTAACATTAGCTCTCTTATGCAAACTTCCTCTTTTCCCACGAATTGCAGCTTCATCAGTAACAATTACCTTCCTCTTCAACCCTTTTTTGCTTATATTATCCATCTTTCTTCAATAAACAAACTAAAAGTATTACAGTTTATAAACATACAAACATTAAACTACAGATTTTACATAAACTACAAAACTAGAGAAGACAATCAAAACATAGAACAAAAGAACTAAAAAAAAAAACTCTAGAAATTCAAACACACAAACACAAAAACAAACAAATCAAGTGCAGAAGAACAAAATAAACAAACAAATACTCGATTATAAAGTACTGCAAACAATCTAAACAAAAAAAATAAAATCATATAATTGTAATACCCTTAAGACATAGTTGTAATACCATATGTATATAACTTTAATACCCTATACCAGATTTCATATAACCCAGATGCATATAAACCAGATGGACTCCATTTGAACTCTAAAAAACTTCATTCTTATATTTTACTGAGTTTCCAATAAAAACACAGAAAAAGCACAAATCACTAGCATCAAAATCAAAACAAAGCTAAAGTTAATCACAGTACTAAACTTGAAAAACAGAGTGAAGCTTAAGACATACTTATCAAGTGCAGAAGAACAAAATAAACAAACAAATACTCGATTATAAAGTACTGCAAACAATCTAAACAAAAAAAATAAAATCATATAATTGTAATACCCTTAAAACATAGTTGTAATACCATATGTATATAACTGTAATACCCTATACCAAATTTCATATAACCCAGATGCATATAAACCAGATGGACTCCATTTGAACTCTAAAAAACTTCATTCTTATATTTTACTGAGTTTCCAATAAAAACACAGAAAAAACACAAATCACTAGCATCAAAATCAAAACAAAGCTAAAGTTAATCACAGTATTAAACTTGAAAAACAGAGTGAAGCTTAAGACATACTTATCAAGTGTAGAAGAACAAAATAAACAAACAAATACTCGATTATAAAGTACTACAAACAATCTAAACAAAAAAAATAAAATCATATAATTGTAATACCCTTAAGACATAGTTGTAATACCATATGTATATAACTGTAATACCCTATACCAGATTTCATATAACCCAGATGCATATAAACCAGATGGACTCCATTTGAACTCTAAAAAACTTCATTCTTATATTTTACTGAGTTTCCAATAAAAACACAGAAAAAACACAAATCACTAGCATCAAAATCAAAACAAAGCTAAAGTTAATCACAGTATTAAACTTGAAAAACAGAGTGAAGCTTCACACAATAAAGATCAGGCATATTCAGCATTATCCAGAACATATTCATCAACTCAGTACACAACACACTCTACATCTCTTGATATATGCCCTGCATGTACACATATATGTATAAAGACCTATATTACACAATGTTGGAGAACTACAGAACAACATTTTTTGCGCTACGTAACATTAAACTACAGATTTTACATAAACTACAAAACTAGAGAAGATAATCAAAACATAGAACAAAAGAACTGAAAAAACCCTAGAAATTCAAACACACAAACACAAAAACAAACAAATCGAGTGCAAACGAACAAAATAAACAAATAAATACTCGATTATAAGTACTGCAAACAATCTAAACAAAAAAAAAATCATCGCATGCACAAAAATACTTACCACCAAACCGAAGAATGAAATACGGCTGAAAATACTTCCAAAGCACCGATATTCTTCAACGAAAACGGAAAATCAACTCCAAAACAAACTTTAAGGAGACGAAATCGAAGCAAAAAAGTTGAGAAAGGTAGAAGAAGAGTGCAGAAGAATGGAAACGCGAAGAAGAAACTCAAAACCATAAAAAAACCGCTAAGTATTGTTATTTATAATAGATCCGAATTGTATATGGAGCGGGTCGGGTCGGTTTTGGGGGTACGGATCTTAGATCCGTACCCCGGGGGTACACAAGTTTTAGTGGACTAACATAACATAAAGGTCACAACCAATACATAAAATTCATGTGCGAAAAAAAAGAGATATAGGCTAGACTGGCTCGGATTTGAGATTCACGCACCAGTTGTACAGGAGACCTTCTCCCTAAAAGAATCACGACTTACAATAGAAACTAAAAATAATAATCAACACAACTTAAAATGAAATAGTAAAATAACAATATAAATACTAATATTATCTATATATAACATAGAAAAAGAAAGAAAGAAAGAAAAAGCTAAATCGGCAGTTTAATTGTCGGTTTGGAACCTTCGATTTCTCGGTTTCATTGAAACAGAATTGGTGAAACACAACACAATTCATGGCTCCTATTCTGAACAGTAACCGCTTTGACAAATTATGTTTCAGTTTTTTAAACAGTTTGAACACCATTACTTAACGATGTATCTAAATGAACTTAAGTGATTTATCATATTGTAAACAACCCTCGTAACATTTAAAAATAAAATATAAAAAACTAGTTCTAGGAACAACCTGCAAAAATCTCAAATATATTCAAATTCAATTTAACGTTTTTGAAAGCTCATAGTAACCATGTGAGACTAAAAAAAAGGGTTGTATGAAACCAAAATACCCTTGCAAATTACAATTCACGGTGGAGGGTATTACAGTCATTGTCTTCGTCACTCTTTTCTTTCTTGTTGTCTTGGGCACAAAGCTTCGTCACTATAAACCCATCTCTCAAACATTTTTTTTCAAAATCACGAATCGAATCAAATCAATTTCATTTGATTAGAAGATAAACGCTAAACCCTAAAAGAGGGAAAACGCCCAAATCACAGAAGATATTTATTTGAAGGATGAGCCGTGGAAGTGGAGGCGGATACGATCGCCACATTACGATCTTCTCTCCGGAAGGTCGTCTCTACCAAGTTGGTAAGCATTTATACTTTCATTCAATCCATTTTTTTGTAAATTCGTAACTTTGATTTGAATTGAGCTTAGCTATGGTTGTTTCTTGGCTTTGTAATATTAGGGTTTATGTATTTCTGTTGCTACAATTTATGCAGAATATGCTTTCAAGGCTGTTAAGGCTGCCGGAATAACCTCGATTGGCGTACGAGGCGCCGACTCAGTATGTGTTGTTACTCAGAAGAAAGTTCCGGTGGGTTTTCTTCGTCGGAGTTTGTTTTCGATTTGGTTATACACTTGTATTATTTGGGTTGAATTTATGGAATGAGTGCGTTGTGTGAGCAGGACAAGCTTTTAGATCAGACGAGCGTTACTCATATGTTTCCCATTACTAAGTTCCTGGGTCTGTTGGCTACTGGCATGACAGGTACATTTTTGCTTTGGCTATGTTTTTTATGCATAAGCATTTTGCGAATTGGGTTAATGATGCTTATTTTCTCATTCAAATGCATTTAGAATTGAGATTGGCTAATGTAGGTTACTGTTTTATTAGTATCTCCTGGTTTAGAAACTTAAGATTTCTATATCATTTTAAGAATCCGAGTGTCCATTTTCTTTAGGCATGGGATGATAGTTTACCAGGGTTTTGGTTGGCTGGGTCACACATCAGTATATGCATCTTTAGCTGGCCGAGTACAATTATCTCTTGTTAGGAAACCCTTTTCCTCTTTTAGAATATTTTGATATGCTGGTGCTGAATAGGAATATGTAGATGTGTGGAAGACTATGAGCTTGATATTCGTTCTTGATGCTTTTTAAGTTAATGGTTAATCACATTTTTTTCGTTTTCTGTCTAGCTGATGCAAGGACTTTGGTTCAACAAGCAAGGAATGAGGCTGCTGAGTTTCGTTTTAGATATGGATATGAAATGCCAGTTGACGCATTGGCAAGATGGTATCTTGAATTCTCCATTATATTCTCTTTGTTTACTTACGTACCTTATGACTCTTGTTTGTTCTTGGATATTCATTGTAAGCCCACTACTGCTATCAAACATGTTGCATCTGATTATTTTATATAACTTTCCTGATATAATGCCCTGAATCTTGAGTTAAGCAGCTAAAATCCAAACCGTGGGGGAGATACCATCCATCTATCTACATAAAATTCTCTGTACTATTACTATTTTTTGGAAAATTTCAAGTGTTGAATGCTGCAGTAGTTTGTGTTCTTAGTTGTAACTGTCTCCATGTGCAGGATTGCAGACAAGTCTCAGGTTTATACCCAGCACGCCTATATGAGACCACTTGGTGTAGGTCTGTTGCTACCCATTTCTCATACAAAATGTGTTTTTCTAATGTTTCTTCTCTGTATTATATATTAATCTTCACTAATTTGCTTCATTTTGTGTATAAAGTTGCAATGATATTGGGTATTGATGAAGAGAAAGGTCCTCAGCTCTTTAAGTGTGATCCTGCTGGTCACTTCTTCGGTCACAAGGTAATCAGGAAATTCCTGTCTATTCTGTTCTTGAACTTCGAAAACTTAATTTCATTTTATTGTTATTTTTGTGAATTTGTTGTCTCATGCATTGTATACCTTTACTGTATATTCTTCATTTGTATTCCATTGCTGCACATGTAATTTCAAATGTACATGGATATCTAAGCTGGTGCTCTTTGGTAGTAACAATCTTTAGAATCTCAAATGAAAGTAAAATGATTTTCTGGATAAAATCTGAGACATTATTACCAGGGTTCCCAGTGAGTGTTCCAGCATCATTTTTCTAGAACAAGAGTTTTTAGAGGCTGATACCAATGTCTGTTTGACATTCATAATTCTGAATATACCATATGACATTATTCTGTGCATTCTTGGTTGGCTTGCTTCATTGAATCAATCAAGTGAGTCATATGCTTTTCAATCATGTCTTATTTGTTCAGTGGGTTGAGATGTACTTCTTCTCAAATTTGCTTGATTTCCTTTTTATGTATTTTCCATAATAACACTCAATTTCTCAAAATAATTTGTTACCTTCTAATTTATAATCATATTGTGACAACTCTATCTAATAATCACTACTCTTTTCAAGGTTATAATATAAACACATGCAAAAATGTGCCTCCGCAATATATTTTATTTTTTTACTTGTCTCAGTAAAGGATAGTTTTCTTTAATTGGAAATAATTTTCTTTTTCCCTTTATTGCTCTTTATTGGATTGAACACTCCCATTGACATGCTCTATAAATTAGATGGAAGTTGGACAAAATGTCACTAAAGTAAGGACAAAGAAAGTGATATTGATGATCCCTTTTGAAACTGTTTTGCTTATAATTTAAGTTTATTTTTTTCCTTATAGGCGACAAGCGCTGGAGGGAAAGAGCAAGAAGCCATTAACTTCTTAGAGAAGAAGATGAAAAATGATCCTGCATTCACTTATGAGGAAACCGTACAGGTAAATTAAAATGCTACATATACGAACACTTTATTATCACTTGCTTTGTCCCAAAAAATATACTTGTTTCTCTGAAGTAGGTTTTTAATTTTTGTCAAATAAATGAAAGTACATCATTTTACAGGGTTAGAAGATTGTTTATTGAGAAACTTATTGAAGAATGTGTGCTAATATCTGATTCTGTTTGGAATACTGTATATTCTTAAAAAATGAAACCACACACCGGTATTCGGCCTGTTTCTTTTTTCAATGGTAGCCAGTTGAGTTAGTTATTGTTAGGGACACATACCAAACGAGTGTTGTCTTGTATGGAATATGTCTACTTTTGGAAATTTTTTCCTTTTCTCGTACACTGTTACCAAGATGATACGATAGGTACTTAAACGTCACATTCCAACATCAATCTAAATCTCCTTGTGAGTTTAACCAATCCTTTTTTAAGAGAAAGTTCAATCAAACCCTTGATACCTGGAGGAAGTATTGAGTTCTTCATTATTCTTTGCTCAAAATTTGTTTTGGTTTTAACATCAAGTTTGTTATTGGTAACTTTGTTTAACCTTTTTAAATATTATATAATGTCAAAAGCAATATATCTTTCAGGCAGGTCTTTCTGGTTGATCAAGATGATCTTTCCTCTGCATTTTGTACAAGATGAAAAGCCTTCTTTGGTTGAGTTTTTAAAGAAAGTTTCATTGAATAACACAAATTAACAGGGATATGAAGATTCTGTACAAAATGAAAAGCCTTCTTTGGTTGAGTTTTTAAAGAAAGTTTCATTGAATAACACAAATTAACAGGGATATGAAGATTCTTGATTCCATACCAGAAATTTCTGGTTGAAATTAGAGTAACTCTTACCTGAGAAACTCCTACTTTGAGTAATGAATAATGATAGTGGTTGAAGTGACACACAATAGTTCTTCTGATTTTGATGATGTGTTGACGTCTTTTGAATTTGGGAAGAGTTTATATCTCGTCCACCAAAATCAATGTTGAGAGTTCTGATATTTTAACTCCTCCCTTGACAGACTGCAATATCTGCCCTACAATCTGTTCTACAGGAGGATTTCAAGGCCAGTGAGATTGAGGTAATCCCCCCCCACCCCCACCCCACCCTCCACCAAGATGATACCTGTATTTTTCCTCTGTTAATTAATTTTCTAGAACTTGTTTTAATTCCGAAAAATAAAAAAACACGATATTTCTTTTGACCTTTGCAGGTTGGTGTTGTACGGAAAGAAGATACAGCTTTCAAAGTTCTATCGACTGAGGAAATTGACGAGCACCTGACTGCAATCAGTGAGCGTGACTGATCCTGTTGTTTGGCAAACCCTGTGCTTGTAAGAATTTCGAAACAAACAATTTTAATGAGACTGATAGAGAGTTCAGGGTGTTCTAAGTTTAATTGGATTATCGTACTTGTATTAACTACCTCATCGCCCTGTGGTTCAACTTATATCTCATCTCATTATTTCTGTTGCATAGTTTTGCTTATCATACATAACTATATATCACCACATATTTACCCGTAGCAATATCATTGTTATTTTTGATATTTTGAACAATGAAATTCAATCGAACCATGTTACTGTCCAGAGCTACTAGTTATTACATCTGAATGCAAAATGGAAACACTGGAAGTAATCAAGGATAAAGCTCAATTAGAGATCTCACTCCCAATCCAAGATGAATTTTGTAGCCAGTGAAGCCAGCATCAGAAAATATGTTTGCCCATTCTTTCTCACTTCTTTCCTTTCCATTGAGATAAGTCATCATCGCCATGTCATAGAAGAGGTGATCTTCCATCACCTTATTTCCTTCGTCGTGGTTGTTTAGAATCATGTCGATGATTATCACCTTCCCGCCAATTGCATCTTTGCATTTCTTCAATATTCGGACACAGTCTGTGTCGTTCCAGTCGTGCAATATCGACTGCTTGTTTGTTCAAAAAAAACTGAATTGTTTAGTTGGGATTGTGGTGAGCGATTTGAACCATGAGATGTTGGGCACAAAATGATGTTGTTTTGGCTGCAATAGCATCTAAATGATGTTGTCAAGGCAAAATCTCAGTTGATGTTTCATTGCCCAACAGCTCATAATATTCTCCTATCATGCTTCTAAGCATAATAATCATACAAATGAGTACTACAATATATGTTAATTAGTTATGTCATTTCAGATACTGATTATATATTCAATTTGAAACATAGAATATTGCGTGACAATTAGACTCATACCTTGAGAAAAACAATATGAGCAGGTGGGATAGCCTCAAACATATCTCCCCCAATGTAGGTCAAGTTTTTAGTCCCTTCCAAGCCAGCAACAACATGTGGAAGATCAAGCACCATGCATTTCATCTGAGGGAAGCCCTGAGCAATCGCCTTGGCCATTGCTCCGGTGCCTCCACCGACATCTACCAATGACTCAAAACCTTCTAACACATCTCTACAAGCTCTTAAGACAACATGAGTTACAAGCCCTGAATCACTAGCCATGGCTTCATTGAACATATGGTTAAGCCTTGGCACACGCTCCGTGTACTCCCAAAACCTCGCCCCATAGGCCATGTCAAACGGGGCGTGGTGGTGGCCCTCACATGAAAGCCATTCACTCACATGATGCCACGGTTCTTGCATGATAGGATCAACTATGACTCGTAAAAATGGCACCATGCAAAGGGCCTCGTCCTTGAGGAGGAGACGAGAGGCATTCGTGAGCCAGTAGGCCTCCTCCTCCTCCTCTTCTTCTTCTTCCTCGTTAGAGATGATGATGACTACTTTAGTGAAGATGCTAGAATGGACTAATATGCGCATTAGACGAAAGATGTGTTGAGATTTGGCTCTGCTAATTGAAAGGGCATCAACTAGTTGAGCAAGAGTGATAGGCTTGCCATGCTTGTGGATGATATCTGCTATTCCAAGTTCGATTGCACATTTTAGTGACATGGTGTTTATGAACTTGAAAATGTAGTTCCAAACATGAGCTTGAGCATCAAGAATCTCATTACTTGATTCTGCAAAATCCATTTCTTTGCTGTAGCTCATCTTCAACTATCTTGCCTTAATTGCCCTTCTCATCTGATCAATATTATATATATATATATATATATATATATATATATATATATATACTACATGATGAGGTGAACTTTAGAAAGTGTATGCATTGCTATCAACTATACAGAATAATAATATGTGCAGTACATTACATATGTGAAATAAAGAATTTAATAAATTTATGGAGGAGTAAAACTTGAATAAGTTAGATTGATTAAACAAATTAACAAGTTATGTTCAAGTAATAAGAAAATAATAAATGAATATGAAATTCAAACTTGTTTTCCTGTGATAGAGAAATGTCCACGAGATTCATGAAAAGTTTCATATATGCAATCAGGGAAGAAAATATTATGTTACAATGTGCAGAAAAGTTCATTCTTGAGGTTGCAAGTATATATTAACCTTATAAATTTTCTTAATTATATAAAAATATACAAAAATCAAATTAAATTTAGAAAAGGAAAACATATATATAATGAGCATTAAAGAATCATATCTATATAATAGCAAAATTATCATTATTTCTCTCCACAAGTCAAAATTTCAACCTTCCATATTTAATTCTTTTTAATTAATAAATAAAATTATTAAAAAACTAAATTTAATTCTTATTAATTAATAAATAAAATTGATTAAAAAACTAATTTAAGTATGTTGAAAAATTAAAGTTTGGAAACTTTTTTTCAACTAATTGTTTATATTTATCTTTTTATCGTATAAAAAAACTAATTATTTTAGGAGACTGATATCAAAAATTAATTAATGATAATAACAAAAAGATGAAGAGAAATATTAACAGTAGATATCAAAATAGTATCTATTGAAAAGATTCTTTTTAAGAAGAGTCGTAGAATTTTTTTTTTAAATCATCACTAACGAAATTAATTTTATATTCGTATTTCTGATAGTATATATTAGAATTATACTGTATATAAGTTTTTTGAGCTTATCCCAATTTTTAGTTTAGCCATATTGACCTTTAATATATATTGTCTATACATGTTAATTATAATAAATGTTTTATTATTTGTATAATCAAATATTTTACTTAAATGAATAGTATTTTACTTTTAAGTTGAACTGATATCATAATATTACTTTACATTTGATGATTGATTAATTCAAGAAGTAAAATACCAAATCATTATATTGATTTGTTTTTATAAGCGTGCCTCTAAAATTTCGTCAATTTTAAGAAAGTAATAAAATTATTCAAAATAATTAATCGATAAATTCCAAATGGATATGTAATAATTTTTTCTCTATTATAAATTAATGTTTTCATAAGCATTGCCAATTTTTTTGTCACAAAATTGTGAAAGAGTATATGAAAGGAATTTTATTATTGTTATCATCATACCATCACATATAATTTTTTTGAATTCATCCCAAATTTTAGTTTGCCTATGTTAACGTTTTCACTATAATTATAATCCAATAGTCACTAAAATTAGGGAAAAAGAGTTTTCTAGTCCTCTATGTTTACCTCATTAGATTTTTAGTCTTCCAACTTTCAGTTTTTGATTTTTAGTCCTCTATGTTTACCCTTATTAGTTTTTTAATCCTTCATAATTTAACTTTTGATTTTTAGTCCTCTACGTTTACTTCATTAGATTTTTGATCCTCTATCTTTCAACTTTTGATTTTTAATATCCTAATATTAAAAAATAGCATATTTTTAGTTATTTAACTGGCAACAACATATTACCTTTTTTTTTTTTCATTTAGTTCACTTAATTTTTCTGAACAAAAAAAAGTTTATTCATCAAGTTTAAATTAATTTAATAATTAAAAATCATATTTTCATCCAATTACATGTGATTTAGAGTTTTGTAAATATGAGAAATAAAAAATTAACTTAAAGTTGATGTTAATCAATTAATAATTTTTTCCCATAAATTATATACATTTCGTATCGTAAACGTATAACACAAAATTGATCATATTCGATTAGTTTTCAAATTATACCGAATGATCTATGAATTATGGTCAGTTAAATTCTAAAATAGGCAAAAATTAAATTGTAACTAAAAAGAAAAAAAATGGTATTGCAAGTAAATGACTAAAAATTAAAAGTATAAAGATAAATGACTAAAAATCAATAGTTGAAAGATAGAGAACTAAAAATCTAATAAGGGTAAATATGGATGACTAAAAATTAAAAGCTCAAAGTTGGAGGACTAAAAATCCAATGAGGTAAACATAAAAGACTAAAAATCTTTTTTTCCCCTAAAATTAAGTGCACACAAAATTTAATGATATTATATACATTTTAAAATTACAACATTTGCAATTTTATATATGTCCATGCATCGTGGGTACTAATTGATATTGAACTTTTTCTTAATTAAAATTTACATACATTTAACATGAAATATTTAAATTTTATGATCATGCATCGTACTGATAAAAATTAGATTGAAATTAATCTCACGAAAAAACTATTATTATTAGTATTTTCTAATCGCGTGGACGGGTGTTCACCTGACTCTATTTTTTTAATCTTATTTGACTGGTAATGTGACACTATCAAGATTGGGCATTTATAACATTGGGCCTCCTATTAAAGTGTTTTCTCTTACCAAATAACATTTAATTTTGTTTATTATATTTATAACCTATTTCATACATCTATAAGGTCACATCCCACTTTTCTTATACTTTGGAGTGTGCAAAATAACAATAGCTTAAAAAATTTCATGTAAGGAACGGGAAAATGAAATAAAATTTTCCTTTAGAATCTAATTCAAATCTTGATTAAATATAATTTCATGAACGTGCAGTGGAAAATCATATACTACCTCCGTCCCAAAATAAATGACGTTTTAGCCTTTTGCACATATATTAAGAAATGTGATAAAAAGTCCAATTTACCCATATTTAAGTTTAATTAATGAAGAGCTTTTATCTCTTTAACACATTTAATTTTAGATGAGTAAATAGGGGTATATTTGGTATATTGCATGTAAATATGCTTTGGAATACAAAAACGACAATTATTTTGGGACAAATTTTAGTTGCTAAAACGTCATTTATTTTGGGACGGAGGTAGTATTAAATATGTGCCAATTTTGTGAAAGTATGGAACATAAAACTCAATTTACAAGAAACCAATTAGTTTAATCTTGTCAAAAAAAAAAAAAGATCATCGAATTACAACATAATTGAAAAGAAACATGACAAAATGTACTTCAAAACCTCAAGATAACTAAATTAAAAAACTTCTTGACATCAGCCACCGCGCATCCACCCCACTCCACGTCATACATTTTATTCTGAAATGTTAGATAATATGAGATGAGCAAAACATGAGTTAAGTGGAAATATGTCTGTCTAAAAATAAAAGCAACATGTAAATTTTTCTAATATAGTTATTATCCTCTCCAGAAAAATTCATCTGTAATTTTTTCAAGTATATAGTTAAAGTATTTGAAAATATTGAAATGATATATATTATTAGAAATTTAGAAGACTGAATATTGAAATAGTGAATTATTTTTCGAAGGAGTAGGGAGTGGACTCCCTCAAATTATTCAAAAGTTACTCATGTCATATATTAAAGTCAGATTTCTTGGTGAATTAATTTTTTCGATTGAAGTCAAATTTTTTGGTAAATAATTTCTTGGTAAATAGTGGACTCAAACTATTCAAAAGTTAATCATATATTATAAAATTTGACTTATGAAGATGATTAAAATTACAGTAGTTCGACATGACCAAGTGATAATTATAAAGTGTTGTTTAAGACTTTAATTACATCCAATTTGATTAGTTGTTTTGTGAATTATCAATATTAAACTTCACAAACCATTGATTAGCTGTTTTGTGAATTATTAATATTAATCTTCACAACCATGTATGTCATGTCAAATCAAATAACTCTGAATTTTGGATACTATCTATAATAAATTTATTTGTAAATCAACAATCAACAAACCATACATATACATATATCTAGCTAGAAAACTATATTATTTAATAATTCTTTCATAAATAAATCACAATCGTGCAACGCACAGGCACATGACTAGTTTTTATTAATAACAATAAATTGATAGCCTCAAGAAGTATTTTGAGGAGTAAGTAGTTATTCGTAAATCAATCCCATGCAACACACGAGCTCTTCGCTAGATACGAAGATGGAAACACTTGAAGTAATCAAGGATAAAGCTCAATTAGAGATCTGACACCCAATCCAGGACGAATTTTGTAGCCAGAGAAGCCAGCATCAGAAAAAATGTTTGCCCATTCTTTCTCACTTCTTTCTTTTCCATTGGCATATATCATCATCGACATGTCATAGGAGAGTTGATATTCTTTATTTCCTCCTCCTTCTCCGTCGTCATCGACGTGATTGTTTAGAATCATGTCGATGATTACCACCTTCCCGCCTTTCACCTTGCTGCTGCCAATTGCGTCTTTACATTTCTTCAGTATTCTAACACTGTCCGTGTCGCTCCAGTCGTGCAATACTAACTGCTTGTTTAATTGTACAAAACGATCGAATGAATTGTTTAGTCGGGATTGTTGGGCACATAACGATTCACAAAATTCTCCCATCGTGCTTTTAATTAGTTAAATTCATATATTGACTATATATTAATTAGTTATGTCATTTCATATAGTGACTATATATATATTTAATTTGAAACATAGAATATTGCGTGACGACTAGACTCATACCTTGAGAAAAACAACATGAGCAGGTGGGATAGCCTCAAACATATCTCCCCCAATGTAGGTCAAGTTTTCAGTCCCTTCCAAGCCGGCAACAACATGTGGAAGATCAAGCACCATGCATTTCATCTGAGGGAAGCCCTGAGCAATCGCCTTGGCCACTGCTCCGGTGCCTCCACCGACATCTACCAACGACTCAAAACCTTCCAACACATCTCTACATGTCCTTAAGAAAACATGAGTAACAAGCCCGGAATCACTAGCCATGGCTTCATTGAACATATGGTTAAGCCTTGGCACACGCACCGTGTACTCCCAAAAGCTCGCCCCATAGGCCATGTCAAACGGGTCGTGGTGCTGGCCGTCACATGCTAGCCATTCACTCACATGATGCCACGGTTTTTGCATGATAGGATCGACTATGGCTCGTAAAAATGGCACCATGCAAAGGGCCTCGTCCTTGAGGAGGAGACGAGAGGCATTCGTGAGCCAGTAGGCCTCTTCTTCTTCCTCGTTTGAGATGATGATGGCTTTAGTGAAGATGCTAGAATGGACTAATATGCGCATTAGACGAAAGATGTGTTGAGATTTGGCTCTGCTGATTGAGAGGGCATCAACTAGTTGAGCAAGAGTGATAGGCTTGCCATGCTTGTGGATGATATCTGCTATGCCAAGTTCGATTGCACATTTCAGTGACGTGGTGTTTGTGAATTTGAATATTTGGTTCCAAACATGAGCTTGAGCATCAAGAATCTCATTACTTGATTCTGCAAAATCCATTTCTTTGCTGTTCTTCATCTCTATCTACCTTATCTTACCTTGCCCTTCTTCATTTCATCTATATATATATACAGTACTACATGATTAGGTGAGCTTTACAAAGTGTATGCATTGCAATCAACTACACAATTAAATAATACTCCCTCCGTCCCCTCTTATTTTGCCTACTTTGACCGGCACGGTTCCTAAGAAAATACAGTTGACTGTTGATTGGATGTTTAAGTTGATGTTTTTTTCACTTTAATTAGGAAAGTAGGCAAAATAAGTTGGGACAAACAAAAGTGGAAAGTAGGCAAAATAAGGTGGGACGGAGGGAGTAGACTTTTAGCAATTTCATGAAACACATCAATATTATTATAATCTATATATATATATATAAACAAATAAAGATTGATGTATGTGGAAGTCATGAATTTATGTTTTTAGGTTAGGTAGTGGGGCAGCGTTCCATAGATCGTATTGATGAGAACTGAGATTGTCTCAAATAGTAGTCTTTTTTTTTTTTTTTAAAGGAAAATTAAAGGACCTTTGTTAGTGTATAGATTTATATATATATGTGTAAAATAATACTTATGTTAATAAAGAATTTAATAAGTTTAGGGAAGAGTAAACCTTGAATAAGTTAGATTGATTAAACCAAGTTATATATATATGTTCAAGTAATAAGAAAATAATAAATGAATTTAAATTCCAACTTGTTTTCCTGTGATTGAGAAATAATAATATATAATGTCTACGAGATTCATGTGAAGTATCATATGTGCAATATAAACTTTTTGGTAAATCATTTCTTGAGGATATATTTCATTTTTGCTAACACGTTTCACAAAATTATATCATATAAAAACAATTACATACAACTACATTTCAACTACTCCTTATTAATTAAATGAAGACATATTGGTTTAATGTTGAATTTTGCCCAATGGTTTTTAGTACTAATTCACCTTAATAATTTATCTGCTTCTATTAGCATATTTTAGATGGAATTCATATGTAAATATTGAAATTCTACTTTTATCTGTAAATTTTGAAAGTAGTCATTTAAGAACCAAGAGCATTGTAATCATCAACTGTTAACCCTTCTTAAAGTTTAATTTTATATTTTATTTCATTCATAGACGGTTAAGTTAGATGCTAAGTCGGGCTTCTATACCTTAATATAAAAATGACCTTTTAATTATAATCTTACCTTACAAAATCTCAAAGTAAATACAAAATTTTTAAAATCCTCACTCAAAAAATCCTTTTAAAATTCAAATTTAAACTTGTAGCCACCTTAGATTCAGAACAAATATAATCAAAATGATTAGTTGAGAGATGATTAAGGGATAAAACAAAAAATTAATTTAGAGATATATTTAAGGATGTGGTTACTCATGATATGAGATCATTGTCTATTGCATTTAATATTTATAGACATTATATTTCAAAAAAATTATCACACCATATACATATAATAATATTGATGACTTGTTACCATGTAATCTGGTTAAACTGGAGGAGTAGCAATAATAAATACACAAGTTGCAGTCAATAAGGTACGCACATCAAAACACAATACCATCCAACGTAAAGATGGTTTTCGATCGGTCCTGGTTATCCAGTTACAGAAACGACCCATATGCTTTGGCTTTCACGTTTCTTTAAAATTGTAGTCACGATAAAATATCAGATGAACCATCAAATAATAAATTGAAGGTAATTAAAAAAAGTACTTTAAACAATCACAATTACCTTAAATTTTAGTATAAAAAAAGTTTAGATTTTCTCAAAGTGAAAGTTGAAGAACTTCTTTTCGATAATAGATGTATGTAGATAAGAGCTTCATATCCTCTACCTCTGAAAAAACATTTTCTGAAACCAAATCCTTCTTACATATAAACATACACACACATTTAGATGAGAATGCAAAATGTTCTTAAACATGGCTAGAAAACAGCTCATTATGTTGTACTTTTTTCTTCATGTTGCAGATATGTTCTCTTTTCCCCAATCTCTGGGCTCCAAACCAACAGGTTTCAGCCTGGATCTAACTCGAAGAGATTTTCATCATCTCCACCATTTCCCTGATATGATCCGTCCCTGGATCACTCGATCGACTTTCATATTCACCATCGATGCAACAAGCATTGACACACCTAGCACGAAACGGACCTTTATTTTCGATCTAGGTAGTGACTTAACCTGGACACAATGCACACCCTGCATTACTTGTTTCAAGCAAGATTATCCCCTGTTTGATCCCACAAAATCCAAATCCTATGCCAAACTATGGCCCAATCACACTCTAGCAAAGTACTTCAGGCCCTCCAGCAACGGAGACCTGAAGTACTACTTATTATATGCCAATGGAGAGTCGTCCTCAGGCATTTTGTCGAATGATTCTTTCAGTTTCCCATCGGATAGAAAAGTTAACGAGACCATGAAAGGGGTTGTGTTTGGTTGCGGAAACAACCAAATTGGCCGGTTCAAAAGCTCAATAACCGGTATCATGGGAATGAGCCGGTCTCCTCTGTCTTCAATAGGACAAATGGTGGGGCTAAAGTCGAGACACAGGTTCTCTTACTGCTTGCCTCATATTGATTCTTCAATCCAAACGACGTTGTTGAGATTTGGAAGCGACGTCAAGGGTAAGGACTTGCGCAAAGTTAGCTTTATGGGCCATAATGACTCAAACTACAGAGTAGCTTTACTTGGCATAAGCATTGCAGGGCATCGTTTGAGACTAGAAAAGGGCAGTTTGCTGCCCGGATGCAGGCTCGATGTTGGATGTGGAGCTAGTTATGTAGAGACACGTTCGTATAATGAAATAGTGAGAGTGGTAATGATGTATCTGAATCGGTTTAACCTAACCAGAATTCCTTCGGGCTCACTAACGGAAGGAGGGTTGTGTTATAAACTTCGTTGGAGATTTAAAGATTATCCGAACATGACATTTCATTTGCAAGGAGCAGATTACGAGATTGAACCTAAGAACTTGTTTCATGTTACAAGAGATCGGTTCTGTCTTGCAATGTTGGGGATGGATAAGATGACTATTTTGGGTGCTTTTCAACAACAGAATGTTAGGTTTATCTATGACATTGGTTATAACCATAGATGAAAATATCCCGATATATCTCCGATATATCCCCGATATTTCCATTTTTTGACGTGACCGAAACAAAAACGTGGTGTAACGATATATCTTTGATATTTTTATTTCTTTGTAAAAAAATAAATGAAATATCAATAATTATTAGTTAAATATCGGTATCGATTTCGATATCGGGCGGTGGCTTTAGGTAAAAATTATAGGAAAATTCGTGAATATAAAGGAAACATTGGTAAATATCGGTAAAATATCGGTAAATATCGGTAAACATCGGGAAAATATCGGTAAAATTCGCTAAATATCGGGAAAATATCGGTAAATATCGCTAAATAGTGGGAAAATATTGGTAATAATCGGAAAAATATATGTATCGATATTTCTACCAAAGCCGATATATCCATCGATATTTCCGTAAATTAAGGTACCGATATATTCATCGAAACCGATATTTTCATCCTTGGTTATAACAAGCTCTTGTTTGCTAAAGAGGATTGCTCACGGGATAAAGCTTGACATGATCTAGTGTAATACCATTTTTACTAAATTGTCACCTTTTTACATTGTGGGTCCTTTTAGATTTAAATCATCTTTAATTTCTGGCTTATAGAAAAAGAAAGAAGAAAAGATCATTTCTGGCAATTCACGTCCCAAACAAAACCACTTAATTTGATAGTCAATTAAAATCGATGTAAAAAAAAAACTATATATTTTGTTTGTGACCAAGGAAAAAATCAAAACGGATCCTCTTCATTTCCTTTTCATTTCTTGGAATTTTGGAGAGATAAAGATAAATATAGAAGAGTTGATGAAAATCAAATAAATGAATCCCATTGTAATTAATTTTTTTTCTCAAGATAACTGATTTTTTTAGTTGGTAAACATAATATTCTGCATTTATCGTTATTGAACATGATGCAATTTTTATTTATCTTAATTAATTTACATGCATCTACATGTAACACCAAATAGTAGTTCGAATTTTTTGCCAATACAGTGATTAATTTGAATGCAGAAAGGTTTTGAAAATTAGTTGGAATAATTGAAATTGTTTGATCCAAACCCTAAATTTGATGAAGATCAAAAGCAATCATATTGATAAGAATTTACAGAAAAGAAGATAAAAATGAAAGAGTGCAATGTTATTTAGTTGAGGCATTAGGTCGAACACTTTCGAGGTATTGCTTTGAGCGGCACCAATTTCCGTACCGTCACTCCCATCCTCTCCCTCGTATCCATCATCTCCTTCCTTCCAATCTCATCCACACCCCAATCGAATTCATGCAGCAAAGATCCCAACACCGCGTGAAGCATCCGGTGAGCCAGCGGAATCCCGGCGCAGATTCTCCGGCCAGCCCCGAACGGAATCAGCTCATAGTTCTGTCCTCTGTAATCGGTGCTTGAGCCCAGAAATCTCTCTGGTTTGAAGGACAATGGATCGTCCCAGCATTCTGGGTCTCTCCCAATCGCCCAAGCATTCACGAATAGCTGAGTGTTCTTCGGGATCTGATACCCCATGAATTCCGTTTCCTCGATTGCTCGCCGTGGAACCAGGAAGGGAATGGGGGGGTGTAATCGCAGCGTCTCCTTCATCACCGCCTGCAAATATGGCAGCTTCTCGATGTGGCTCTCGTTGAACCTGTTCTTCTCTCCGACCACCTGAGCCAGCTCGCTTTTCGCCTTGGCCATGATTTCCGGGTGGCTCAGCAGCTCCACCATCGCCCACTCTGTGCTGCTGCTCGTCGTCTCCGACCCCGCCAAGAACACTTCCTGCAATACAATTATTTCATTAATTCATCTGTTTCCCCATCAGAAAGGGTCTTCAGTACTTTTCCTCACCATTATGATCACGTTAAGATCATGGTCTGAAATCTGACGTGGCTCATCCTTGCCGGCGCCTTCACATTGCAGCAGCACCTCCAAGAAATCCTTCTTCCCGTCGGCGCCGTCGCAATACTGCTTCTCCTTCAGCCTCCTCTCCACGAAAGCTCCGACGATCTTCAACGTCTTCCCCATCCCACGATCGATCTTCCTCCTCAAGCCCTGAGGGTCAGCCCATTTCAGCCATGGAAACAGGTCCACAACGTTGGGATGCCCCGACCACTCCATCAGCTCAATCATGGCGGCGAAGAACTCCGACCCCTCCTCGGAATCGGGGCTAACCAGGTCCTGGGACAGCATCAAGTTCCCCAACATATTAAACGACGCCAAGAACACGAACCGGGCCACATGAACCGGTCCGGCTTCGTTCCCGATCCAGCCCACCATGTCGGCAATGCAGCGGCCCCGGACCGGCTCCGTCTCGTTGATCCGCTTATGGACCAGCATTTCGACGGTCATCATACGCTTCATCACGCGCCAGTAGGAGCCATAGGGGGAGAGTGAGACAGCAGCTTTGTGGAAGTTGTGAGCTTTCATCACTTCAGTGATGGTGCGCTCTGCGAAGGTGCCGTCGTGCTTCTTGAAAAGCTCCGCCGCCGCCTTCGCCGTGAGCAGCACCATCGTGTTCATTGACCCTATCCTTAGCCACACTACTGGCCCATAATCTTTCTTCAGCTCACCTATGGTTTTGTGTGGCATTGAACCCAGATCGAACATGTTGCCGAACACCGGCCACCCCGGCGGCCCGGGCGGCAGACGGGCCGCGGAGGACGGGCCACGGCGGCGGAGAACCAGCGCCGCTAACAGGATGGCTATACACCATATGAGAAATGTCCATGCCCAATTCATAGCTAGCTTGAAATATTGTTGATTAGCTATTGGATAAGTTCTTTTATAGAGGAAATATGTCAAACTAACCAAAAAAATATATGTGGATATAACTTTTTGGCAAAAACTTTAATACACCGGTTGTACGGATTTGGTACAACCGGGTCGACCCGTTCACGCGCCCAAAAATACGCTTCCACGCACCTCCCACGCGCCTGAATACTTGTACTGAAGTTCACCCAAAATTCGCTCCAATGGACCAACATTTGTGTGTATAGTTAAACCAACTTTTGTGTATAGTTAGACCAACCATGTGTAAGTAGGTCTAACTATATACAAAGATATGTCCAACATATATAAATGTATGTTTAACTATATACAAAGGTATGTCTAAGTATACATAAAGGTATGTCTAACACAACGTAAAGGTATGTCTAACATAATGTGGTAGTATGTGCCAAAATTCAAAAATCAAGCAAAAAAAAGACAAGACATGAAATCTGGGCAGAACTGATATGTTTAATGTAGCTTAAAGGTATGTCTAATATAACGTAAATGTATGTCTAACATAACCTATTGGTATGTGATTTTTTTCAAAAATCATGTACGAAAAAAAAAAAAAATGTTGTCCCCCCAACCCGGATTCGACCCGGGTGCATGGATCTAAGATCCATGCATCAGATTCACAAGAGATCTACTCTAACTTTTTTAACATCCAATACTTTGATGTGTACTTTTATACCACAAAAGATAATAAAGTGATATTTTCTATAATATTTTGACTCGGTCATGGAGAAATGATTGATTAATGATCGAGTGATGATATATTCTATTTATTTATACTATTATTTAACAAATGATTTATCCAACAAATCATATAAATTGATAAATGTAACTAAATTGATAAATGAGGCTCGATTAATAGAGGAAAAAAGAGGATCGTTTAATTGAATGATTGTAGGTATATTGAATTGAAAATGTTTGAAATTAAACGAGTCATTGTAAATAATTAAACGAATTTGCAAATATTAATCGAGCCACTAATTTCCTAAAAAACACAATTTGTTTGGTTACTCGAACCACTAATTCGTTTAATTATTTATAATGGCTCGTTTAATTTCAAACAGTTTCAATTCAATATAATTAAAATCATTCAATTAAACGATCCTTATTTTTCCTTTATTAATCGAGCCTCATTTATCAATTTAATTACATTTATCAATTTATTTGATTTGTTAGATAAATCATTTTTAAATAATAGTATAAATAAATAGAATATATCATCATTCGATCATTAATCAATCATTTCTCCATGACCCAGTCAAAATAGTGTAGAAAATGTCACTTTATTATCTTTTATGATAGAAAAGTACACATCAAAGTGTTGGATGTTAAAAAAATTATTTCCTTATATATTTTTGTGTAATATGAGCTGAGCTCTCTTCTTTTATACCTGGACCTATTAATTAGTCAACAAGGATTAATTATGCAAATCTTGAATGATAATAATTTGTCGTTTTTCTTAGAATCTTTTTTGTCTTCAATGAACAAGGAACTTTTGGATCTTGTTCTTGGCATCAGCTATAAATTAGTAACTTTAGAAACTCATTTGCTCTATAAATAATAGTATAAATAAATAGATCCAGTCAAAATAATAGTATAAATAAATAGAATATATTATCACTCGATCATTAATCAATCATTTCTCTATGACCCAGTCAAAATAGTGTAGAAAATGTCACTTTATTATCTTTTATGGTAGAAAAGTACACATCAAAATGTTGGATGTTAAAAAAGTTATTTCCTTACATATTTTTGTGTAATATGGGCTCAGCTCTCTTCTTTATACATGGACCTATTAATTAGTCAACAAGGATTAATTATGCAAATCTTGAATGATAATAATTTGTCATTTTTCTTAGAATCTTTTTCGTCTTCAATGAATAAGTAACTTTTGGATCTTGTTCTTGACATCAACTATAAATTAACAACTTAAGAAACTCATTTGCTCTATACCTCCAAAGATGTTATTTTCATTTGTATTTATTATTGATGAAAGAAATATTGACATTTGGATGAGATTTGAACTGTCAAAAGATATCGATCAAGCCTGCAAAATATATTACTTTTGACATGTGAGAATGGTTCCACGATAGACATCATGTATGTTCATAATATTGAATTAAAATTAGATGTCATTAATCATGATTGAATTAGGTAAACATATTAATATATAGAATATGCTCAACAATCACGCTTGGGGTTTTATGTTATCTCCTTGGTTTTCTTGGACAAATATAAAGAGATGTGAGAAAGAGACATTATTATTTTAATATGATATCCACATTTTTATGGGTAGTTTTTTTTATTTCTGTCGACGCTAACAGTTTATTAAAATAAATGAGTAATGATGTGGGTTGGGAGCCTTGATTGATTGCAACTTTTAATCTAATCCTATGTACATACTTAGTATTATAATGAACTATCATTAAATATGCCTTTTCATATTACAATCAAAATAGTGAACCTTCACCTAATACATGTTATTTATTCCTTTCAATTTTCATGAGCACAAAAACTAATCATTGCGAAATACGACGGTTGCATTTATTATAAATAAATAAATAAAACATATTTATAGTTGAAAATGACATACTTGAAATATATGTAAGAAAATATACGTATAGGACACATACTTACAATAGAAAAGTACATACATATACCTGTAAAAGACATATTTATATCTCATCGCACGTGAGCCAGTCTCACAAGAGACCATCACACTTTCAGGAGAAACCCTACAATCTATATCTATATCCTTACTAAAGGAATAACCAAGAGTGACACATGTCACTCTCTGGTTAATCATATTCTTAATTTAATTATAATTAATTAATTTAATACTTATAATTTATTATGATAGAGTATATAATGAGATAATAATAAATGAATAACAAAATGTCAATAATTATATTTTAACTTAAGTTGATATTTGCAATTATATTAAATGATCTATATCTATCTATATCTATACTAAAGGAATAACCAAGAGTGACACATGTCACTCTCTGGTTAATCCTATTTAATTACATTTTAATTTTAAATCAATTCATTTAATATTTATAATTTATTGTAATAGTGCATTTAATGAGATAATAATAATAATTAAATAGCAAAATGTTAATAGTTATGATTGATTGTAAATTATGAAATTTTAGACAAACATATTAATTGAAGTTGATATTTGCAATTACAATAGATAATAATTAAAATTTTCGTACAATTAAATTTAAATTACATACTAAATAAATTAAAAATTAATGAAAAGTAATAATAATTAAATTTATTTATAAATAACAATTTTTAAAATTTTTAATTAATATTTAAATACCGTGTGATAGATGGGACTTATGCTAGTCTATATATATACTAAAGGAATAACCAAGAGTGACACATGTCACTCTCTGGTTAATCTTATTTAATTATCTATCTATATCTATACTAAAGGAATAACCGAGAATGACACATGTTACTCTCTGGTTAATCCTATTTAATTATAATTTAATTTTAAATTAATTCATTTAATATTTAAATTTATTGTAATAGTGCATTTAATGAGATAATAATAATTAAATTGCAAAATGCTAATAATTATGATTGATTGTAAATTATGAAATTTTAGAAAAACATATTAATTAAAGTTGATATTTGAAATTATATTAAATAATAATTAAAATTTTCGTACAATATTTAAATTTAAATTACATACTAATTAAATTAAAAATTAATGAAAAATAATATTCCCTCCGTCCCGGTCGAAATTGTCTACTTTGACCAGGCACGGAGCTTAAGAAAACGCAGTTGACTCTTACTTTTTTATTAAAAAAGTGTTTTTTTTTCTACTTTTTGCTTTATAATTTCTTTGTCATTTATGGGCTGACAAATTGGATTGGGACAAACGAAAATGACAAGTAGATAAATTCGACTGGGACGGAGGGAGTAATAATTAAATTTATTTATAAATAACAATTTTTAAACTTTTTAATTAATATTTAAATACCCGTATGATACACTGGAATTACACTAGTTTGACACTAAATCTTTCATGAGTTCATAAATTTAAGGATTAATTACAATTTTGATTATAAGATATTCTCATTTTTTAACAATCTAGATATCTGTTTTTAAATTTTGATCCTATCTTTCAACGATTTTTTTAGTTTCAATCTAGGGTTAGAATTTTCTAAATCATTGATGTGGCTATCGAATTTTGTTGTCACGTTAGATTACTTCCCGATACACGTTCGCAATTATTTGGTTATCAAAATTGGAAATAAGTCATGAATTCATAATTTATATTACAGAAATTAAATATGATTTGTGAAAGTTGATTTAAATTATAAATATAAGGGTTACTATCACACGAATATATGATCTCATAATTAAGTTTTTGTGATAAAATAAAAACTGCTTCCAAATTCAATGAAAAAATCGAGTGCGCATGCACTTTCAAATTTGATCCTCTGACTAAAAATTTATGTCTAACTTGTGTACCACATTAAAATTATTTAGTTTTGATATTTAAAAAATATTATAATTTATAAACATTTTAATTATGTCCCCCTTATGTTTCAATCCAAATTCCGTAGTTTTAATGAAAAGAAAATATTATATTTTATAAACATTTTAATTTAGAAAGCTAATTTAACGTATTCTCATATCTTTCTTGTCCTTTTCTCATCCCTTTTTCTTTAATAAATACTCAGTGGGTACTCTTTGAGCTTTTCTCCTTTTTTATTTTTATTTTTTTATGATGTCCACTTCTATGATTTAATTTATTTATTTTCTTAAAAAAGGAGGGGGTTTTGATGAGTTCGAATCTCATCACGATATCACCACGATTTATAAAGGGCTAAAAAACACTAGAAGAACATGGGGAAGTAATTATGAAACTCGGTGACTCGCTACAAGAAAAAATGAGTATTTATGATAATAAAATATTATCATAAAAACTTTAATAATTTTCTCAAATACAGTTTGTGATAACATGTTGTCGCTAAATTATTATCACAAAAGTTTTTTCGTAAGTAGTTTTACCAAGTCATTTTGCATTGCTTTTTGTGACAATGAAATTGTCAATTTTTATTCATTTTATACGATAATTTATTGTCACAAAAACTAAACTTGTAGTTGCAAAAATTTGTTATCATAAATACTCATTTTTCTTGTAATGACTTTAGTGGTAAAAATAAAATTATGGGTTAAATAAATTATTCTTGCAGTGAGATTAACTCCAATATTTGTAATTAAATGAATTACTTTTAATGAATATAAAAAATATAGACTAATTAACTGTGTTTAATAGTGAGTTCTATGAATTCTTCTAAAAGTCTACGTTGAAATTGTTATAAATATATTATGATAGATGGACATTACTTGGCTAAACCTTTCATTTTCCTATGTCCTTTTGTATTCACATATCATGTATATAATGTTGTATTCAATGATAGAATGGTGTGGAATGAATGGTTGATATTCATATTAACTTGTCTCATTTTTCTCTATTATTTCTCTTCTAATTCATATGATATTTGAGCAATCGAAGCAACACAATTTACAACAGAAGTTTACTAAATTTGCGGCTAAAGAAATTATTGATTTGATGCTAAAACTTGTGTACCTCAATCCGACTCACCGTGTAATGTTAGATATATATTTTTCAGGTATCATATGTATACTATTAGGATATTACTTTTCAAGTTAAAGCGTTGTATTAGGAATATACTCTTCAGTTATACATGTATGCTCTTAAGATATTACTTTATATTTAGTGATGAATAATATTAAATAGGGGAAAAAAGTTTTTAGTCCTCTAGTTTACCTCATTAGATTTTTAATCCTCCAACTTTCAACTTTTAATTTTTAGTCTTCTATATTTATCTTTATTAGATTTTTAATCCTTTATGATTCAACTTTTAAATTTTTGTCCTCTACGTCATTAGAGTTTTGGTCCTCTATCTTTCGACTTTTGAATATTAATACCCTATAATTAAAAAATAACATATTTTTAGTTATTTTACTTGCAATAGCATATTACGTTTTTTTTTCATTTAATTACACCTAATTTTTCTCAACAAAAAAAGTTTCTTCATCAAGTTTAAATTAATTTAATATTTAAAAATTATATTTTCATCTCATTACGTGTGATTTAGAGTTTTGTAAATATGAGAAATAAAAAAGTTAATTTAAAGTTGATATTAAGTAATTAATAGTTTTTTCATAAATTATATACATTTCCTGTCATAAATGGATAACACAAAATTGATCATATTCGACTAGTTCTCAAATTATACTAAATGATCTATGAATTATGCTCAGTTAAATTCTCCAATAGAGAAAAATTAAATTGTAACTAAAAAGAAAAGAAAATGTTATTGCAAGTAAAATGACTAAAAATTTAAAGTATAAAGATAGAGGACTAAAAACCAAATTAGGTAAATATAGAGGACTAAAAATCAAAGGTTGAAATACATAGGACTAAAAATCTAATAAGGGTAAACGTAGAAGACTAAAATTAAAAGCTCAAAGTTGGAGGACTAAAAATCCAATGAGGTAAACATAGAGGACTAAAAAACTTTTTTTTCTATTAAATATATATTCTCTAGGTATCATATGTATATCCTCAAGGTATTACTTGTTTAATCTCTAAAGATATCGATTTTTTGTTCTATATATAAATAATATCTCAAGAGTATAAACGTGATATTTGAAAAGTACATATATAACATCATGCGGCGGGTCGGGTCGAAGGCACAAAGTCATATATCTGAAAACAATAAGTGTTCTTATTGTTATTATATATAGATATAAATATTTATTATTATTATTATTATTATTATTATTATTATTATTATTATTATTATTATTATTATTATTATTACTACTACTACTACTACTGAAAAAGAGTTTATTATTACTTTATATGTATCTCATTAGATTTTTAGTGTTCCATCTTTCAACTTTGGATTTTTAGTCCTCCATATTTACCTTTTTTAGATTTTTAATTTTCTATTTTTCAACTTTTGATTCTTACTCTTTTATGTTCACTACATTAGATTTTTAGTCTTCTATCTTACAACTTTTTATTTTTAGTCATCGTAAAAAAATATCATTTTTATAATCTGAGAACTAGTAAAATATGATTAATGTCATTTTGTAGTTTTGTGTTATTCATTTCCGACACGATATCTATATACTTTATGAAAAATAAATTTTTAATAATTTCAATTGTATGCTAATTTTTTTACTTCTCATATTCACAAAACTCTAACTCATTTCTAATCAAATGAAAATTATGAATTTTAATTATTAATATTAATTAAGATTTGTTAGATAAACAATTTTTTTTTTGATAAAAATATAAAATTGTAACTAAAAAAAGTAATATGTTATTACAGTTAAAATTACTAAAAGTAATATTTTTTATAAAAATAAACATCTAAAAATAAAAAATTGGAAGATAAAAGAAAATAAAAATAGAAGATTAAAAATCAATAATGGAAAAATATTGACTAAAAATTAAAAAAAAAAAAAACTTTTGTAGTTTTTAGGGGTGGGCGAACAGGTTCGAGTTCGGGTACCCAAACGGACCCGATCGGATAATACCCGATCGGGTCAGGTTTTTGTGAATAAATTTTGGTTTTGGGTAGTAAAAAAATTACCCGAATATCCGATCGGGTACCCGATCTTTAATATACACAATTTATAAACTATTAAACTAATAATAAGCTTACCATGGTCCATTAAATAACTTAAATGGGCTGTGAGGGAACTCAATAGCCCAACCCAAACTCTTCTAAATTATAGTCTTTGGTGGTGTTAATATGTATTAGCAAATTAATGGAATGTGTGTATTGCTTAAAATTGGATACTCGAGAATATATTGCTACATTTATCTCATTGATTTTAAGATTGCCCCTTGCCTTTAATCGCGTACCTAAAAACCGATCCGAAAAATTTTAGTACCTGAATTTTTCGGATCGATTTCAGGTAAAATTTTAGCGCACCCGAAATTCGGGCCCGAACCGAAAACCCGAACCCGACAAAACCCGATTTGATGCCCACCCCTAGTAGTTTTGTCCCATAAGGTAAGGTTCCTTTTGTTTGAACTTTGAACAAGTTCATAACTTCATAGAGTTAGAACAGTGTAGAATCGCAGACAAAACATCAAACACCTTGCGTCCACTTCACGCTCAGACCAATCTCTCTGAGTACGCTAAGCTTTGGGAATGATATTGCCATTATTCAAGCTCGGAACTCTTGCGCTGAAAACGCTTTGCAAACCCATTGGAAATCGCATTAAGAAAGAGGCTGGCTTGCACCCCAGATTCAGACAATCCATCATCAACATTGCCCAGGTTATTCTTTACCTTTAACCTTTTGCTCTGACACGATTGTGCGACGAATGGGAAAACATGTTTTGAAGGGAGTATGCGTGACATGTTAATGTGAATTATCTCTTCATTTTCATTTTCTTCTTTAGCTAATCTTTTGATTGAATTTGAGATTTTATGTTGCGTAAGATTCATCTTCAATTTATTTATTTTTTTGGGAGAAATGGATTGATTTCTGAGAAGAAGAGCGCGGTGTTTTCTTGTAATCTGTTTTTTGTTTTACGAATTAAACAGGATTTTCATCTGAAATATGTGCAATAATCGAGAAGAATAAATTCAATGGCATGTTTGATCGTAGCATCTATGAACAGGATGTTGTTACTTTTAACAACACTATGTGTTGTGTTCAATTTTGTATTATGAATCTTGTATTATGAACCTCGATCAATTTAAGGTTAGTGTGATTGCATCCAGTCTACTCACTGATCAGATTATAAGGGATGAGCAATGATCCCTTCGATTAATGCGACAATTTTACATAGTTCGATAACTTATCCCTTTTGTTTTCCAATTCCATCAACTTGTTCTGCTACTACAAATGGACATAGTAGTTGTTGTGAAGTTTTAATGAACCTAATATTGGTGAGGTAGTAGCTTATACAGATTGTTATTCGTGGTATTTTCCATAGACCAGTTCATGAAACACAATCTTGTTTAGAACATAATAGGACTTATCATTCCGTCGTTGCAATTTTTTTATTTTTGCAATAACATTATGAATATGAATTGTGTTTTTCCAACAAGTATGGATACTGAAATTGAGTTCTCTTTTTTGTATGGGGGGGAGGGGGTCGTTATAACTCTGGTCATGCCATTCAATTGGTGGATGCCATTTCTTATTACCAAATTTTGTTATGAATTTTCTGTTTATTCTGATTGTTGTATTTGGTTTGTCATGCAAATGGTATCTTGTCAAAATATGTAGCTTATCTTATGACTTCATAAAATTACTCT
Source organism: Scutellaria baicalensis (assembly GCA_005771605.1). Classification (NCBI taxonomy): domain Eukaryota; kingdom Viridiplantae; phylum Streptophyta; class Magnoliopsida; order Lamiales; family Lamiaceae; genus Scutellaria; species Scutellaria baicalensis. Next base: position 24,479,688 of record CM016729.1, read on the forward strand.
GATTCTTTAACAGGCTAACCATCGATTTACCACAACTTTGCAAAGACGTATATATGGTCGTGCAACAGATGTTGCAATACGTCCTCTAAATGAAGAAAAAGCTGTTCAGGCTGCTGCTGACCTTCTGGGCGAGTTCTTCGTATTCACGGTATTTGAAAAGAGACTTTGAGTAGGATTAACAGAATTATAGGAGTTTTGATTGTATCTGTAGCTTACATATGAAATGTTTAGTACTTGCAACTCGTTCATGATGATCTGAAGCATTAAACATTTTGTGTCTTGTTAGTAATGTGACTATTAGGATGAAATATATCACATAGTAGGCTTATACCTTTGACAACTATGCTGATCTACGTTGGTTTTGATAACTTTCAGAGATATAAGATGCACTTATATTTTTATTGTTTAATTAACTGCTATATAGTAACTACATTGTTCTATTACTGGATTCCCATGATAACATGAGGAGATTAAAAAGGAATCTTGTTTAATATATTACATTATGGGTAATTTTTATATGAAACTACACAAGTATTATCAGTGCTTATTGTGTTTATTTCTCTTTTGGGCAACATTGTTGTCTGATCAAGATTCAGGAAAGCTTCTCTAGGATTCGCAAATAGATCCTTTAACCAGTCATATGACTCATAGATGCGATCGCTTACTTGTTGGCGTTAATATTAAGAATAATTATTATCTCTTTTTTACAATACCCTTTTTCTTCATTCTTTTGTTCAGGCAGGCCAATGAGCCTATGCAGTTGTTCAAAACACACACACTTACACACACACACATTTTATGAAGAAAATTTGATCTATATTATGATTCCTAGAATATTGCATAGTTTTTCCTTGTAATTCTACCTAATAGGCCCGTTATGAATCATCCTAATTTGTAATCAAACCACTTTTGCTACCTTTGTTGGCATTTATCTGGATTGTTTTCTTGCAAGAATGTTCTTGCTTGTGACTGCGTACATTATAGCTCTATGGTAACACATCTTGAATGTCTAGTTTTCCTTTGTTCCTTTCCAAGCCACCTTTGCTCAGTCGAAGTCTGACTATGTTGTGATCAATCTGTTCATGTTTTTGTTGTTCCTTGAGTGTCTTTTCCTCTTCAAATATCTTGATCTTCATGAACTCCTCTTTTTGTTCATATTAGGTCGCAGGAGTTGCTGTAGTATTTGAGGTGCAACGAAGTTCCAGATCAGAAGCCAGAAAAGAGGAACTCCGCAAGCACGAATTAGAGGTTTGCCTTCATATGTCTCCTTTGTTTTCCCTCCACTCCAACAGATTGGAGGGACTAAAAGATAACAAATTTCTTATGACAATCTCTCATTTCAATACCATAAACCATAGGTTATGTTAAGGGATGACATCAATTTTCGTCCGCTAAGTTTGACACTTTCCAATTTCGATACATTAAGTATCGAAAATCTGAATTTAGTCATGTAACTTCACTTTTTTTTCGATTTGAGTTCGATTTTGGCTGGATTTTCTTCCAAGCTGACGTGGCCACCGGAATTTGCCTACGTGGCCCGAAACCCTAATCCCCAATTTTTTGAAGTGACGTGGACGAGCCACGTGACCGCCACATCATTAATAAAATTAATTTAAAATTAAAAAATTAAAAAATAAAAATTAAAGAAACGTAAATGGTCTTCTTCCAGCGCCCCCCTCCCTTGCAAACCCCACCGCCACCGCCACCGCCGTGTTTCCCACCAACAGAGATGAAAAGAGAGGGGAGACGGGAGAGAAGAGAGAGAAATAGAGAGAGAGCAGGGGAGGGAGAGAAACAGAGGCGACGACCGCCGATGTCTCCGTCCCGAGCCGTCGACCGCCATGGCCGGCGACCTCCATTGCCGGTGATCCACACCAGTGCAGCCCACACACGCGCACACTCCAACACACCACCACCATCAATTCCAGCGGCGGCAAGCAAAGTGAGAGAGTCAGAGCGAGAGACAGAGCAGGCAAGAGAGAGAGGCACGGTTGCGATGGCGATTGAGGAGGGGGGTGCTGGGGAAGGGATTGGGGGGGGGGGGGGAGTAGGTAGAAGATCGTTTCTTTTTCTTTTTCCCTCTTTTTGAGTTTTTTTTATTTTTTTTAATTTTCAATTAATTTTATTAATGACTTTGCGGCCATGTGACTCGTCCACATCATTCCAAAAAATTAGGGTTTTGGGCCACCTAGGCAAATTCCGGTGGCTATTTCAGCCCAGAAGAAAATCGGCCAAAATCGGAAAAAAAAGTGAAGTTATAGGATTAAAATTGGATTTTCGATACTTAGTGTATCGAAATTGGAAAATGTCAAACTTAGCAGACGAAAAATGATATTATCCTTTATGTTAAATTCAACTAATTGGAGGCTTATCTTTTTACTTGGTCAGAATTTGTTTGGTTTTCTTCTAATGCATCAGGTGTTGAGGCAAAGAGATGAAGAACTAGCAATGGAAGTTGAGCAGCTTAAGCACAGAATGGTAGAACTGGAGCAGCTTACCAAAGAACGAAGCCTAAGTCGTGTATTTAGCTTTAGGCCCTCGGGAGAAACTAATAACAAAACAAAAGATGCTTAATCATCTTGATTACCCAGAGAAGGTTTTATTTTTCTGTGGTTCATTTACTTTTCCAAGTTATCTTTCAAGGTAATGGCCTCTTAAGGATCGAATCTGGTCCTGTTTTTCAGCTTTTTCCTCTGATTAGTTCTTCTTCAATTTGGCAGATCCATTGGAGGAAGCAAAGCTACTATGCATTCAAAAGCTAACCATTTCGAAGTATGATGTTAACAACTTCATTTGTGTCCGTCCGCCTGTCTGAAACCACGGTATGCCTGAACTGAAGAAGGTTTGTTAATGCCATTGACGTATATCTTAAGGTGCACAAAAAGTATAGAACCGAAATATGCATTTTTCCTTTCTAGGTCACTGGAATTTTTATTTGCATTAAGATTCCAAGTTTTGTTTCAGTTTTTGTACTTTCCAAAAGAAAGAAAAAAATGGTCATTTTTGTTTTTAAACATGCAGTCTATCTCGTATGCTGGTGGTTCTTAGACTCTGCCTATTGTGACCAAACCAACCGGTTCGGTCCGATAGGTTCAACTGTTAATCGGATCTTTACGCCTATAGAATCGAAAATGCAGTCTACCCGTTTAAAAACGATCAAAACTGGTCAACACAGTATGAATTTATTTGTTTGCTTTTTTTGTACTTTTTGAAAAATTTGAACTTCTTAGAAACTTGATTCAATGCTAATTTATTTGCTTTTTTTTTTGTACTTTTTAAAAAATTTGAACTTCTTAGAAACTTGATTCAATGCTAATTTTTAAAGCTGGCAATTCTGGCTGCCCAGCCCGATCCAACCAAGGGCCAGATGGTAAAGTCGGGCTGCTAAAATTGTAGTCTAACTCCAATCCAGTTCGGGCCAACGGGTCAAATAATCCAGATCCCTAATTAATTTTAGATAAGTTATTAATTAATTAATTTTTTAAACAATTTGCAAGCCAAGAAACTTCATATAGCATAAATTAACACGTACAATTTAAACTGTGGTATTCTATTTTCTAATTTAAGATAGTTTAATAATATAATCGAATTATCAGTGGGACAAAATCTAATGGGTTAATATCAAATTTGGTACCTGAAATTAGGGGTTATTTTAGATTTGGTATCCAAATGTATCGAGTTATCATAAATAGTCCACAAGTTAAGTAAAAAGGATCAACATTGGTCATTGTCGTTAAAATTCCGTCCACATGGACGGAAATCAACTACCCCATGGTTCATCCCTTACATTCGGGTACCAAATCTGAAATAATCCCTAGTTTCGGGTACCTAATTTGATATCAATTCTTTTTAAAATAAAGTTAAAAGATTATTTGATATTTTAAATAAACATTAATCTGATATTTCAAGTTCATATTGATATGATTATAACTAGTTTAAAGATTGAACATGTAAAAATTGATTGTAAATATTTTATGATCCAACTTGATTTAACAAGTAATCATGCATAATGAAGTCAAATCAAATCACAAGCTGATTCATATGATAATACTAGTTCATTGTTAATATTTTAAAGATGTTTGCACAATTTTTAATAGTAGGTTGCACCTAGGCTACACTAAGATTATATGATATTTCAAATATCTCTAATATGATATTTCTATCATATTGATTTGATTATAACAAGTTTAAAGATTGAACTTGTAAGTTGATTCATGTGATAATACTAGTTTTTTGTCAATATTTTAAAGATGTGTGCACAATTTTTGGCAGTAGGATGAGACGTTGCACCTAACCTATACTATAGATTAATTTTATTTTGAAAATAGTTATTATCATATTAGGTACTCGAAAGTAGAGGTTATTTAAGATTTGGTACCCGAATCTAGGGGATGATCCATGGGGTAGTTAATTTCCGTCCATTTGGACGGAATTTTAACGGCAAGGACCAACGATGATCACTTTTACTTAACTTGTGGACTACTTATGATGACTGGATACACTTGGGTACCAATCTGAAATAACACCTAGTTTTGGATACCGGATCTAATATTAACCCAAATCTAATCTTTGTAACTTTTCTTTCTCATTCAAAAAAGTTCCAATTCAATTCACGTGAATTGCCAGAGGATTCAAATTATTTACAATTCTAATTTATAATAGTAAATGATGGTTGAAGAAAAGAATTAAATGCAGAAAAATAAAAGATAGATGGAAACATAGAGGATTCAAATTATTTACAATTTTAATTGGGATAGGGGCCATTTATACCCTATTTTCTATAAATTAGGACAAAGAAGACCCCCCATATAATGTTATCCCAAATATAACCCAATTCTTAAATTTTATCCCAATTATACCCACTTTTGAATTTGTCAACTCAATAAAAAAATACACAGTATGACAATCTCTGACAAAAAAAGCAACAACTTTTGACTCACTTTTTATTGATTTTGAATGAGTCTTTCTCTCTCCTCCTTTTCCACACTTTTCGTGTAGTTAGGCAGAGATTAGGGAGCATTTCAAATTTTCTCTCTCCTCCTTTTCCACACTTTTCTCTCTCCTCCTTTTCCACACTTTTCGTGTAGCACTCTCTCTCTCTCTTTTCTCTCCTCTTCTCCCTCTTCTCTCTCTTTTCTCTCTCTCTCTCTTTTCTCACTCATTGTACACGAAAAACTTGCAATTTATATACTACACGAAAACCTTGTAATTTATACACTACACGAAAACCCTAGAATTTTTGAACTACACGAAAACCCTTGATTTTTGAACTACACGAAAACCCTTGATTTTTGAACTACACGAAAACCCTTGATTTTGAGCACTACACGAAAACCCTTGATTTTGAGCACTACACGAAAACCCTTGATTTCTTAGCACTACACGAAAACCCTTGATTTCTGAGCACTACACGAAAACCCTGCATTTCTGAGCACTACACGAAAACCCTGCATTTAAAAGCATATATACACTTTTCGTGTGATTTTGGGAGTAAGTACACGTGCTCATGTAAGAGAGGAAAGAGAAAAAAGTTTTTCTTTTCCTGATGATTGGTGTCAGAGCCCATATTTGACTTTGGTAAAAAGTGGGTACTTTTGGCATCATTTCTTAAAAAGTGGGTATAAAGGTGTAAATATATAGTGGGGGGTTATTTTGTTCTCATTTTTTAGGAAATAGGCTAATCATGGCCATTTTCTCATTTTAATTTATAATAGTAAATGATGGTTGAAAAAAATAATTAAATGAAGAAAAATAAAAGATAGATGAAAATATAAAAGGGTAGGCCTGACCAAAAAGTTTCGACATTTTCTAAGTCATTATGTTCAATGTTATTTACGTGTCTAGCTCAAATTGCTGACTCTTATTATTTTTGAATTTTTGATTATCAACCATTTGTACAAACACTAGCATTCATTTAAAAGACATTGTCTCAAAACTAAGTTAGATTCCGATGCAATGTGAGATTAAACGCTAACATTATATACATACATTGCTTCAATGTGGACAACATATACACTAGTATCACTTAGTGTGGATAACTTCAATTTCATTTAATTGGGTTATCAACATGGGACAACTATAATATTATGAATAAATGCAAGGAAATTATACCATATTCATGTTGTCCTAAGAGAAAATTTATATATTATTAAACTAGCACTATACCCGCGCGATGCGCGGTTTATTATTTATTATGACAAATACAATTATTAATAATATAATAAATTTATTATATTAAAATATTACTAATGAGATCTTATTATTTTGAAATTTGTGAAAAATTCCCGTATTTTTTTAATGATGATGATGATGACAATGACAACAACGACGACGACAATAACAAAAACAATAATAATAATAATAGTTTTTTGTTTTGTGTGCTTTAATTATAAGTGATTAATTATACTTGTTAATTTATATGTTCTATTCATATTTTTGTTCCTTTACATCTTAGAATTATATTTAATAATTTGTAAATAATTTTTTTACATTTTTTTAGATGGATTTATTTTACAAACACTGTATTTATTCAAAAACTTAGTTTATATTTAAAAAAAATTAGGTTTCAAATTCATTTTACAATTAAAACAATTTTTTTTTAGAATTTCGAAACCATTTTAAAATATTTTTTCTTATAGTTATATCTATTGCATATATGTTTGAATTTATTTTTAAATGTTATTTGTGGATTTTTTTAGATTAACCTCACAACATTATATTGTTAGATTATTATTAGTTTTACTTTCAAATTTAATTATTATTTTTTAATAATTTTATAACAGTTTTTAAACTTTTAAACATTTTATAGCCCTTCGTAAAATAAAATTTAGCTTTTAGACCTATTTTGCACATTAATATATTAAAATTACATAATTTTTAAATTTTTGACAATGTTTAAATTTCATTATTTTCAGATTTTTTAATTATATTATTAAGACATAATCATATAATAATATCATCCAAAATAATTTCATCTATTTCATTTTACCCCTATATTAAATTAAAAGACTACTTATTATATTTAAAATATATATGAAGTTTGTTCTATAAGATTCTCAAAGTTTTTTAGTTTTTTTTTTCCACAATTTTTCTATTGGTCAATGGCAAATCAGTAATTATCTCCAATTTTACAATTGAGTGGCAAATGTGTAAAATTTGTCAACTTCTTCCTTTTTATATATAGTATAGATTAATGAGTTATTTTTTAAGTTTTTTTTTTAAATGGAGGAGATTTAATTTGATGGTCTATTGTAATTATATAAATGTAATTTTGTATATTATATACTATTTTGAATAATATTCTAGATTTATTAACATAGTTTTTGAATTTATCATTATTATTATTATTATTATTATTATTATTATTATTATTATTATTATTATTATTATATTATTATTATTATTATTATTATCATTATTACAAAAAAAAAAGTGTGTTATTATTATCATCATCATTATTATTAAAAATAATTGTTTATAATAATAATAGTAATAAATAATTGTAGTAATAGTAAACAATAATTATAAATGATTGCATACTGTAATATTTAGTAATAATAATGATGATGATGATAATATTAATCATCACCCACCTCTTTAAGTTTATAAAAATTAATAATATAACAAAATTTCAAATTAAATAATTTTGTTAAAATTTCTATTAATTCATAAAACCTCCCAATTGAAGTGATCCGACCAGATGAACTTTGAACTAGTGGTCAAGTCGGGTTGACCACCAATATGATTCCACAACCACTATTTACAACAATATGCCAAACTATTGGATTGGGGCAAAAACTTGCGTACCCCCGATGTACCGTACCCCCAAAGGTATTATTAATTTGGTATTATGTATATATTCATGAGGTATTATTTGCATATTCATAAGATATTCCGTGTATAATTGAAATATATGTTTTATTGAAGGTATTATTCAAGGTATTACTTGTTACATGTTAATGTATTACTCATATTACTTAAAGGTATTACAATAAGTGTTTGGGGGTACGGTGCCCCGGGGGCATGCAAGACCTACTCTTGGATTGGAGCTAATATTTCCCACCATTTTCATCCACCCAAACATATGTGAGATAATGTCGAAACTTAAGTCAAGTTAGGTCTTCCTTTTCAGCAATTTCTTCCATTCTACATCGGATTAAGTGTTTTGAATTCTTCCATTCTACATCGGATTAAGTGTTTTGAATGTATCAGATCATGATACGTGTGCAATAATATATTCACTCAAAAGGTTATAATTTAATTATTTTTTTGTTCCTTTTAGTTGGGTGCTTGCATATATTTCAAATTGTGATGTTTGAATTTCTTTGAGATACTTCAATTGATTCAGAAGGTGCATCAAGGAGGTTATACAAAGCTTCATTACATATAAGAGAGTTTGTATTTCATTGATTTAGCAAATAAACTTATAGATTGTTCAATCAATGTACTTAAAGAAGAAGAGATGATTATACAAATGGTGTATAGCTGAGCTTATAAGCTTTTCAAAACGACCTATAATATACTACCTCCGTCCCCCTTATCTTTGCCACGATTTGACCGCACGGAGTTTAAGAAAAAACTGTTGACTTTGATGTGATATGTTATTTTAATGTTTTTGAGTGACAGTTTTATAATTAATGTGTGTTTTTTGAGTGGAAAATAAGTAAAATAAAAGAAATTGAGGGGTAAGGTCGTAATTTTTTTGTTGTCATTTTTAGGCTGGCAAAGTTAGCTGGGACGTCCAAAAACGGAAAGTAGGCAAAGATAGTAGAGACGGAGGAAGTATTTGTGTATGGTAATTTAGTTTGGGTAAAACTAAAGGCACCACATATTTTTCCAAGGGCACCACACTCATGTGTATTATTTCATGTGTATTATTTGGGAAAATAATACACATGAGTGTGATGCCCTTAGAAAAATATGTGGTGCCTTTAGTCCTACTCTTTAGTTTTCAGGTAGCAAACGGATTTTAGTGCACATAATGTCTCAAAAAAAAAGACATACTAATTCATAGACAAATGAACTATTTATTTCTAAATACAGTCTCATATATAGTGTTACAACTTACAACATGATGCTCACAAACGCCACTTTATTTAGTAGCAACTTTGCAATCTATCTTAACTTGATTCAAACAAACGATTTCAGTTATATTCCGGTTAAAAGCCGAGACGACACTGAGATCATACGTTTAACCTAGTTTTCAGATGTAGACCAAGAATTTGCTGCTATCCAATCAAAAGCAATGGGACTTAGAAAAGCATCAGGAATACCAAAAGAACTGACCAATGCAAGTGCATGGGGTCGGATTTCACTGCAAAGATTTCCGACTTCTTTCCTCACTGTCGCAGCGTTCTCTGTCGTTAAGTAGCCATATCGAAGAAACGCAGCATCTTCGTCCAATGTCACCACAACATACATCGACCTCAAGAGACTTAACATATTCTGCATTATATATATGAGAATTTTATGTTTTAGATTGAAACCTTAAAGTAGTTGTTATATATACCCCTTTCATTCTCCAAGGAAAATTCATATAGATTGATGGGTGAAGCATAACAACGTATTGGTCTAAAATCATACAGTTCTAGGTTAATAGTAAACAGCAAAGTAATTGAAAATTCCAGTTATATTATGTATGTAATTGTACCTTCAAGGAGGAGTCGGTTACGCTGTTCTCTGCTTCTATAAAAGTCTGAAAAATCGCACGATCAGCAAAGGCTCTGCCTAAATCTTCAGCGAGCTGATAACTCTGCAGACAAAAAAAATATAAGAGTTAGAAAAATATTATATGCAATTCATATTAGTTAATTCATCATTACCGCAATAAAAGCAGTCTCTTTGCTTTCTCCCTGAGCTTGGTATCTAGAAACTTCAGCAGCAAAGCGGTTTAATAGATCTCTTTCTCTCAGGCAAAAGATATCGTTCTGTTATGATGAACAGTTAATACTCCTAAATGCTTCAAACTAACTTGTTTGAGATACCAATAAACAGAAGCAGTATCTATACCTGAAACTGAGAGCTTCGAATGGTGGAAACTGTGAGTTGTGAAGGAACAGTAGGGCAAGATTTATTCATGTGTTCGAGTCCCAATTCTTTGAACGGTTTGTTTCTCTTTTTAGCTGCCATATACTCTGCTAACAGTGCCTTGCTCACCTGCGTCAAATATTTATCTTGAAAATTTCCATTGTTCTATCCTAAACTGGTAAGTATTTAAAGGGTTGAGGGGTACACATATTATCTCAAAAAGCCTGATTGATGGACTATACCTGCTGCATGAGGACGTTGTTATCACCCTCGAAAGTAGATTGCACATCAAATTCCCCCTTCAGCTGACCAACACGATTTTCTGTCTTATATCCTTGTCCTCCACAAGCCTCACGACATTCCTAAATTCAATATTTGTCAGGTAAAAGACTATTACAGTAAGAGTGGAAGTTTTCGATATAACAGAAAACTGATTATATTTAAATAGCCACCTGAAGAGTCCGCATGTTATGCCATGTCAGAATAGCCTTGAATGCACTAGAAACAACATGAAGTGTTTTGATTAACTGAGGAGTCCTCCGAACATATAGCAGTTTCAAGTAGTTGCCAGCAAAGCTCATAGCATATCTGTAGCACCAGAGACAAGCAGCTTGTTAGAGGAAGAATCATGTTGATCTAATATTCTTCGATCAGTGATGATATCTACCATTGACTATTGTGCATAAGGTGAGAACCAAAGATTAATTGGTCATCAAGCCTCATTAGGGTAACACAAAAGGTTGGATTGAAATTAAACAATTGCTTTGCAGGAACCATTATCAGCTCTAGAGGAGGTCAATGCATCTTGAAAATGAACATTGTACCCTAAGACGTACACTCATCAAATTGAATTGCCGGTAACTGACACATAAACAACAACCACATCCCTTTTCACAGAAGACAGAAACTCGAATAGACCAAAAAAAACTGACCATCTTAATCATATGCCATTTTTTGAGAGAGGGATAGCGAGATGATGTAAAAAAATAAACAATGCTGAATGCCCATATCAATGCCATCCATTAATGAAACAAATAAAACAACAATAAATATCAGCATCAGCAGAGTCACTACAAGCAATTCTCACGTTTTTGCAAGAAGAGGTAGAAGGCGTCGCTGATGGCTTGGGTAATCAAGCAAAAGAACTTCAGGACCATCTGCTGTGACTGAAAATGCTCTCCTTGTCAAAGAATATCTAATGGCAATAGCCAAACTCATCTGTTCAGGAGTATCTAAGGCATCAAATTGCAGAAGAAATAGGTAGCAACTTAAATTATTGTCTCTCAAATGTAAGAGAAACAGAAAAAAAATAGAATGTAACAGTCAAGCAAATCTATTGTGGTCACCTTTGATGAATAAACGGCACTGACTGCTATGGTGACACGTCCAGATGTCAATGGGGCCATGAATGCACCAAATCTCTGAAATTTACTGATTCATGTCAGTTCAACTTTAAAAACTGCTATCATGATATTGGTTTAATAAGCAAATGAATGGAAAATCACGTAAATGCCAATAGTGTGTTTGCTTTTACATGTTACTCAGAAATTACACAGAGGATGAGAAAAGGCATAAATGAACCTTTTATAGAAAAATCAAGAGACACTTCTTCAATGCAAGTTTTTCAGAAGTAAATATTAGCATATGGCCCTAGACCAACCAATTCACATAAATCAAACTAGTTGGTAGAGTTCTCGCTAATCAAGCACTGGGGTTCTGCAAAGATCATATTATAAAGAAGAACCAAACCTGATCTGGGTCCTTTATTGAACTCAAATATTTTCCATCTGGAGAAACATCAGCAACTGAGTTCAATAAATTTTCCCGGGGTATGCGAACATTGTCAAACCTGAAAGATAGAGAGCCAAGCTTTGAGACCAAAATAATTCGAATAATATGAGGGTAAGCTTATCAATAAAATCTCGACGGGTCTTCTGTACCATAATCGACCATTGTCAACACCATTTAAACCAATCTTATGACCACAATCAGAGATCCGAATATTTGGACAAATATTTCCATCTGCATCTCTGATCTGGGTAATAAAAGCATGGACACCTTCATTCTTTCCCTCAATGTTGAGCTGTGAGAAGACTATTGTATGCGTTGCATGCTATAAATCATTCAAGGGTGTGCTTTGTTAGATATTATCAATACCAAACAGAAGAATGAAGAGCACTGGTGTGGTAAGCAATCAGTAAATTAGAAGTTTGATTAGGAGTCATTACATTAGCTGCACCACCGATCCAGTACTTTTGAGCTGATTCACTTGGAGTGTTAATGACAAACTCTCCAGAGTTTAAGTCGTAAGTGGTAATTGTCTCAATGCCCCGAACCTGAAAGCATAGAACCCAAATGCAACATTTCACAAAAATCAACACTACTCTCATCAAAAGGGTGTCATTCGACTAAGGAATTAAACAATAAGTCGACATACATTACTTCCATGCCCCAACTCCGTCATTGAGAAGCAGCCCTTCATCAAGTAAGTTTCAGTGGCACGCAGCCACTTATCGTGATGCCGTTTTGTGCCAAAAAACATGATAGCACCACCCCTGAACCATTCATCAGTGATAAAAACTCATCAACATTTCACAAGTAACTCGAGGCACCGAGGACAGGACATGCAGCAGATCAATCATCAAGAAATAGATCCACAGTAAAACCATTAAAATGCACAAAAATTGCAAAATTATCCAGACAAAACATCTCCTGTCTCCAAACAAGTTAACTTTGCAAGATATTTATTTTGCACCAAACCAATCTCTAAAATGAGAATTTGAATTCTGGAAATTCACCTCTGCTAAGTTGAAGGCATTACCATGAGTGAAAGAACAAAATAATCATAATTTTTTCATTTTTTGATAAGCATCACACAATTCTTCAAGTAGGATTAGTCCAAACCAGCCCAAACAAAAATCAACCCATAAAAACAACAACAACAAAACATTACAGAAACCACCAAAAAAAAAAAAAGAGAGCAGAAAAATACCACAAGAAGAAGTGAACACCAATTTTGATAGCAAGAGAGTGATCAAAAATCTCAATAACCTCCAAAAGAGCCAACTTCCTCATCTCAGCTTCAAACCCTTTACCGGTGAGCCAACCCTCAAACACGCCATGATCCAACAAGTACTCAATTCTCTTCATGGTGATCTCCCTCTGCTGCTCCATCGACTGGTTATAGTCAGGCACCACGAAAACCTTCCCACCCCTCACTTTGGGGTTGAAAAGCTTGCTCTGTATCATTAGGTTGAAGAGCCAATCCCTGTCCGCCAAGTTGTGGCCATCCATCAATTTTCGCATCGAATTCACGTCGAACGAGAACGCCTGCTCAGAAACCTCCGGCGGCGTGTAACTGAGGCACGGAGAGCTTGAGATGGCGGCTCCGGCGGTGATCGGAACCCGTTCGTGATCCTGAAGGTGCCTGGTCAAAACTCGAGTTCTGAAATTTACTCTCTCCATAGTTGGTGGTGGTGGTGGTGGAGATTGGGATCGGATTGAAGAAATGATGAAGGACTATAGTCTATAGGCTATATAGATACACACACATGAACATTAATTCATGTTAAAATAGAAAAGACAAAATTACTAAAACTAGAATTGTTAAATTAGGATTTTATTACATATATAAATATACTAAATTACTATACAATAATTGTTAACAAGGATATAATATGATATATATATATATATATATAATGTAATGAATATAATTGCCCAACTTTGAAGATAAGGGATTTTATTACTATTGGGGTGGGTCATGGGGGGATATATCACCCCATCCTTTATTAATACTAACCTTCAAATATTCAGACTAGACTTTGAATATTCTTCTTTGTAAAATTAAAATATTTCCTCTTTTGACTATTTTGAAAATCTCGGGTAGAAGTGATATTCTCAAAACTGAGGGTTAGTTTGGTTGAAGGATTTAGGGTGTCTAGGGTTTGTTATCTACCCTAAATCTGTGTTTGGAAGAAGGGTTACTGGCTCGGGCTTAATATTCGGCCCGGGCTTATAATTGGAAGAAAGTGGATTAAGCTTGATTTTAAACCCGCTATCCTTGGTGGGTTTGATTTTAACCCAAATAGTGTATTTTTATTAAATTTCCCTTTATGCCCTCTACATCATCACATATGATATGTATTTTTTATATTATGAGGGCAACTATGTAATTTCACATATTTAACCAACATTAACCAATATACCAAACACGAATTTATAAACTCACCAACTTTAACAAACCTATAAACATTCATACCAAACACATATTACAACTAAACTCATCTCAAAAACCTCCACACCAAACATCCAATTATACTGCATGAACAGTAAAAAGCCCAAAATTATTATAATCCAATCCAAACCAACCTTCAAACCAAATGGGTGAATTATTGAGTTCCCTAAATTTAATCTAATTCTCGCATTTTTAGAAGGGTTGGTGTATTATTGGGTAATAGTATGTTTTATGTGATATTGTTTCAAGGTTATTTTATTGAGACTCAGACGAGTCAATCCACAATTCACACTTCATAATTCATAAGTAAATTTGTAGAAATGAGTTTCCTTAGTGAGTAAAACTAATTTGTCTCATGAAAATTATTAATGAGGCAGTTTCACACAAGTTTTTATGTAATTCTTTCTTTTTTATAATGTGAATCTGAAAACTTTATATCTTAACATCAAATCAAATAGGCACTAGTTATGGCTTAGCTAGTTTGATTAGTTTTTAATGGAATAACACTTTGATTTACTTTCTGGTATATTAGTTTATTGCCAAACAGAGGAGATTAGTAAATAAAACACATTCTCAATTATTTATCACTACTTCATGTTTTTGTTTCTCATAGAAAACTTTATTTATATAGGACAGAAAAGGTTATGGATTCACTATACAGTCACGAAACATATACATGAGGGTAAGTATATATGATTATATATAGGCCTAATAACCAAAAAGAAAGAAAGAAAAAAACTAAATACAAGTCTTTGTAGGTTTTTGTTATTTTAATTAATCCTTTATATTTTGTTAATTTGTCCATAATTTTATCATTTAGTAGTAATTTTAGCCAATTTTAGATTTTAATCAAAATTAGATGACCTCTCTCACGTAGTTATCACATGAACTCGTCCCAAAAAAATATAAAAAAATATTTATTTTTAATATCTATGTAATAAACATTGACTAACAAAAAGGATTATTTATATTAATAAGCATTCAAGCAGGAAAGGTGTTGGAACTTCAAAAGAATGTTGCCTATATCCAATTTCGCCCTATATATCAATATAAAATATAGATATAGAAGAGAGACAAATTTTAAAATCGTTGTGTTAAAGAATTGGTGATGTGTACATGAACTTGATCTATGTGGCAATTAGTTGAGATACATGTCATTCAATTTTGACTAAATCGAAAATTGAATAACATAACTACTAAATGATAAAATCATGGACAAATTGATAAAATTTAAAGGACTGACCAAAATAGTAAAAGCCTACAAAGATTTGGATTTTTTTCGTTTAATATTAGACTTAATATATACGATGTTATTTATTGTATTTGAAATTTGAATAATTATCTCTATAGCAAATTCTCGTTTTCTCAGATGCATAATGGATGAATTGGATGGTGTATGTGTAGTATTTGACTATATATTATACTTTTTTACTTACGTTTATTTTTATTGATTAGACAAACTTGATTTTGAACCGGCTAGATTTGAATATTTTTCTTAGAATTTGTATGTAGTAATCGATGAATTTGGTTCTCTTATTAGATGATCTAAGAAAATTTTCTCAAATGCAAATATAATACAACATGTATTAGTTCTAATATTTTTAAAAAGTATAATACTTGAATACTCAACATGAATTAAAAGAAGAAGGTGATGATTTTTCTAAAAGGTTGTAATTGAATTATTATCTTCAAATTAAAGAAAAAATATTTAAATCCATATAATAGAAATGACGTTATTTTAATGTAGATAAATAATTTTATGATTGTATAGTTTATGTGATGTTTCCATGATGAATTTAAACACTAAAAAATAAAGATGATTATTTTATTTTAATTTGCAATTTGATTTTTAGATCTTTTTTCATTTGGAATAACATGACATCCAACATAACATGTGGTGTAACGTGACATGTTTGCCGGATACATGGACTCCGAGTACCAAAACAATACAAAAATAGTCTAAATCACACCAGTGAATAAAAATTGTGATTTTGTTTTGTAATTATTGAAAATGGAAATTTTTTAGACTTATTAGAAAAATGAAGATATATATCACTATTACGAATATGACAAAAACTTTTATGCACTTGGTCATGGATCCTGGTCAACGCGCCAAAAAATGTGTTTCCACGCCCGTTTCATGCGCCCCCATGTGTCTGGGTGGATGCGCTCAAATCCACCCAAATTCACTTCAGGTGTCATACTCTTACGTTATGTTAGACATACATTTATATTATGTTAGACATACTTTTATGTAATGTTAGTCATAACTTTGTATCTTGATTTTAGATCCTTAATTTCCGGCTATACATTCATACCTTATAGTAATGTTAGACATACCTTTAATTATATTAGTCATACATTTTAGCTATGTTAGTCATATCTTTATATATCATATAAGGTATGTCTAATATAATATAAAAGTATGTATAACATAATATAAAAATATGATGAATATTATGTAAAAGTACATGTACAAAATGTGTCGAAGTTAAAGTTTTTATTTAGTTAAAGGTATGAAATCTGAGTATAAAAATATATCTAACATAATATAAAGAGGAAATAGCCCCGGATACCCATTTATATATAAGGACTTCACTTTATTGCCCATCAATATAAATTTTTGTACCCATCTACCCATATATATAAAGTATTATCCCCATATACCCATTTTTCCATTTTTGACTTTGACTCGTACTTTGCTTTCTCTGAAATGTACTTTGCTTTGCAGAAATTTTTTTTGACTATTTTTACCTCCTTTTACTTTTATTTTTCACGTGAATAATAAGACAAGAATATGATAAATCATATTCATTCATTGAACCAAAAATTTACCTCAGTATTAATATTCAAATTTACAATTGAATTCATTCCATACACATTTCACATTCACATTAACAATTCGGGGAAGATCTCTTAAAAATTTGAAAGTTTGAAGGATTCATCGAAATCAAGAGTATTGAGTAAGTATTTCAATGCATAACAACACTTTTAATTTGTTTTAAAGTTTAATTTTGTTTATAGTTGAAATGGCTATAGTTAGTTTTCTATAATATTTTGTTTGATTATTGTTTGTATTTGTTTAATTTTGGTTGATTATTGTTTGAATGTTAGAGATTTACACTTTTGTTAAATTTTTTTCGAATAATTCCTATAAAATTTCTATGAACAATTATTTTGGTAAGAATTATTTTGGTAAGAATTTTGGTAAGAATTATTTTGGTAACAATTATTTTCTACAAAAATTGAGAAAATTATCTTTCTGATTTCGTTAACCCTTAATTTGAAGGGGTTAACGAAACAACCAAGTAAAATCCCAAACTTTCGTTAACCCCTAAATTATAAGGGTTAACGAAACTTAGCAAAATACCCCAAAATTTCGTTAACCCCTATATTATAAGGGTTAACGAAACTTAGCAAAAATCCTTACCATTTCGTTAACCCCTATATTGTAAGGGTTAACGAAATTTAGAAAAATCATTAACATTTCGTTAACCCTTATAATATAAGGGTTAACGAAACAACCCTTACTTTATAAATTTTTGTTGGCCAAACTTTTGTTATTGATTTTTGTTGGCCAAACTTTAGTTATTGATTTCATTTCTTTAATTTGTTAATTAGTTAATTTAGTTCCTTAAATTCGTAGTTAATTTTTAATTCACTAAATTTTGGTTGTGATATTAATTTTGTAATTCGTTAATTAGTTAACTTTGTTTAGTTAATTTGTTGTGATATTAATTTTGTAATTGGTTGATTAAGGATTTGATAATTATTGAGCATTTTTTTCATATTTGTTCAGGGATGACTTTTTCAGTGGCAATATGTCATGGAGGTTACTGGCATGGTTTGCAGTACGTGAATGGCATTCAATCAATGATCAATCTCGAAACATTTTCATATCAAGATTTATTGATTTCGCTGCATCAGATTATGCTTGCTGATTTGAGTTGTTGGCGGTATTTGATCCATTCTCTAGTAGAAGTGAATGGAAGATTGAAGAAGAAGAAAATCATGAATGATTTTGATTTGCATGAGTGTTTTTCACAGGAGTATGGACTACTAGTTCTGTTTGTTTCGTTGAAACGAATAAACTCAGGAGTATCAGGTGGTTCTTCTTCTTATCATCAAGAACAATGTTCATTAGATGAGGAGACACATGTTGCTGCTCAAAGTTTTGATACACCGATTGAGGAGACACAATGTCCATTTATATATGCTATGGTACGCTGGCAATCCCCACGAACATATGTCCACTACATTAAAAAATTAACAAATAATTAAACAAACCATAAAAATAATGATTAACTACTAACTGCGAAATTAAAATTAACTAATAAACTAATAAACGAAAACTAACAAATTAAAAATTAACTAGGAATTAAAATAATTATCATTAACTAAACCATTTAACGAATTAAAAAAATAATAAACTAACGAATTATAAATTAATTAACTGAGCTAATTAAAAATTAACTACGAATCTAATTAACGAATTAAAAATTTAATTAACTAATTGAGGAATTAGCTAAACAAACTAATTAAAAAAAGTATGCCTAACGAATTAAAGTATTATACCTAAGGAAATTAGTGCTAACAAAAGCTTAAGATTTAAAATTAACAAGTGGACTAAATACTACATTAGGAATTAACGAATTAGAAATTAGTATTTGCAAGAAAAAATTATTCGAATTCGTTAACCCCACAAATTGTGGGGTTAACGAATCCAATTGCACAAATTAGTGAATTCGTTAACCCCTAAAATTATGGGGTTAACGAATTGAGGCCGAAATTATATGTTGAATCGTTAACCCCTAAAAATCAGGGGTTAACGATTTGAGATGCATAATCCTGGGCATTTCGTTAACCCCTAAAAATCAGGGGTTAACGATTTGAGATGCATAATCCTGGGCATTTCGTTAACCCCACAAATATAGGGGTTAACGAATTGAGTTGGAAAATTAGGGCAATTCGTTAACCCCACAAATTTAGGGGTTAACGAATGATAGTCCATTCTCTAGCTAATTCGTTTCGTTAACCCTATAATTTGTGGGGTTAACGAATCTATTTGATTTTTAGTAGTTAATTTTATGAGAAAACAATTATTTTGGCCATTCCTACATTACAACCATTTCATCACAATTTCATCACAACAACAATTCAATACTAATCACAACAATAATTTAATACTAACTAAACTCTAAACAAAATCACAACTTTCAAACAATAATCAAAATAATAAAAAACAAAGTATAAATAATAAAACAAAGTATAAAGACTAGAGTACTAACCTGTTCGGCCATTTAACTAGGGGGAAATGGTCGCCGGCCGGAGAGAAATGGGAGAGCAAGAGCCTTCGTCTTCGCCGCCGCCGTGAGAGTGAGTGAGAGAGGGAGAGAAGGAAAGAAAGAAAAGTGGGAGGAAAGAATGGGGAGTTCAATTCGTTAACCTAATTGGGGGTGGGGTAGATATGCCACATTTATTACAAATATTTTTTTAATTTAAATCAATATATTACACTTACACTTAATATAAATTTATATTACAATATATATTACACTTGTAATTGCAACTCTATAATTTATATTACTTAATCAATTTACATTACAATAAATTTAGAAACACTTAATAATATCATAAATCAATATATTAATTAATATCCTACGTGTAATTTTAATTTCAATTTATATAAGTCAATATATATTACATTACCACGTGTAATTTTCATTTCAATTAATATAAGTGAATATATATTACATGTGTACTCTGATGCACTCTTACATACTCTGACAGAGTCTGGAAAATGTTTTTGGGTATATGGGGACATTATTTTAAATTTTTGGGTACATGGAGTCAAAATATTATATTCATGGGTAAATTTGTGTATCCTTATGTAGAAATGGGTAGATTGGGCATGCAACTCTAATATAAAAATATATCTAACATAATATAAATGTCATGATCAAAATTAAAAAATCAAGTGCCGAGAAAAATAAAAGTAGATCGACCACCCAGATCCAACCAAAATGCATGAATCTAATCTGAGATTCATTCACCTCATACACAAAATAGCTTCCTGAGAATATATATACTTATATATTACACGTCCCAAGGATGTTGGATCATTGCAACTTGCCTAAGAAAATGAACATATCTTTTATAAAGTTCAAACGGAATGGGTAAGCACACAACCCAAGATAAGATAAATTGATATATTCATATATATATATATATATATATATATATATATATGAGATTTTGAGACTGTATCAATTTAAAACAAATAATTAATATATGAGTTGGTTTTTTGGGATAGTCACATAAGTCATGAGATTCAAGTATGTTTTTTATAACTATATTATTTACATGTATAAAAATGAGTTCGATAAACATAATTTTTACATGTTTAAATATTTGTTTTTACTATAACTAATTATGTTGCATGATGTGAGGATCGCCCCTGAATTTTAAAGAAAAAATATATTTATATATACAACATACATTTTCATTTAATTTATATATTTCAAAACATGAAGTACTAATTAATAAAATGTGAAAAAACATTTCAGTTTACTTTGCTCAAATATATGTACTTGTGTCTTGTGAAAAAAATATAGTAATAGTATTAAGTACGTTTAAGTTTTTGTTCAAAATTTTCCTCAAAATCTTCTTTTGCATCGAGTTCTAATTAATGAAATGTTTTGACCATATATAAAAAAATAAAATTGTGTTTTAAAAAGCAAAGAAATGCTGATTCTATAGGAAACACAAACAAGCTAGATAGATATAAACATAAATTTAAAGATATATGCATAGTTTTATATAAGTTTTAAACTGATCGTTTTTTAAGTAATAGTTTGCAGTCAATAGATTTTGTGTTTCCAAAATTATTCATAGACATTTTTTTTCTCTATTGTTAAATATATAACAGTATCAATCTACTACTCTATCCACCCTAAACACATTAATGTATTTCCACCGTTGACGTGTCAGATATCCAACATATCAATCAATTTCACTTTTGTATAACTAGGGAATAAGATCATTACACGCGAGCGGTAGGCATATTAAATTCTATACGTTGTGGGCATTTTAGCATTTTTCATAATTGTGGTATTAAATAGTAACAAAATCCTATCAAATTTGTTACTAAGTCAACAGCAAAGAAGATCAACTAAATTATATACATATAATTTATATATAATTAGTTCCTTGCAATTGGTTCACCTCGATTCTAATTTCGATAATACATCAACTCAATTTGGATAAAGCCAATTTTTATCCCATTGTCTTATGAGTAGGACTTGGGTGCCCCCGGGGCAGGATCCGTACCCCCAACCCGACCCGGATTATATATATATATATATATATTTTTTTTTCCCATTATCACCACTGCAACCCTTCTTCGACACTCTAACTCCTCCACCCTCTCTCTCATCTCTCTCTCTGTGAAACTCCATGAGAGTGGTTTGTATGAACAAGAGGCAAAGCAAAAATCGAAGATGAACGATTCTCCACACCAATATATTGTTCTACCTGAATCAGTGGAACAATCCATCACTTTTACTTACTACCTTTGGTCTCACCTTCTTCCACTGCTTGTCCCTTGAAACAATAGTCCAATCCAAGCCTCAACTTCCTCGACACTATACCTGATATACCTATCTGCATTCTTCCCACTATCCAAAGCACCAATCTTGGAATGAAATTGCAATATGCCGGGGTCAAAGTTCTTGAAATTGAAGCTCTCACATCATCGCTCAACTGATCATCAACTATAACACATGAAGATTGAATCTTGCATATCTCCTCAAAGCATGAATTAAATAACTTGAGTTTCTCCACTAGATTCTTCGATGCTCCATTAGGTGACATAGAGCTCTAGGGTTTCTTTGCACAATGTTTATGTGATAATAATTCATATGAATTCTGCAATTTGCAGAAAAAAAATGAAGAAGAATATGATATAAATCGCGGTTTTATTGTTTAGAATTATTAAACTCACCATACAGTAATGTAATACCTATAGAGTAAATATGTAATACCTATAGAGTACACATGTGATACCTATAGAACAAAAATTCGAACAAATAATTAATACCTTAATTGAGTTAGTTTGTAATACCTATAGAGTATACATGTAATACCTATAGAGTAAACATGTGATACCTACACAAAAGTAAAAACAAATAATTCATACCTTTATTGAATGAACACATGATACCTTAAGAGTATACATATAATACCTTAAGAGTATACATGTAATACCTATAGAACAAAAAATAGAACAAAAAATCAATACCTTAATTAAGTAAGTTTGTAATACCTATAGAGTATACATATAATACCTATAGAGTAAACACATAATACCTATCATTAAATCTCAAGAAATATAAGTGTAATACCTATAGGGTATATGCGTAATACCTATAGGGTATACATGTAATACCCATCATTGAATCATCAACTAGGTAATCAGGTGTGTGTGGGCGCACACCCCCTTAGTTAGGGGCGCGCGTGGGTGCGCGTGGAGGCAGCCCACGCGCCGGGTAAGATCCGTGCCCCTGGTGCACACAAGTTTTTGCCTTGTCTTATTTATTTTCTATCTCGAAAGAATTAGTCTCTATTCCACGAGGATCGACCCTACTTTGCTGTTATACTTAATTGTAATTTCAGAATAGGTAATTTGTTTGTCGGTTTGACACTCATCAACGTACTCCTACTAGGTATTATTAATTTGATATTAGATATATATTCATAATGTATTAGTTATATTATTGAAATAATGTTATAGTGAACATATTAATTGTAAGTTCATAAAATATTACTATTTATTTATAAGGTATTTAAATATATAAGTGAAATATGTGTTTTAGTAAATAAACAACTCAAGGTAATACTTGTGTGAATGCCTCTCCTCACCCCTTTTCATAAGCCAACTTACTTTTATGTCCCATCTTTTTGTAAACTACCTTTTTACCCAACTTAGGTGGTAAAAAATCTAATTTAATTACCCCAAAGTTAACTTGACAAAGTATTTTATTTTATGTCTATGAATTTAAAATTTACATGCAAATGCAGTATAGACTCTCAATTTCTAGATAAACATGTACAGTGGTCTCACATTGGAAGAATCATTTGTGAAATTAATTCCTCTCAATATAGCTTCAATCAAAACCCCAATTCTATTTATAATTTGGGGAAACACTGCGCTTCAACCAAACAAATTCATAGGCAATTGATACACTTTTAATTTCAAGATAAACATATAAAGCAATCTCACATTATTGTAAAATTCATTGTATGAGTAAGATTTGGGAAACAACGGTTTAATGATTATTTTTATTCCTATATGAAGGTATGTGGGTGTAAATTATAATCTAATAAACATATACTCTATGTCTAGGATTCAAAATTGGAAATATATATAGTCGGGAAGATAAAGATTAAGTATTACTAATGGGGACATCTGGTCTGAACATTCATTATATGTTGTTAACAACTCATTTTGTGGACGTGGACGTGGACTAGAAGTTGGAGGTAACACATCCCATGATGTTGTTTTCCTTGTCTTCACACCAATTTGATATTCAAATCGTTCTTGCTTGATCTCCTTGGTTGATTTATTGATCTCTTTGATCTTTTCAGGTACATCCTAAATGTGCACCTGCATGGCATGCTAGAGTTTTGTCTTCAATCTGCAATTTTATTAAATGTGGTTGTCCTCTGTCGTAACTTTTGCAGTTGTATCAGGCGCAGGTGATGACTTCTCATTGATCCACCGTACCTTGAATTTATCGTTTTGCTTAACGACCTGAGTTGAACTGCAGTGACAACTGAAGTTTGATGTTTCCTCGTATTCATTGACATGCAGCAACCTTTTTTGATGATCTGTTGTTGATCTTCTGCATGTTAACTTCAGTTGTTGCAACTTCTTGGTCTTGCTACATTAAGCCAGCTGTTGTATCTAAAACTTCGTAGCTTCCAACTTGCGGCATGCAGCGTACTTCTTCCGGAATTTCTTCTAAGTATGTTGTAAGCAGACTGATAGGTAAAAAATTGTGCATTTTATTGTGGTTTGATTTGAGATTTTATAATCTTTTATGTGATTGAATGCACCGTTTTCATATCTATTTATGATTTTTGTATCAAAATACTTCATATATCATTTTCACTATTATTCAGGAATTTTGGAGTATATTTTGATCAAGAGATATGTTCATGGGCTGAGAAATGAAGACAATCGAAGTTGGGGCAGTTTGGGCCCAGAGGCCCGTCACACTGGATCACCCAGTGTCAGCCCAATCTGCCAATGTGATCCGTCTGCAGCCCAGCCCAGCGAGATTGTGTACGAGATTTTGGGCTGGAATAGGGTTAAGCCCATCTCCAAAAGGGTTAAAAAGATATGTTCACACACATAATTAGGGGGAAATCGTTCTTTTCTTTCTCTTCAAGCCACTCTAGAGAGAGAATTATTTTATATAGATTAGTTTCTTTTCTTGTGGATTATTCTACAACTTTCATGGATTCGATTTCAAGGATGCTTGGATAATTCTTCAATTCCGGTTAGCAGGGATGTTTGAACCCATATATTTATTTATGTTTTGATTAATTTGGTTTCCCTTCTCGATGTTTGATTGGAATTGATTATGCTATTTGTGTTGAATGATTTCGATTATTGATGCTTGATTTAGATTGATCACCTAGGTTAAGTGTTTGATAATTGATTGCTAGAATCTTAAATCATGAATCCTAATTGTTGTGGTTTAATTTTCATTAGTAGTAAACTAGAGGTCGTGCACTCTAGGGTAGCATAATCCTAGATTATCAAATCGAGCTTGTGTATTTGGAGTCTAGTTCATCCTATCGTCTTGGTGATTAATGCATTTGATGAATTAAATCTAGAGAGCTCATTCTAGGTTGTTCAATTGAATAGGGTTAATTAGTGATCTTATCCTAATTTAACTAATCTTAAGAGACGATTCGGTTTAACAGAGCTTGTTGTTAGACTAGGGATGATAATTTCATGATAATCTGAGAGAGGGTGTAACATTGATTAAGGCATAATTGATATTGGGGGATAATTGAACTGTTAACTGGAATACTTTCCATCATTTGATTTCTTGTTTAATTTGTTTTCTAGGTTTTTAGTTAATTTTAGTGTTAGTTACTAATCAATCTAAACCCCCCAATTTTTTCTGTTTCTTGAATTGAACATATGTGACATAATTAAATCTTCACTCCTCGTGGGATCGACTCCGACTTGCCCTATCTACTAGTTAGTTAGGTTAGGAAGGATTTTTATTTAATTTTATCGCGTCACGACAGCGCGGTCACAGACTTCTTCCGATATGTTGCTTGCAGCGTGCAATGATATTTGTAGTAGAAGATTTCATAGTAAGTTAAGTACACTACTTATTAAATACAAAATGAGGTATTCTAAAAACCTAACTGTTACAGTTTGTTTTGTCTCGTCAAAATTTAAACAATTAATAATAATATTTATTATTATTATTGTTGTTGTTGTTATTATATTAAATAATAGTATCTTAAAATATTTAAAATAAATTTATGCATTTTTGTAAAATTTAGGATAAATATTTAAGTGAATGATATTAATATTATTAACAAAATAATATTTACATTTATAGATTTCAATATATTAATAATATTTTTATAAGATATATTTACAATATTTTTAACAAAATGTTTAAGCATCGTGATTTATACATCTATAAATCTCGATGCTTATCACCATTATAATTTAATTTTTTGAAAAAAAAAATTAAACAATTTAAAATAGATCATGGAGGTGTTTGAGCATCGATATACATATATCTCGATACTTATTGCCATCAAGATTTAATTTGTTAAAAAAAATCAAATTATACAAGACTTTATAGATCTCGATGTTGAAACATCATCGCGATCTAAGTTCATCGTAGTGGTCTATTTGTTCTAACAACTTAGATCACAATGGTATACACCATCGTGATCTAAGTGCACTATCATGATTTGTTTAACTTAGATCACGATGGTATTACACATCTTGATGCTCATTACCATTTTGATTTAATTTGTAAAGAAAAACTCAACATAGATTACTGTGGTATAGATCTCGATGCTGAAACACCATAGTGATCTAAATTTATAATCGTGATCTATTTTTTCCCAACAACTTATATCATGATGTTCAACTTAGATCCCGATGACCATCATCTAAGTGCACATCATAATTTGTTTAACTTAGTTCATCAATGGATCACGATAATATTTTACCATCGTGATTTAGTCCACCGTCATAATCTTGAAATATATGAAAGGATTGAAAATTAAATTCTTTCAACTTATATATGAGAGGGGATAGAGGTAATATATGAGTGCAGATGGAAATGGCGATGACTCCTGCTCTCATCACTTGCTTCTATATCATCTCTCTTCACTTCCACTCCTCATCTCCCTCTTCTTCTCGCTCATCGCTTGGAGTCCACCCTCTAGGTCAATATCTCTCTCTCTCTGCCACTCACTAATTTGCATATTGAATTGTGAAATATCTGTTTGAATTGTAGATTTGAGCTACTATGGCGCAGAGCTGATCACATGCAAAGATGGCTCCAAATCCTTCACCAGAGACCGTCTCAATGACGATTTCTGCGATTGCGTTGACGGCACTGATGAGCCTGGTAAATTACCCTTGCTTCTCTTACATTTTGTGACCATTTGACTTTTATATATGATTGAAGAAGTTTTTTTGGGTGTGATTGGTTAGTTTCGGGGCTTTTGGGCGAAGTTTTATATGGGAAAGTTCTGAGATGTAATGCATTGGTAAATTGGATATGAGTGTGTTTGATTATATTTTTACCGAAAAAGAATTGGGAAAAGATATTTTATAGGATATATGAAAAAACAAGGCCTTAATGTTGTCTCAATGTGTGGGCTTGGATGCTTTAATATTAGTTGGGAACTGGAGTTTATACGAAAGCTGATGTTTTAATTGAAATTTCTTGGTTCTAAGTTCTATGGCTGAAGTATGTAGAGAGATGGAGAATAAATTGGTAAGTGTGAAATATGGAATTTATATTTAGTGACACAGCAAGGAAAAGTCTTGGTTTATGATGAGTTTAACTGCATTTACTATAGAGTTTTTGTTTAAAGGGATCTGATGACATGATTATTTTCCAAAAAGGGTATTCAGATGTTACTTTAGTCGTTGCATAAAGTACTTTTGTTTCAATTCTTAGTGTGACAAGCAAAAAAGACTGACATGAGAAGGAAAAAATTGTGAACTCGAGATGGTAATGAATGTGTTTGGTGGGGAGGAGATGGGGGAGGGTGGAGAGATGAGGAGGCTCGTCTCTTGTTTGTACAGAGATTGAAGGAGGTAGGTTTTTTTCAGCGCCCCTTGTATCAGTTTTGTCTTTCCAAGAGGTTTTAGAGATAGGATACATATTGGAAATTAGCCAGAATATGTCTCCTTCCATTTCATTTGATAATTACTACCCCAATTTGCCATAACAGCCATTGGAAAGTTAGTTTTCTCATTTCTGTTACTGAACAACTTCAAGAGTTTTGCGGTATCCCTTCCTAGATGGAGGATTTGGAAGCTTACCTCCCTTCTCATCTTCGTGATAGTGATTTTGGCCTACTCACCAGCCTTGCTTTATATGAATGTTATGGATTATGTTTTGAGTTTTCTTAGTTCGGGGAAGAATGTAAAAAGTTTGGAACTTTTATTGTATAAAAGATATGGTGCTGAGTTATGCTTTCCGTAAGAAGGTATGGAAGCTGCTCACCCTCTGATCAGATACCCCCTCTCCCACCATACCATGAAGCATATTGAAGAATATTACTTTACAAAAGAGGAGTCATATATATGTGTTCCTTCTATCTCAGAAATCACTTTTCTTGCAATAATATCTTGCTCAAATAGTTAACATTTTTCATTAATTTTTGGTTATCAAAAAGATATTTTGGCCTCAATTTATTTTAATTATTTCATTTAAGTGATTAAGAAAGGTTTTTCAACCTATTCCTGAGGGTTTGATAATTGTCAGTGTTTGGCCTTGCATTTGAATATTTGGCCTGCACATGAAGTGCCATCTCAAATATGTACAATCTTTAAATTCTTATGCTTCCATAAATGAAACAAGAACAGATAAGTGAAATATGAAGGCCACAAACAAACCAAAAGAGAGAGAAGGAATATCTATATTAACCAGCAGAGCCCTTACTTTCCATGCATAAGAGAATATCATTGATTTTGTTTCACTTTCAAGGTTCTGAGGTCTAATTATGTGCCTTCACTTCTTGTTTATATAGGCACTTCCGCATGTCCAGCTGGTAAATTTTACTGCAGAAATATAGGAAGTACACCAAGATTCTTGTTTTCTTCTCGCGTGAATGATCAGATTTGTGGTGAGTGTATGTACATATTTTTGAATCTATGATCTATCTTAGTGAAATCATGGATATGCTAGTACTGTGGCCATTCCCTTCTTAAACTAACAATCACTATGAAACACAACATATTTGTAAAAATCAAATAATTATTGTGAATTAAGTGTGTGTCTTGATCACGCCTTGCATGTGCTTACTACTTTCTGTATAGACATGTAATTTGGTCAGTGATATTCTTTATGCCTCAAAATCAGAATGGACCTGGGAGTCATATGGATCATCATCATTCTGTAAAATTTGTATTTATTTGCTTGCATAGATTTAACTGCCTTTAGCCAATTAGCTGTGAACACCCTGGTAAGCTTTAGCTTTGAGATTTCTGAAATCGTTGCATAAGTAGAAAGGTATCATAATTTCCATGGCCTTCATTTTTTTCTCCTCCGTGAAGCTTAAAATTTTCAATGCAAGCTAATTAGGTAAACATGGTTGGATAGGGTAGCCTTAATTCTTTCAAGCACTTGTCGTTTGAATGTTTGATATAACTCATATTTATTATAACACATTCTTACAGACTGCTGTGATGGAAGTGATGAATATGATGGAACTGTCATATGCCCCAACACTTGTATGATGGGTGGGAATATTGTATATCAGGGAATAAGTCATGACACAAGAGCAAGTAATCTGGATTCTGTTAATTCAAGAAAAACTAAACCTGGGACTGAGATGGATGACTCAACAAATAAACTTAAAGGTTTTTGTTTCTGTGTGTGTGAGAATACTTTGTTTCGGGGTGGGCATGCATAATCTCTACATTTTACGCTTTCATAAGAATAATTGTTCAGTAACTTTTCCAGGTTTGAAGGCTTTGGTTTTCCTCCAGATGGCTCTTGTTGTTGTATTTATCACTTTCCGTGTATTTCGTCGGTGCAAGACTAGAAGAAGAAATTCTAGATGATAGGTTTTGTCATGTTATTCTTATTCAATCATGGTATATTGCAATGTACTTTTCCCTTTAAAATTCTTTCTTGCTGAAGAATTTCACACCTTCTGCTGTTTCTTTTTTTCTTATGTTCCTTTTACAATTGGCTGACTATTGAATGGTGCTACTCTTTTCAGGCTATTGACATGATGTTGAGCTCTAAAAGAACTTGGTGCTTTGACTCCTGAAACACACACAAAGTTTGAGAAATAGTTTCTGGTGCAGAACCATATAGATAGGCACTATAAATATCGAAAGGTTCATTTCTTTCTTTTATGTCTAACATCAGCGTAGCATATTTTTGGTAATGATGGATGAAACATTTTACCGGAAAAGCTGCATAGTGTATCCAGCTGAACTGATACAAGGCTATTCAACTTGAAGTAAGGCATTAATCTTGTTGAACATCTCTGTATTGTATATAATATTCAGAAGCATTGATGATTCAATTGATACCCAAACTATCATGTTCATGCAAAGTAATTTTCATGTTAAGGTTTGTACCTTAGTTTGTTGTTTGCAAGAAGTTCTTGTTTGCAATTTATACTTTTTAAACATGTTTTTTTATATTTCTTTGCTTTCTCTATAGTTAGATACTATTGCCAACATATGTGGCATCCATAAGCACTTGTATGCACAACGATATTACATTTTCAATCATTTCTGAATAACAGAGAAACAAATCTCCATTGCTTTTCACTTTTCTGCGTACAAGTCTTAGATAGCTACTGCATTTTCTATTTTTACTCATGAACTTTATTATGAGATTATATATCTGCTTAACTTCCAAGTCCATGAGAAGATAAGAGATATCTCAAGAACCTTTGGTAGGGTAGCTGGCCTGCAAGGCAATGCCACATATACCACTCTTATCAGAACCACCACGCTCCATTTTGATATATCCTTTTTCACCCCAAGATTTTCCCCATGAGTTTTTTACAAGCCAATATTTCAGACCATTTTCTATGTTGTAGCCCACAATTGTAACCCCATGGTTTAGACTTTTGCTACAGGAGCCAGTGAAAACCCCACTAGAATACAGTTGAAAATCATATCCACTAGCATCAATGGCCACTGACACTGGTTGATTAGCTACTGCAGCTTGTATTTTTGGCTCATTTCTTGCAGGTATTTCTACATAGCCACTTATTTTTGCTGCCTTATTTTTTGCTCTGGATTTGTCACATTGACTGTCTTTCCCTTGGTAAGGGTAATCTTCTTCTTTAGTTATACCGCCGTTCTTTATAATGAAATCATATGCAGCTTCCATGTATCCACCACTACAGCCTTGGTTATCTCCGTTGATATCGCAGTCAACGAGCTCTTGCACAGATAATGGTACTAATTTCCCAGTCTTGATCTTGTTGATGCCTTCTATTGCTGTTACCGCAGAAAATGCCCAACAACTGCCTGGCATGATAAAGGTAAACATTTAAAAAGTACTTCAGTTTTTAATGCTTCTCGTTTCCTTTTTCCTTTTTTGAAGAGAAAATAGTGCTAGGTGTGTGTTACAAAAGATAGCTTGATCTTGAACTTTCATCTTATAAATGGCAAGGTTAGAAGGCCATGACAATAAGAAAACATAATATTTTTTACCACAACGGCCTTGATCCTTGACTGAAGTCACGGCACCTTGCTGTCTCCAGTCTACACTAGATGGTACAGCAGAATCATCGAGCATGCTTATATTTTGTTTATAAGAACGCTTGTTGCTTCTGTAACCCAAGTAGATAGTCTGGAACTCCATGTTTGTCATGTCTGCAAACTGATTGTCAGTGAGCTTGTATGTAAGATTCTTAGAATTGATGAGTTCGATAAACTGAACATTGGACTGGTAGATTCCAAACCGCATGTTCCATTCATCTCTACTTTTATATCTTCGCCTATTTTGTTTCAGCCAATCATCGAACTTTTTTTCCATCAGTGATGTCTCGTTCAACCCCTTCTCCAAACATGCGTTTGAAGAAACACACAGAATGCACAAAAGCACAATAACCATGGAATAATTTCTTGTTATGGATGGATTTGTCTTCATTGTTTAAGCTGAGAGGAATTGGGTTATGATGACTGACTCTTACTTCCTAAGAATGATGTTTTGTTTGTAAATGTAACATAATACCTACTTATGTAGTATACGTATCTTAGTTCAGTTAGATTCATGTTTTTGTTCTTGAGTGATTTGCACTATTTCTGTTGCTGTAGCTGAGGCAAGTTTGTTGTGTATCTCTTGCCAATGCCTCATGCTTAATGCATTATGCTAATGTGTATTATTTTGTGTCTTACATTTTTGTTTCTTTTTATTCCTTTAAAAAAAAAAAAGTCATTTTGTGCTTGTATTATTTTTGTGCCCATTCTGCCATTAAGTGTCTAACTATTTTCAGGAAAATCCAACAACAAATTCAAATAATAATCTTCTATCCACTTGGCGTGTTTTAATATGTGTAAAGATTTCATCCATTTAGGTATTATGATTTGAAATTAATGATTGTGTTATACTTGTGACGTACCAGTGGTGAACACATTAATACATGTCCACGACAATTAGGAAAACAGATGTGACAAATTTAAAGACTTGATTGCTCGAGTTCCAACACAAAATTAAATAAAATGGTACAAAATAATTCTGAGATTATGTTGAGATTTAACCAAAATTAAGAATAGTAAAAATAGAATTGACTACATGGATGATCTAACAAATAAAATCATAAAATACCTTCAAATTGTAAAGAGCATAGTATAAAACAAAAAATGACAAATTAAATTTAGAGATGGAAATATACAAACATGAAAGGTCTGTAAGGAAAATTTAAGGCATGCAAGATGATTTTTGACTTTAATATACAAAATATATAATTTATAAAATTTTAAAGATTGGGGTGGTGTTTAGTATTCGTTGTATTGTATAAAACGGGTTAACTCATAATCCAATTACCCACAATCCAAATACTGCAATTCACATGTTATTTTTTGACGATGGGATCCATCTCATAGTGACTATTCTTGAGATGGTCTCACATGGGGTGTATATAGGGATGGGTTGGTACGGTATACCGTACCGAAAATCCCATACCGATACCGTACCGAAAAATCCGGTATTCTTAAATTCAATACTGTTACCGTAGCGAATTTCGGTATACCGAAATTTCGATATCATAGGTAGTCATACCGTTTCATACCGGTATACCGAAATTTTACAATATATCGAAAATACCGTTATACCGAAATGAAAATATATACCGAAACTTTAATATATCGAAAATACCGTTATACCGAAATGAAAATTACATACCGAAACTTTGGTATACCGGTATACCGAATGAAAAATATTATACTTATTAATATAAAATTAATATATATTTAATTTATTGTATTATTTTTTGTATTTCGATATATACCGAAATACCGAAAACTTTGAAAAATTATACCGATACCGTACCGAAAATTTCGGTACGCCAAAATTTTCAATATTTTCGGTATGATAACCTCGGTATTTCGACATTTCGATATTTTTCCCCACCCCTAGGTGTATATAGTCTCACCCTAAATTAATATTTAATTGATATTACTAAAGTGTAGCATAATAACCAAGAAAAAATGTAGTAAAATATTTCAATTATGAAAGTTTCAGCCAACCTTTATTTTATATTCATGTTCTTCAAGTTCAGTCATATATAAACTTAGCCAAACACTTCTTATTTGGATATTTATAAGTTATAAACCTCATTGAAAAAAGTCAGCAGAAAGCTTCATCTCTCATCACTAGTTAATTAAATTCATAATAAAGTGGCAGCAAGGACCATAGCCTAAGTGCCAATTTATTATCACTAATAAACATAATTGGTGCTTAAACAATTACATTAAATTGTTATAAATCCAATTAAGAGAAATTGCATACATGACATACATATAACATATTGTAACCTTTCTACCTTTATGGTTGGGCACTATGACAGTAAAAACAGGATGATTATAAAGTTTATTAAGTAGTATTAAAAAGAAGTGGATGGATATTATCTAGAATACAAAAACTTTTGTGAGATTGTGTCACAAATAGTTAGACATATATTTTTACTTACTAACTAAACTCATTTCCACAAATTTATATATGAATTATGAAATGTAAGTTGACCCGTCTCACATAAAATGATCCGTGAGACATATTTCCTCTTTAAAATAAAGTGAGTCAAAGTAACATATGTACAAATTTCTCTATATACACACACATCTAAAGAGAGAGAGAGAGAAATTATTGTCCAATTATTTTCATTAATGCACACAATTTGTACAATATGATATCCTACTATATATGAATGTCCTTCTAAAATACAAAGACTTTTGTAATGGATGAAATATAATGTAGCATGAGAGAGAGAGAGAGAGAGAGAGAGATGAGAGAGAGAGAGATCATGTGATGTGGGTATAGTTTGGAGACAAAGTAAAGAGGGGGAAGGGCGTGCAAACACTTCACATGGCTGAAGACATCAATCATCCCCTTTCTCTCTCTTTCCACAGCTCATCCCTCCCTCCACTCTCCAATTACTTCTTCCACACCCCTTTACCTATACTAGAATTATACCCGTGCGATGCACGGTTTGTAATTTAATTTATTAATTTTAAATTTTTTAATAATATAATGTGATAGTATTATCGTAACCTAAATTATATATTAATAAGAATTTAAACATTTTATCTCTACTGTTTCTCATTTTAAATATTATTATGTTTTTAAAATGCAAACAATAATATATAAATTTATATTTTTTGTTGAACAATGAATTATAAAATCTATATTTAAAATATGAAGTTGTTAAAAATGACACCAATTTTATATACTAATCAATTTTGTAAAAAAAATAAAATTTAATTTAGTAATGAAAAACATTTATTGTGTTATGGATGTTAAACAATAATTGATATTAAAAAATATTTTAATTCCTAAAGATATGTTATGCATGTTGCAGTTTATAATATAGATATAAGTGTCATGATAAATATATTATTATATTTTTTGATGCATGCTTAATAAGTGATTAATTTTATTGATAAAACTGCATATTCCCTAATGTTCACAATTTTAAATTTCTTTGAAATTTTCGGTCAAACCAATAACATAATTATTTATAGTTAATTAAAGAAAATATATAAAGACCTAAATATATTGATATATATATTCAAATAACGTAGATAACTGAATATTGAACCCACTTAAATTGACAAATAAATCAAACAATTATATAAAAATATTTTTCATTATAATTAATTTCTCCAAAAGTCTAAAACTTTGTATTTAAAATTTATTTTTTATTTCCTAATCTTTGTTTAATTTAGTCATTTGTTTTTGTATTTCTAATTGTGTTAAATATAATTATGCACAAAAATTTAAACATCAAATTTATACATTGTTATTTTTTACGATGCAATGTAAATTAACAAATTAGAATTTACAAAAAATGATAAATCTGATATATCATGCATTAACAACAAATTTTAGATGAAAAAACTGTTTAATTTGAAATTATGATTTGTTAAAAAACCTACATCCCTAAAATTGTCTCATGGTCTCATTAAAATTAAAATAAAAAATTTAAATTTACAATAAACAAATTATAATAAAAATGATAAAACTGATCAATCATATATTAAACATAAATTCTAAATGAATAAATCATTTAATTTGAAATAATGATTTTTTTATTTAATATGCATTAAGTATATACTCATTCACTTATACCCTTATCAAAATTGTGAATACAAAATAAAAGGAACAATTAAATTCTAGATACAAAAATGATAAACTTAATATATCATAAATTATAACAAAAAATTAAATAAAAAATTATTTAATTTAAAGATTGTAATTTATATAAAATATAAAAAAAAGACAAAAATAATCTACATAACCTACCAATAGGCTATGGCCCAACCTAGTAGACCCTACAATCCTTAAAAGTATAAATCTTTTTATTTTTTGATTTTTTTAATTCTTGTAACTAACTTCTTTCCAATTATAGTATGTAAATTTAGGAGGGAAAATTAGTTATGCTATTTTTATTGAAAGTCTTCTTATATATATATATATATATATATATTTCTTTAGGGTATATTTGGAACGGATTTCCGATGGCAGGATTTTGGATTTCAAAATTCGAAAATATGTTTGTTTTCAAATTGAAGTTTGGATTACAAAATCCTAACATAATCATTACTAACTATATTTAATCAGTCAATCATTACAAAATACACTTTTTCATAATAAAATATCACATCAACCCAACATTTTACAATAAAATATAATATCAACCAACTTTTTCCTATTTTATTTGACATATACAATATAATCATACCCTACTAAATTCTCAAACAAACATATATTTTCAGTATTCACCTTTACTACAAAATCCAGAATTTCAAAATCAAGTTTTTCCCAAACCCCATAAAACCTCTCCCAAACGTCTTTATTCTATACACACATCTTTATTGCTACTTCCAACCTCTCACCTTATGCGTCTTTCTATACACACATGTTTCCCATTCATCTCTATTCCAAATTATATGCCTATTGTTAAAATACTTTTGAGTTACAATTTTATACATTAAGTGTACATGTGTAATCAGGTCGGGTCGATCTGGATCCATACATCCCCATTTTTGCTTCTTTTTTTTCGCTCAAAGATGTGATCTTTACGTTGTGATGTGGTCGAACTGACCACATTCGAACTATTTGAGAAAACAAATCGACGCGAACAGAACAGAGGAGCAAGCAGAACATGGATGCGAACAGGATAGTTCGCGTGTTATAGGAATATAGATGCGAACTAATTAGGTTTCTGAGACGAGATGTCGAACTGAATGCGAAGCGAACTAATTCAAATTTGAATAACTGTTATGATCGCGGGTATCTCGCCCACTTCCCACTTTTTTAGGAGAAGATCTAACTACCACGTCTTTCAGGGAGTATTTATAACCCTTATTTTTCTATTTTCAAACACACACGAAAAAATACACAAAAATCATTATAGAAAAAGCAACGGCAAGTTTTTCCTAAATTACTGACTTGAGCGTCGGAGTCCCTTCACCGGGAAAAACCCCGGCGTTCTTTGTTTTTGCAGGTACTTTAAATCGAAAAATTCCAATCGGCACCGGAGAAGAAGGGAATCGAAGTGAAGACGAATCACGTTGTATTTGTATAATTTTTATATTATATAAGTTTGACCTTTATATATAATTGTGTTCATCTATATATACTGTAACTTAAAAAGAAAAAAAGAATTGTAGCACAATTTGTACATGTATACATTTATGTGATATTACTCATACTTTTTTATGATGTTAGTTGCACATTTATATTGATATAATCATACATTTATGTTATATATAAACATCACATAAATGTATGAGTAATATAACATAAAGGTATATCAATTCAAAAAATGCACCGAAATTTTCTAAGTTACATAACATAAAGGTCATGACATTTGTACATAAATGTCACACTAAAACAACACAAATGTTACAGCACCTGAAGCAAGCAAAAAAAAAAAAAAACACATATGAACACATTCGAGTCGGATCGTCCCAGTTGTATGGATTTAAAATTACTTAGATTTATTCGTAAATACTTTTTGTTTCAAATATTGACTATTAATAATCGAAATCCCCATTCCTAATTAATGCTATGAATATCAGTGTGTATATATATGTCCTGATTAGACAACCACTAATATTGACAAATAGATTTTTGGCAAAATTTCATTTTGGGTTTGTCCCTTTACAGAACATAAACAACATTCATTTATATAAGGATTTTTAACTTTCAAAATTTTCAATTTTAATTATCGGAAAATCGATTTTCATCGATTATTACTCACACCAATGTAATGACGCAATGTGATAGTCTCAAATGGGGAACTTTCTTTGTATGGAGGAAAATTTGATAGGTCTACATAAATTTGAAGAAATTTTGATTGATGAGTTCCAAATTAAGAAAATTAAAATTTGTATTTTTAGTTACTGCACAAGTTAAAGTCAAACATGATCCTCTATTCCATATTTATATTTCATCTTGTGTTTCAAAATAACAATTACATGTCAAATGCAAAAGATGATATCATCAAACACTTGACATGAATTGAAAATAATGAAATAAAAGATGAAACACAAATTAAAATAGAGGATTCAGTTCAAGTTAGAGCATCACATGAGCAATATTATCCTAATTCATGTAATAAATGCTACAAATGAAATTTCATGATAGAAATCTGATTAAAATTGGAAACTCTTAGAGCTTAAATAACTATATATATTTTAAAAACCCTTAACACTATGGCAAAAAGTTATATACCTTGGGTACAAATCTTAGATCCGTGCCCCCAGCGCGTAGTGTTACATATGTACTTTTTAGGTATCACGTATATACTGATCTTAAGATATTACTTTTTCATGTTAAAGCGTGAAATTAGATATATACTTTTCAAGTATCACGTACTTTCTATTCAATGATAGGTACTAAATATACACTCTTCAGGTATCACGTTTATATCCTTAAGGTATTACTTGCTTATTCACTACAGGTGTCGATTTTTTTGTTATGTATGTAAGTAATACGTTAAGAGTATACACATGATATCTGAATCATCATGCGGTGATCAAGTTGGGGACATCGTGCCCTAGCACGTAAGTTCCACTCTAAAGTTATTGGTTTGAGCTACAAGATGAATTTTAAATATTTCCCTTGATTTTGTGTGACTTCTTATGCACTTCTCAGTGTGTCATAATACCCAATGTATAGTCATTTATAATTTATACAAACCATTTAAATTGTGATAATAAGACATTATATATAGTGGTAAGAGAAAAGCACTATTATATGAAATGGAAAAAGAGGATTGTAATATTGGTAGTAACACATGGTTTGTGACATAAGAATCCACTATTGGCGAAGCAGCTGCTATTCTTATGTTCCATTGGATTTGTTAAAGATACAGATGGTCACCATTCTTTTTTTGACAGCCAAACTCATGCTTCAACATGCACTATACTTTCCCCTTCACATTTCTCTTCATATGCTTTTTTTTTTTTTAATTATTCTATTCCATTTTCTTCTTTATATATAGATTAATAATTACCATTTCATTTCATTTATTTTATATATATATATATACTACCTCCGTCCCCCTTATCTTTGCCACCCATAACCGGCACGAATCCTAAGAAAAAACTGTTGACTTTGATGTGATGTGTTATTTTAATGTTTTTGAGTGACAGTTTTGTAATTAATGTGTGCTTTTTGAGTGTAAAGTAAGTAAAATGAAAGAAATTGAGGGATAAGGTCGTAATTTTTTGTTGCCATTTTTGGGCTGGCAAAGTTAGCTGAGACAACCAAAAACGGAAAGTAGACAAAGATAGTAGGGACGGAGGGAGTATATATATATATATAACATTTCCCCCTCTAATCATTGTAAACCGGACACAATCATCTTTGTCAAAGTTGAAGTTGTTATTGCATTGTTACTTCATGTATTTAATAATCATGCTAACATGGGCCTCATGGTGACTAGCAAAAATATGAAGTCTTTAAAATATATGGGTGTAGAACACAATTTTAAAATAAAGAGTTTTATTCGATTAGACGAGATAACTATATCATGTAGTACTTTAAACCGTTCTTCTGTTTCTAGGTCCAAAGTAAAGTATAATAATCCATAAGTTAAGTTTGATCGAAAAAGAACTTTTTCATAGTTTCTATTAACTTTTGAGGAAAAACATCTCATTAGATTTCTCAACATTGTTTTCATTAAATGCAGTCATGGCTACTCTTACTCTCAAAATAAAGATTGAAACTTTATATATATTGATCAAATAGAAATCAATTTGGATAAAATAAAGCTGCTGTCTACACCAACCAACTGTTTTTTTTTTTTTTTTTTTAGCAAGCAAAAAAGCCCAGGGGATTTTATATGCACTGGATATGTAGCACTATCATTACTATAAATT
This sequence comes from Scutellaria baicalensis, assembly GCA_005771605.1. NCBI lineage: Eukaryota > Viridiplantae > Streptophyta > Magnoliopsida > Lamiales > Lamiaceae > Scutellaria > Scutellaria baicalensis. Next base: position 24,519,320 of record CM016729.1, read on the forward strand.
TAATGTGTGCAAATAGTGCTATAGATATAGACATTTTTATGGTCTAAGATGCAATTAATTCTCTCAATTCTTGAATTAATCAAAAGAATACAAACTTAGCTCTAATCCCGAAATGATTAACAAGATCCTTATAACCAAATGATATGATTTGGTGGGCCTATTCTTAATTTATGTCACAATCTTTCATGTGAAAGGATCGACAATAATCATAGTCCATGGTTACATATCTGATTATCCATAAAAAAGGCTTCATTTATATTTTCAGCTTTGTTTTTTTGGTTACTTTGAAATGATTGTTATGAGAGAATAAAGAGTATTCACATAATTTAGTATAAAAATATCATACAATTCTTATTCCATATATTTATTCATAAATCTGAACGAGGTGTTTACAGAGATGTTGAGCTGGATTTATAATGCTGGTCGAAACACACACATGATTCTTAACAATTCCCAATCTACGTTTTGATATTTTGCAGTATTTTGACACATCGTGAGTGATTAACAGACAACATGATATATTAAAAGTAATAAAATACGAGATGAAACGGGAAGGATTGAGAGAATGATCCAAGGGTGGAGAAGAGAATGTTGTGTGAGATGAAGAAATAATGAGAGTATTATTATTATAAGGTGAAGAGGCCACAAGGGCACGTGGTTTCTGATTCCCACTCACTTATTAATAAACAACTGACTTCTTTCCAGTCATACCGTTGGGACTCAACCTCCCCTACCAGCTGTTGATAGCTGTCCTAATCTTTCCCCCCATGTGACCCCACCATCATACCCACTCCTTTTTTCTTTTTTCTTTTTTTGAGAAAATTATATTCGATATTCGAGTTTCATTAGTTTGATCTTGAGAGACGATGGGCTTTTACGTTAGATATAATTGTAGCATATTTAGGGAAGCATTCGATTCTAAGTTGTTGGTACTGTGTACTTTAACGCTGTGTCATGAAGGGGTATTTGATGTTTTTTCTTTTTTTTAATTGAGGATGAGAAAGTATAATGGATCAATTGTGAATGTGATGATGATGTGCTTGTGGCTATCTTCTTTTCTTGGGTTTTTTTTTTTTTTAATGGAATTTGCATGTGGTGTTGTGTATATATAAGGCCATTTTGGTAACATATTGTAGTTTGGTTCATTTCATCTAAACCACATTATAGTTGGTTCCATAGTTTAGTAACATTATGGCTCAATTACCTCCAAAAGTGCCTAGCTTGACTCCAAACTGGCCTGACTTCTCTCACCAAAAGATGGAGCCCGGATTGGCAATCAACCACCACGCCGGCTCCTCATGGATCGACGACTTCCTCGACTTCTCGTCATCCCGGCGCGGGTCCCACAGGAGGTCGATGAGCGACTCGATCGCCTTCCTCGAGGCCCCGATGGTGGAGGAGTGCAGAAGATCCTCCGCCATCGTGCCCGGCGGTGGTGGGGATGGGGACGGGGACGAGAACCACCCCCACCACCACCACAATGGAGGGGAGTTCGGGAGGTTCGACGACGAACAGCTCATGTCCATGTTCAACGACATCTCGGTGGGGCCCACCATGTCGTGCTCGAACCCCTCGTCCCCCTCCGACCACAACAGCATCAACGACGACGACAACAAGCTCGGCCGCCCCGATCAGATGCAGCTGCAGCCCAAGAGCGAGCCCGAGGAGGATGCGACCTCATGCAAATCCGAGGGCCTTAATTCTCTACATGCAACCACACCAGATAATCCTGGTGACAAGATTGTTGACCCAAAGAGGATCAAGAGGTACCACTACTCATTATAATTCCCCTTTACACACACTATCACACTTTACACACACATTGCATGGAAAACTATATATGTAATTGTGAGTGTGATTTGATAATCTTGAATTTTTTTTTTTTTTTTTTGGTTCTTTCAAGAATTTTGGCAAACAGGCAATCTGCACAAAGGTCACGAGTGAGGAAATTACAGTACATATCTGAGCTAGAACGGACTGTTACATCACTTCAGGTGTGGTAATCTATGACTTGTACCACATGCATTACTGTTTTGTACACTTTAATTTCCTTTTCTCTAGAACATATTTTGGAAGTTATTACAATGAATTAATAATAATTAATGTGGGATTGTTGAAGGCTGAGGTATCAGTGTTGTCTCCAAGAGTAGCTTTTCTGGATCACCAACGCCTTGTACTAAATGTTGATAACAGTGTTCTCAAGCAACGAATAGCTGCTTTAGCCCAAGATAAAGTTTTCAAAGATGGTAAGTTTTTTTTTTTTAATTCTTTTTCTTTCTTTAATTTTCTTGGATAATATAAATATATATATATAGTTAAAGACTTTCTCATTCAGATTGAGATTATAATTTTACTTGTTTTGGTTTTCACACAATTTAATTACAAATTTTCTTAGATCCAAAATCTTGTGATGATTTGGTTCTGAGTGTCAGATTGCTTAAGATCTCATTCATGGTCCATACATCAATTTCTTGACATCTATGTCAGTAATAAATGTGATTGAACCAATCCTTTGCACTCCCATCTTGTAATAAAAATATTAACTTATCTTTCTTCATTCATTATATATACTTGTCAAAAATCATGGATTTATTTATATTTTCCTCGATAGTTCAGATCTCATTCTTATCCACATTTGTAAAAGGATTCGAACTTTTTAAGGGGAAAGAATAAAAAAAACTAGTTTTGGTTCTAATTTTAAATCAATAGAACTCTCGTCGTATAAAATTTACCTCATGAGCCAAAATATGCATATTCGAAGTTCAAAACTAGCTAAAAGTCCTGGATCCGTCCCACATTGAGACTAGTAGGACGAATTTCGTCGACATGTATATCATAACAAAGGATGGTTATACAATTTCAGCTCATCAAGAAGCATTGAAGAGGGAAATAGAGAGGCTAAGGCAAATATACTACCAACAAAACCTTAAGAAGATGGAGAATGGTACAATGCCTAAATCACCATCAAAAGTTGCTGATAATAACTCTTCTGCTGAGATGGAGCAACTAGCTGTCAACTGATGATAATACCATTCTAAGGTACAAATTATTAGACTATCTTCGTCCTCTTTTTAACCAAAACGCCACGTCGTTTATTGCATGACATCATCAATGTGCACGTAACGATGATTAAATAGTAGAATTTCCCTCTATGCAGGTTGCAGGAGCAGTGCTTATCCAAATAAAGCAGGCTTGAAAATTCGTTGGTGTGGACTAGATTATAAGGCCAATCTAACCAGTAATCATGTTCACAAAATAATAAGAGGGCCCTTCTTTTTTTGGGCTTAGGAAAAATTCTCTTTTTCTTTATCCCTGTTTTTTTTTTTTTTTAAATCTTTTTAAGCTTAGGGATGAGTGTATGGTTATTCTATTTTATTCTATATTTGTGTCAACCAATCATCAAATTTATTCTTTAAAAACTTGTCAGTTTCTAGTGGAAAATTCACTTGGTGGGCAATTGATCATGGGTTTGTGTTGGGATATCTGTATGTATCAAAATGTACCAAAGAAGAGATTGTCAGTTTGATGTCAGTAATATGGCCCTTTTTCAGTGTCTTTGGTTTTTCCTATGTCTCTGCATTATTAAGTTGTGTTTTTTCTGTTAAACAAAAAGAAAAAAAAAGTACATATCATTTGTAAAGATTCATCTTTGACTTGTAATTATCAGTGGTTCAATCCACTTTTGGGACCTCTTTATTGTAATATATTTCCACTACAACACATATATACATAGTGTAGCATTATCAGCTTATGGACTGTTGAGATTGATAAAAGACATCTATTTAGTCTTTCTACTCATCCATCCACTATTTGTGTCTTCTATTAGAAAAAATAAATAAAATGCAACTAAAACTCATGTTAACCATCTGAAACACCAAATGAACAAGTGAGATGTTTTACAGGGGCGAGCTCTTATAAATTAAGGAACCATGTAAAAAAAGTAAGACAAAATCGAAATCAAATAAAAGAACGAAACTTTAAGAGCTTCAAACGGGCCTCGTTGCAATGGGCAAGGGCGCAGACATGATCACTCTGTTACTGTAGTAGAACCACATAACAATCTTATCTTACTATGAGCTCTTACCAATGGCAATTTACCAGAAATGAGCTTCATTCTTCAGATAGGGACAGATATGGTAATAATGCATGTCTATGAACCTTATAAGTTATAACCAAATAAAGATTGTAATGCAAGGTGGAAAACAGGAAAGATCAAGTACTAAACTTACTAAACAACTGAAGATCAAGAGTATCAAAAACACACATTGTCGGGTTTTCAAATGAAGTTCACAAGCAGATCACATCATAGCATGAATGAAAATGACAAAATGTACACAAAATGAAATCTACATAGCATCATGAAGTTAGCCTAAATATCCATCAGATTCTTCAAAAGCAAACTCGAAGAGAAACAATTACACATTTGGTGAAGATTCTGCAGCTTGAACCACTTCTTCATTGGTCTGTGGAATCACTGCAGTTTCTGAAGCTCCACACAAGTTTTCTTCTTCATCAGCCTTGGACACTTTTTCTTCAGTTTCACCAGATTCAGGCACTTTTACTTCTGGTTCATCAAATGCAGGCACATTATCTTCAGGTCCATCAATTATAGGCACGTTTTCTTTAGGTCCATCAATTTCAGGCACGTGTTCTTCAGTTGGTGCGAATTTTCTTTTAGCATACAACCCAGCAAGCTCTTTGGTGTTAGCCTCAAGACATGCCAACCTACTATCCATATGATTAACCTTATCAAGGTACCCACGAAATTGACCAGAAAACTCCTCTTCTGTTTCCTTCATCTTCTGCTCGATAAACAAGCAATTCATCTTATAGTCTTCCTCCTGTTTCTGGCGAAGTTTCTCTAGTTCTGGAGCAGTCAACATAAGGCCCCCAAGTCCTGTATCCTTGTAAGTTGGTTCTTCAGCAAGCTGAGCCTTCTCCTTGTATACTTCAAAGGCCTTCTGAACATCCTTTAGAGCCTTCCTATAACCATCTAGCACACCCCCCATCAAAAATAATTCACGCTCAAGGCGAAAAATTTCCCTATCCTTTTTCTGTGTTTCTTCCAATCTGGTATGCAACTCTCCTATTAAAGTGTCCCGTTTATGAATTTCATTAACCAACATTTCGTTGGTCATGTTGGTCTGCACCAAAGCCTGTTCCTTCTCCATGTATAACATCCTAACTCTTTCGGACATTTGATGAATTTGCTCCATGCATGTTTCAAGATCTGGCTTATTATTGTCCCATGAATCATTGAGCCTCAACCTCTTGTTGCTTTCATCAAGTGAGTGATGGGAGATATGATTGTCGTGTTCAATCACCCTCTTACCTGAATTGTTAAAGAAAGATGGAGCAGCAATGTGGTGCATAGTATCCATTGTAGAAGGGTTATGAAGCTGGTCTTGTGAACTGAAGTCCATTTGGTTTCCTTCAACTGCATCAAGTAAATTACCAGTAAACCCTTCCCCTTCAACACCATCATCGTTAGGGAAAACATGGAAGTTGTTCGTGGTTCCCTCTTCATCTTCCTCCCCATCATCATCTTCCTCCCTCTCCATCTCTTCCTCGTCGTCTTTTTTCTCCTCAAAACTGCCATATTCCTCACCATTTACTGCACTACAACGCTGCAAGATATGCTCTCCCAAATCATTCTTTCCTTGCAAAAGCCACTGCCCTTGCTCCTCTTCTCCCACCTCCTCATCACAGTCCTTGTACTTCTCAGCATCCGTCATTTCTACATCCTTTGTCCCTTCTTCCTTGTCGCCATCCTGTCCAAGTGTCAGCTCAGTGCTCGGTCCCAATAGGACGGTTTCCTCCTCTCTAGAACAGTCAATTGGAACAATATCATTGACATTCTTCTTCTCACTAACATCTTCTTCTTCTTCTTCTTCTTTCCTAGCCTCTCCATCCACATCCACTGCATCAGCAGCAGCAGGCTGTTCCACCAAGAACACTGCGTGACGCTGAAACTTTATCAAGTGCTGCATATGAGAAGCATAGTAACAATCTTTCAACCGGCCCCCTTGCTTCAACTCCTTCTCCACCATTAACCAAAGCAACCCAGCCCAATCAACCTTCTCTGGATGTCCATCCTTTATTAACTTCATCCAATCCATCACCTCATCCGGCATCATCCACATGTCCTCATGCAAGAGCACCCAATCTGACATAAGTTCAACCATAAACGCTATGGAATCATCTGATAAAACCTCCCCATCCAAGTCCACCTCCACCCCACCCACATTGCCCCTCTCCTTCTTTGAAGGCAAAGGCAACTTAAAAGCACGGGCTAAGTCCGCCCTATTAACCTTAATACGACATTCATTCACATAGCTAGCCCGTGATTTCGGATCATAACTAGCAACCAACTGCGCAATCAAATCAACCCTAATAGTCCTATCAAAATCAATGTGAACAAACTCCCACAAACAAAGCTTCTTCAAAAGCTCCTCATGTTTGGAAAAATCAAGAATCTTGGTGGGTATAAAGGGGACGGGATTCAACTCTGTCATCAAAGTTTGTATCTTATCGTTAATAGCTTGCTGTCTCTTGCCCTTACCTTTACCCTTACCCTTCTTCCGCTTGGTCACTCCCCGACGGCCGGAGGGTGACGTCAGAGTGACGGCATCCATATCTGACAGGTCAGTGATCGGAGGGTTAATGCGGAGAGGCATACCTGATGAAATTACTGGGCTTTCTTGTTCTTCCATTTCTTCGCCTTCTTCTTCTTCCTCCTCTTCTTCTGGGCTGTTGTATTCTGGATCCAGATTGAGCGCTGCAGGAGGGAAGGTTTCTGGATCTGATTTCTCTGGTGGGTCGGGTTGATTTGGGGTTTCTTGGTTCAGGGAGAGGGATACTTCAAATACGGCGTCGCATTCATGGCTCTGTTCTTGCTCCAGTGGCTCTGTGGAGGGCGAGGAATTGGGCATGGCTTAAATCTCTCTCTCTCTCTCTCTCTCTCTCTCTCTCCAAACCTTACTGCAACTGTGATTTCGGACGGCACTCTTGTACTTGCTGAATTCTGTACCTTCGTTTTTGGTTGTCCAGAAAACATTTTCCCTTTTTTGTTATACCCTTTTCCTTTTGGGTCATTTTCGTCATTTTACTCTATATATATATTGTTTTAACATTCCAATTATTTTGCTTGATTTGCAAATTTACAATAATGCAGAATATTCCTTAATATTTTTGACTCATAATTGTTACGCTTTAATATCATTCCTTTTTCTCAAGATTATGATACGATGATTTGGAAAGCAAAAATGGGTGTAGTGTAATTATGAATATCTCTCTTACCAAACAATCGGAACCTCTGTTTAGTCTATTTGATTAAAAATTAACTTGCCAATTCTTAAAAGAAATAAATTGGAAAATAATAAATTATTTATTTTTTAGATTATCAAAACTTGTGCAACCTTAAATTTCCTTAGCTCTAAAAAATTTATGTTATTTATTCTAAAGTGATCTGTCTAAAGGTAATGAATACTATTTGGAGGACATTTTGCCCCTTTTAGGTTTTGTTTTTCTGTTATCTTTGCTCATTAACTCATTTAAATACCTTGTAGTTAAGCAACTTTACATTAACTTAAAGTTTTCATTGTCCTAGGCAATGATGAAAATATCGGTTTCGTTAGATATATCGATACTTTAATTTTACGGAAATATCGATGGATATATCGGTACATATATTTTTCCGATTATTAGCGATATTTTCCCGATATTTAGCGATACTTGCCGATATTATCCAATATTTACCGATATTTTACCGATATTTCACCGATATATCCTTTATATTCATAAATTTTCCTATAATTTTTACCTAAAATCATCGATATCGATATATAATTAATAATTATTGATATTTCATTTATTTTTTTACAAAGAAATAAAAATATCGAAGATATATCATTACATCCCGTTTTTGTTTCGATCACGTCAAAAAACAGAAATATCAAGGATATATCGGAGATATATCGAAATATTTTCATCTATGGTCCTAGGGTATAGCCAAGTGGTAAGGGTTGTGGTGATGTAAGGAGAAATCCCCGGCAACACGGATTTTGCTCTTCCACTAAAATATTGTGCGAGATTTTCACTGAAATATCGCATCCCATCCAACTGAGGGCCAACGATCGGATGGGTGAGTTCTTCATCTCTGACTAATCCAAAAAATTCATAAAACTTACTCTATCTAGTGTGATGACATGAGTGTAGAACATTAACTCTGAGGAATCATCGAATTTTTTAATAAATGAACTATAAAATATTTATTAATCGTTTGATTTTCCTCGAAATGGATTACTCCAAAACTAAAATTTTGAATATTATGTGTTCGTCATATTATGAATTGGATCACTTAACATCGAAGTTCTAACATCTAATTTGTCCACACCAATCACCACTTGCATCCTCTATATTGATGACATGAAGAACACTTCAATTATAAGATGAACATATTTCAAACTCTTCCTAAACGTTTTAGCATAACTTAGTTAATCATGGCTAAAACAAATAATGTCTATCAACTGATCGAGAAGTGGCAATAATTTCATAAAAATAATATATACTTTATTTCCAAATAAAACAGTGTGATCAAGTATAGTAAATTTTTATATAGATTTATTTTGTAGTAATAATTTTATAATGAACAAAAAAATATAACTAAAGAATTTGGAGTTTTAAAAGAATAGAATATATAAGAGAAGTAAAAAAACAAAGAAAACAAAGAGTTAAATCTGAATTTTCTTTTACCCGGCAAAATGGTGTGGAAGTGTAAAAAGGTGAAATTTCTTTACCACCATTAAAATACCTTCAATTTTCTTCACTTCTCTCCTCTGTCTCCTTGTCTTCTTCTCCACTCTGCTCTCCTCTCGTGATCCCTGCCTTTCTCTGTATATAATCACGCCATTGATCTTTGTATATACTCCAAGGCAAGCTCTTTATCTGCCATTAACGCCAACCGCCATTTTCATGGCTTCTGGAATCTTCACTGGAGATCTCCTTTTCCTCTTATTTCCGATCCTCTCCGCCGTGGCCGCTGCCCAAGGCGGCGGAGGGGCCGCCAGAGAGTTGTGGTGCGTGGCCAAGAATAACGCCGACGACTCCGCCCTTCAATCGGCGCTGGATTGGACGTGTGGGCCCGGCGGAGCCGATTGCGGGCCCATTCAGAATGGCGGGCCCTGCTACGACGGCTCCGACCTCCAGAGAACGGCGTCGTATGCTTTCAACGATTACTATCGTAAGAATGGCCCTTCCGATGATAACTGCAATTTTGGCAACACTGCTGCTCTCACTTCACTAAACCCTAGTGAGCAATCACTCAATTGAAATTCCCTCTTTTATTTCTGCTTTCAGTTGAAATTGTAATGGCTAATGATTTTTCCTTGTTTTTTTTTATCTGTTTTCAGGCCACAATAATTGCAAATTCCCATCCAGGTTAGATTTCTAATGGATCTTATTATTGAAAGTTTTGTTCTTTTTACTCTGTTTTGATATAGAAAATTGCGATTCAGTTTAGCTCATAGGTATATCATACATCCAAACACTGTAATATTGAATCATATTCGATCGGATCATTGGCTTTGTTGTGTAAAAACATGAATAATCAGTGTTTGCTTCGATACTGGTAATGTCGTTGTCTTCACCATTGTATATATCGCTGCAGCTTAAGTACAAGCACCGGAAACTTTAGTGGATCGACAAACACAGATTCAGGTAGTTCGGATCTGAGTAGCAGTAGTTCATTAGTTTACCTATGGAGTCGAGGATCACTTATAATTCCTCTGTTGTTTGCAATGGCACTAGTATTCTGATGAAAACCGAATGCACAATTTTGTATTGTTTGCAACGAGAAGTTGGCAATAGCAAAATGCTTTTGTCTGAAGATGTAATTGAGACAATAATCAACGACCATTGATTTTGATCGTTGAAATGCATAAGGTTGGGCTTCATCTAATGCTTTGTTTGGTTGCCTTACGAAATGTGTGATCTTTATGTTGTTTCCTATCGTGATTCTTGATTATGAGGTGTTCTCTTTCATTGAATCCTAAACTCTTCGAGCAATGTTGAGATATGTACTTGCTTTAGATACTTGCATTTATTTTCAATCTTCAGATGAGGCAAGAATTTTCCTCTGCCTTCATCAACTGAGTTTAAGATCTAAATCACATTGCATTGTTCGATTCTAATCTCTAGCGAACAATCATCATCGTCTCGTATTTTCATAAATAAATAGCACCTTTATGATCATGTTTAAAGAAGTGTTGAGGAGTTGCAATTTGGTGTATAATATGTTGATGCTTAAATGCAAAAGTGATAGCATTTGGAACTCCTTGTCTTTTAGCTCGTTTTGACATGTCTAACTTGCCCGGAACATGGGAAACTAAGGTTTGTTCTGTACATGGGATTTAATCTTTTTTGTCTTAGTTCTGTGATTCCATTTGTTCTACTATCCTTATGCATGAAGATTAATCAATGCATAGTTGTGTTTTTTGGATATATTTTTGTGTACTGATCTATTTTACATGTAGATTGAATTTATAAAAGGAAAAACATCATATTTCAACCCCTTTAATTCTACACTTATTATTGTGTCAATAGTTTTATTCAAAATATGATAAATGAACAAACTAAAAATGAATACTCAAAACATAAAGTTGTTGATCAATTACACTATACGATAAACTGAGTGTAATGTTCATATTATCTTTTACAAATTTTGAGGTACCGTAAAAACTTGTGTGCACCAGGGGCACGGACCTTAGATCCATGCCCCCGACCTAACCTGACGCGTGGGCAACCTCCATGTGCGTCCACGCGCCCACACGCGCGGCTACACCTGAGGTTGTCTGCATCCACACACATTAAATTTCATATTATGTGATTCAGTGATAGACCACATTTCATCGTGCATTGCTGCATTCTTATTTTCCAATCATCATATTCTTCAATAGAAAATATAGACAACTTAGCATGATTTGTATCCATGATTAAAAAATGCAAAAAAAAAAAATAATAACAAATAAGGCAAATGCAGCACGAAGAGAGACTAACACTAAGGTGGATTTGGGTAGGCAACCATACAAGTTGGTGTTTAACCAATAGGCAAGAAAATATAGAGCATGCTATCAAGACAATCCCTCAATTCATATTAACCATTTTACCAAATAAGAATTTATAACAAACCAACTCTTACAAACCTATAATCATTCATATCAAATACAAAATCTAATCAAAACTATTACAAAACATGCATATTAAACACTCAAATTACATCAATTTTGTCTTCAATGAATAGTGTAATCCCATAAAAGTTAACAATCTCTATCAACCGGATCTCCGTACCAAACGAGCCCTTTTTACAAGTTAACTAAGGGTGTGTTTGCTTCAAATTATTAATTAGACTTGATCGTATTTATGTGATTATAAATTGTCTTGAATACATGTGATAAGTTATTCATTCATCCTAATGGGTAGCCATATCACAAAATTGATGATTTAATACTAGACCCTTTTTATATGATGATCTTATATTTTTCAACCAAACAAGTTAATTATGTTGATATGATATCTATCATTCCTAGCTAATAAAGGTAAGCGCAAACAGACACCGATCTTCCTAATAAGGCGTAATGGTTATATATGAATAGGTGAAATACGATTATGAAATAGGGGTTTCCTAAATGAGGCTTAATGGCCATGAAAGGATGAATTCACAAAGTTATATAAAATACTACGTTATAAAAACTAAACAAATAATAGAAATATAACAATAATAATACAAATAAAATAAATATATTGAGATTGAATTTAACATTAATGCACCCAGGTTCTTATAAGTTAAACCATATTAAGTATCATAATCATTTTAATAATTACTCATTTTCGAAGAAGAATAATTAGTTCCTTGATCAAATTAACAACAAATCTTGGAGCCAGAAATCTGATCTTTGTTCTTTAATTCTTAGAAGCTTTCATGGTAAAAGAACAGGTATCAAGAAAATTATCATATGCACTATTAGGATCAACAATTTGTTAGTGTTCATCTTCCTCAAGATAAATAAATGTGATGCAATAAAATGCTCAATTTCGATATCATAATTGTGGACTGAATCTCTATAACATTTGGTGCTACATTTTATATTTCATAATATTTAATACACATCATGTGTTAAATACTAATGTCACAGAATACACATGATACGTAGTGATTATTTTGGAATAAAATATATAATACGAATTGTAATAAAACATCTCGTATGTCATAATTGAAGTTAATAGGATATCATTTTTTATTTTTCAAGAATTTTTACCTAGTATCATAAAAAATATTTGATATTTTAAGTTTAGAGCAACAACATTCTTTTAACAAAATTTTGTTAAGAATATTATTAAAATATTATCCAAACATATTAAAAAAGAAGAATATATTCGATGCAATGTATACGTGTGCAAACCATCGATCCAATTATTTCAAAAGAAAATAATACAAAAAAAAAAGATTATATAGAATCATTGGTATCTTTTTTCGAAATCACAAAAATTTACGTAAAATAGTCTCATAAATAGTTTTCATGAAATGAATTGTTTCTATTCATGGATAAAATTTAGGGACAATATCCATTTATAGCCTATTTGCTATAAATTAGGACATAGAAGACCCCACATATAATTTTATCCCAAAAATAACCCAAATCTTAAATTTTATCCCAACTATACCCACTTTTGAATTTGTCAACTCAATAAAAAAATACACAGTATGACAATCTGACAAAAAAAGCCGCAACTTTTGACTCACTTTTGATTGATTTTGACCAACTACACGAAAACCTTGATTTTGAGCAGTACACGAAAACTCCTGATTTTGGGCACTACACGAAAAGTCCTGATTTTGGGCACTACACGAAAAGTCCTGATTTTGGGCACTACACGAAAACTCCTGATTTTGGGCACTACACGAAAAGTCCTGATTTTGGGCACTACACGAAAAGTCCTGATTTTGGGCACTACACGAAAAGTCCTGCATTTCTGAGCACTACACGAAAACCCTGCATTTTTAGCACTACACGAAAACCCTGCAATTAAACACTACACGAAAACCTATAAAAAAAGTATATATACACTTTTCGTGTGATTTTGGGAGTAAGTACACGTGTTAATTATACAGAGGAAAGAGAAAATCACTTTTCGTGTGATTTTGGGAGTAAGTACACGTGGCCATGTAATAGAGGAAAGAGAAAACAAAATTTCTTTTGCTGATGATTGGTGTCAGAGCCCACATTTGACTTTGGTGAAAAGTGGGTATTTTTGCCTCATTTCTTAAAAAGTGGGTATAAAGGTGGAAATATATAGTGGGGGTTATTTTGTTCTTCTTTTTTAGGAAATAGGCTAATCATGACCATTTTCTCTAAAATTTATTTTTCCATTAATTAGTATATAAATTATAAAAAGAAGAGAAATTGGTCCACTTTAACACATTTTGTTAAATTTTTGTCCAAAATACCATAAAATTATAAGAGTTGACCAAAATACCACCATCCTTATATTTTGTGACCAAAATACCACAAATTGTCCTTTAGTGTTATGACAATAATGACATGATTTGACTAAAGGATGTACTTTCAAAGTACTATTTGTACCCTAAAATAGATTCTTTTTTTTTGGTCGCGTGTAATAAAGTGAATTCTATTTTTTTAGTTATTATTTACTTTTAATACACTTCCCATTTTGATGGAAACACATTTCACAATGAAAGTCCAATGAAATTTAACGTCAAGTTGGAGTCGATAAAGTGCAGTTATGGGGGAAAAATCATATCTCGAGCTCTAGAAGTCAAAATTCAATGTTTCTTATCTTGGTAGAAAGCTAAGAGGGAGTTCTACAACTTTCATGTTAGAAGTTTTCATCAATTATGCTTTCAAGAGAGCAGAATAGTACAAGAAGTTGAAAGCCGTGCAAGAATTTCTTGATTTTCGTCTTGACATGGCTTGAGTAAATTGGGTACAACTTGGTGTACAAAACTGATATTGGGCTGAAATTAGTGGCATCGGATAGCTAACTTGAGGAGCTACAACTTTCATGAAGAAGTAGAAGCCCAATTATGAGCGTAAGATTTTCGTGGCATTTTCGTGGCGCAGTTATTGCAGTCGATAAAGCGCAGTTATGGGGGAAAAATCATATCTCGAGCTCTAGAAGTCCAAATTAAGTGTTTCTTATCTTGTTAGAAAGCTAAGAGGGAGTTCTACAACTTTCATGTTGGAAGTTTTCATCAATTTTGCCATCAAGAGAGCAGAATAGTATAAGAAGTTGAAAGCCGTGCAAGAATTTCTTGATTTTCGTCTTGACATGGCTTGAGTAAATTGGGTACAACTTGGTGTACAAAACTGATATTAGGCTGAAATTAGTGGCATCGGATAGATAACTTGAGGAGCTACAACTTTCATGAAGAAGTCGAAGCCCAATTATGAGCGTAAGATTTTCGTGGCATTTTCGTGGCATTTTCGTGGCGCAGTTATCGCAGTCGATAAAGCGCAGTTATGGGGGAAAAATCATATCTCGAGCTCTAGAAGTCCAAATTAAGTGTTTCTTATCTTGTTAGAAAGCTAAGAGGGATTTCTACAACTTTCATGTTGGAAGTTTTCATCAATTATGCCTTCAAGAGAGCAGAATAGTACAAGAAGTTGAAAGCCGTGCAAGAATTTCTTGATTTTCGTCTTGACAGGGCTTGAGTAAATTGGGTACAACTTGGTGTACAAAACTGATATTGGGCTGAAATTAGTGGCATCGGATAGCTAACTTGAGGAGCTACAACTTTCATGAAGAAGTCGAAGCCCAATTATGAGCGTAAGATTTTCGTGGCATTTTCGTGGCAATTTTCGTGGCATTTTCGTGACATTTTCGTAGCATTTTCGTGTTGAAAAACATGCAATAGTTTTCATGACATTTCGTGGGAGGCATTTTCGTGGCAATTTTCGTGGCATTTTCGTGACATTTTCGTAGCATTTTCGTGTTGAAAAACATGCAATAGTTTTCGTGACATTTCGTGGGAGGCATTTTCGTGGCATTTTGGTGACATTTTCGTGGAACAAATTTTCGTGGTTTTCGTGGCATTTTCGTGACATTTTCATGGAACAAATTTTCGTGGTTTTCATGACATGCAATTAAGTTTTTTTTTTATTAAATTTTTCACTTTTTGACTGACTTTGACAGGGATTCTACCTTTTTGAATAGTCAAATGTGGTATTTTGGGCACAAATTATAACAAATGTGTTATTTTGGTCAAACACTAAAATAGTGTGGTATTTTGGGCCCAAATTTAAACAAATATGTTATTTTGGGTCTGGTTCCCTTATAAAGAATGTGGTTTGTATTATAACATGAATAGTAAGATGATCTTAAATAGTACTCTTTTGAGATAATGGAACCATTTAGTTTGAGGCACGTGTGAGTCGTTAGATGTAACATCGTGGACATGATGTCTTTGATGAGATCTACAATTAATGATATATAATTCGTCCAATCATTTTCATGATGAGCATGCTTCAATATGTGGACCCTACCACAGAGTAACAACCAATTACTTTTTAGGGAAAAAATAAAAATAACAAGAATAATGTCAACTATTAATTTGTGGAATGTAAAACTTATATGAGACGGTCTCACGAATAGTTTTCGTGAGATGGATCCTTAAAATAACAGTTACATTACATTAATTAGATATTTTTATATAGTTGGCATATTTATACCCAATCAGAGTTGGTGACTGGATTTTGTATCTTGTCAATAATCAGGGTATCATTAGCATATATGTTTCATTCAATTTAATTATCAGTGCTCTAATTCTATACACATAGTTTTGGTGATGTTAACTAATAGATGATTTTGATGGGAAAAATTCAATTTTAGTCCTAACCTAAAAGTGTCGTCTGATTTTGATCCTTTTAATTTCCCATTTTCAATTTTAGTCCTGCTATTGAAAAATCTGTCCAATTTTAGTCCTTTTCCGCCAGAATCTCATTTTTTCTGACCCATTTCCGATGAGTGAACCACACTCGCTCCCAATTTCAATGCTTCAGTGAACTCATGCTTACGTGACGATCTTTTTCATACGTGGAATTTATTTTTGTTTTAATTTACTATCTAAATTAATTGTTAAAACATTTGCGACATCATTAATTGCATTTCAGAGAAAAATAAAAAAAATGAAACTCAATTAATTGCAATTAATAAGAAAAATAAAAAATAGAACTCAATTAAAAAAACAAAAATAGGAACAGAAAAACGTCCCCCAAATCCAACTCACACAAAATAAAGAAAAAATCATCCTATTTGTTCAAATTATTATTGTTGTCCAAATTGAGTGTATGTAAATTGTGTGTTGCCAAATCCACTGCTACAATACTTGTGCCGGCGACCCTTTCTCAATCTCCGACCCTTTCTCCGGCCACAGTTTCAGAGCTCAATCATAGTGTCTATTCGTCATCTCCGCCAAAGGCCGATGCAAACAACGTTTCAGATAGATTACTCATCTCCAGCCAACCACCCTCATGTCGTCTCAGATCTTCCTCCACTACCCTTAGATTTGCTCTGCTGCTGATGATCGCGAAAACCGTCCTCAAATCTGACGCCGACGACCCTTCATCAAATTCATCGATCAATTCCACCGCCAAGTTCAATGCTAAGTTTAATTAGTTTTTGCTCTACTGATTTTGATTTTATCCTGTCTCTCAATTAGTGATTTATTGGGAATTCATGGTTTATTTAGTTAGTTGAATTGAAGATTTAGGGTTCTTGTTTGAATGTAAGGTTCAAGTGTTTTTTGATTGGTATTTTCTTTTAATTTCAATTCCATTTTTTTCTTCAATTTTTCTATATCATTTTTTGTTTATTTAAATACAAATAAATGATGTGGCAAGTGATGTGGTAAAAAAAATACAAAAAACAATTACACATGCGAAAATAATAGACATGTAAGCATAAGTTGAATGAAATCATGAATTTGGGGGAGAGTGTGTTTCACTCGCTGAAAATTGGCCGGAATATACAAATTCAAGCCAAAAAAAGACTAAAATTGGACAATTTTTCAATAGTAGGACTAAAATTGAAAATCGGAAATTAAAAGGATCAAAATCGGACGACACCTCTAGGGTAGGACCAAAATTGAATTTTTCCCTGATTTTGATATAATATCTTGTGTGAGACCATCTCACAAATCTTTTTTCGTAAGATTGGTTAACTCATAACCCACACTTAGCAATTCATATGAAGATTTGTAGGTATGAGTTCAATTCATAAGTAATAAGGATCCATCTCACGGAAACTATACGTAAGACCGTCTCACATGAATTTTTATGATATAGAAAATAGTATTCTTAATATATTAGCATGCATTTATATGATTATATATAAATGGTTAGTATCAAAATGCAACTTTTTACTATCACACCATTGAGCTTGGTACTTGAATGAAAAAATATTTTCGATTTCTATTCATACTTCACTAATTTTCTCAGGTCCTATTCATACTTCACTAATTTTTTCAATTGTTACTATAACATAATTTTGGACACATATTCAATTCAAAAACAACTATCGAAAAATTTGAAAATGCAATCTACGTACAAATAACAACAAAATTGCATGGATTACATGTCAAAATGATCCACTATCGAAAGCAAATTATAACTCTAAGTCAATGTTATGATTTTCATTTGAATTGGCGGAATCAAGAAGAGATCTGAAATCCATTACAGCAGATCTGTAGTGTTTGGATGAATGTACATTTGAAATACATAATTTTCATTGCGAACTAATTTTAGAGTCATTACGATGAGTTTCAAATCCATTCGAACTTATAGTGCCTACATTGTATAATCCAAAAATCTTGAGATGTTCCAATATCGCACATGGAAATGTTATTTGACAATATGAATATTTTCATATTAAAAAGCTTTGAACTTTAATTGTAACAATTTATGTTTCTCTCATTATGGGAAAGCAAACAACGGAACAGCTTATTGTCTTCAAGCCTGTTTTGGAAATTTGGTACCCGCACTTGGATTCTATATTACACTTATTAAATCATTTAGGTATTTTAATTACTATTTTTTCTAATATATTAAACCACATAATAAATAAAGAGCAACAATAATAATATCATTTTGAATATATATAATGCAGGATGGGAATTTTAGAATACAAAATAAAACATCTAGTGAAAAAAAAAAAGGATCTCATGTGATGTTGGCATACTTGATTTGTAATTGCAAACATTATATACATATATATATATATATTATATTTTTTAAATTGTGTTTTTATAACCAATTCAAATATCAATAAGAAAACAATTTTTTACCACTTTATAAAGAAAAAATCTTGTATTCATTTTCTATAACTCACACATCATGTCTGTCATCTCTCTTTGGAATGTGTAGGAAATATATTAATTCGGGTCCTTCTGTAGTACATCTAATGTATTAATACACCAAACTCTCCATCATTTTCAGTTATTAGATCTGAGATCATAGTTGACCTTGACCTTAATGATCTCAGATCTGATGGCTAAAAATGAATGGAGAGTCTGGTGTATACACCTGGTGTACTATAGAATTACCCTATTAATTCTCTCATCTCACATCTCGTTTCTATCTCTCATCTATCTCCACTTATATTTCGATGGACTTTTTATTAAATTTCGAAGTTTTGTGCTTTTGGGCATATATTTCAAAAAAGTTGTGTAAAGTTTTAGATAGATTTGTTAAATCTTTAAGCTAATTACCATCAAGAAGTTAGATTTCGATGATAAGTATATATCTTCGACATCTAAGGTTCTCATAGAAAAGAAAAAAAAAAAAAAGCAAAGGATTTTGGTGCTACTATATATTTTGACTTCTTTCTTAATATCTTTTTCTTTCTTTCTTTCTTTTTTTCAAATTTTTTTTAACATATATCTATTTTAAAGACACTTGTGTCATTTCACATTTCATTTGAGTATAAAACATATTTTTTTAATCAGATGAATACTTTTTAGTTTCATTTATGTATGTTGGGGATAAAATCACCTTTGGTCCCATAACTATCGTCTTTTTCACAATTAGTCCCACAACTATTTATTTTTTTAATTTGGTCCCATAATTTAAATAATTGCTCTATTTTGATCCCAATGTCGTAAAAAAATTCAAATTTGGCCAGAAAATAGTCATATGACATCCAATTTGGGGGTTTCCGATGAAAAATAATGGCATGACATGAGATGTGATGATTATTGTATTGGTCCAAACATTAAAACAAATTCTAAAAGAATGTCATCTTTATTAAATGCGTAATTATTTTTCGCTGGAAACCTCCAAAATAGATGTCACGTGACAATTTTCCGGTCAAATTTGAAATTTTCAGGGACATTGAGACCAAAATCGAGCAATTATTCAAGTTATGAGACTAAATTAAAAAAGTAAATAGTTGTGGGACCAATTATGAAAAAGACTATAGTTATGAGACCAAATGTGATTTTATCCCTGTATGTTGGATAGAAACAAAAAACACGTATATATGTTTTTCATTTTATTTAACTATCTATTACAACATCAATAAACCTAATATCAGCATTTTATATATATTGCCAGTTAGAGATTAATTTGATTGTTGTTAAAAATAGGAGTTAGATATTTCATATTCGTTACACTTGGGGTTACATCTCCTATTTCAAATCAATCATCACAACTTTTTTAACCAAAAAAACAAAAAATCTATTTAAATAACTGGTGCAGTTTATAATGTGAACTGAATCTAGCTAGCCATCTCAGGTATCTGATCATCATCAAGCCAAAAAAAAATCTGTTAGTTGTTTTAGCACTCTTCTTCAAATTCTATCTTCTTTATTTGGACTCACACTACAATTAGATCATCAACAAATTTCATCTACTTCAAGCTGAAATAGTGAGTGGAAGTCATGCATTTTCTACTAAATTTCAACAATTAATATGCTTGAAATCACAATTTTGTTACAACGATTATAATTAAGCAGATCATAACTTTAAGTTGAAAAACTCCTATTCCAAACTAAAAGTAGTTAAGATGAACTAAATTTTCCAACTAAATATCTGATTTATAGGGCCTAATTCTATTCTAGTAACGTAAATATAATTACTACAACCCACATTAATTTTCAAATTATGTGTCACATGTTGGTAGTATTCACATGGCTATGGTAGAATTATCCAAGAAAGCTAGCAGAAAGTTCAAAAGCTAGAATGCCACTAATTAATTAAAGGAGTCAATTAAATGAAGCAAATATTATGCAACTTGAAATCAAGAAATAAGTGAGAAAAACTATTGTCTGATATTGCAGATTAAAGAGTCTAGCAGAAATCTAAACAAAATCAACACAACTTAAACAAATTGTTTTTAAAAAAAGAAAATTCACATTGCCAAATATGATTGATAATCTAGTTTTCCCTAATCTCCTTCGCCAAACACATCAACTTCATAAAATGCAGCACTGCAGAATTAATCAACCAAAATTAATGAAACAAAAATGAATGAAGAAATATTAATCAGATAAAATTAAGAGCAGTACCTAACACATCAACCACCATGATTATCAGCTTGATCTTCTTCTCCATAGACAGGAAACCCCAAGTCGAAAGGGGTGCCGAAATCGGAAGGTCTGGAGCAACAAGTCCATGGATTATTCAGCACTGGTAAGTTGGAGTGAAGGAGTTCCCGATTGGGAAACGACGCCGTTCCATGATCGGAAAACACCTGCCGATGTGGGCCGACATGATTCCAACAACCATTATCTGTTCTCTGAGAGCTTCCCTGGAAAGTGTCCACGTTTCCCTGGAAAGTTTGGAGAGAAAGGCCGAGATGATGATGATCCTCCTGGAAAGATGCCCTGGAAAGATCATCGCCTGGAAAGAAGGAGACGAAGTGGGATGGATTAGCAGAATCTGCGATGAATTGAGGGTTGGAGCTAGGGTTTGAGAGGTTGTCAATGGCGGACTTGGCTTTCTTGATGAGCCAATCAACGGCCTTGCTGGGGCGATCGTAGCCCAACCGATCCTGCACGTCGTAAAACTGAATGGCGGTGTGGGCGGAGAGGCGAACACGGCGGTCCCTCGGCCCCTTCGAAGTGTACACTTTGCTGTGCCGGTCTTTCCGGCCGGTCGACCGGAGAATCAGCCCGCCGTCCACCTGCACTATCTCTCCTCCACCTCTCATATTCTTCTTCTTTTTTTTTTTTTTTACCTCATCCCAATTGTGGGATCTTCAAATTTTCGTATAAATTCTCTGAAAAACCTAATCTTGAGGCCTTGTTTAGCTAGCTTTGCAGTGAGCAGAGTGAGAGGTGCAGGCTCTAATGGCGGCTACAGATGAAGATCCCCAGAAATTGTTGGTGATGAAAAGTAAAGAGAATTAATTGATTCGTGGGATTAATAGTGGTGTGTGAATGAATCTAGCAAGAGAATATTTTGAGAAGAAAATATTGTTGCTAAGATAAGAAAGGTTGAGTTGGGAGAAAAGGGACATAAATGAATGGAACAGTAGATCTGTGATGCTTTTTTTTTTTTTTTTTTGAGGTAATTATTTGTGTAAATTATGTGTCATTGTCTTTACACAAAGTGTGTAAAAGATGTTATGATTCCTACTTTCTGTCTCTTTCACTATTTTTCTTATGTCTTCTTTCTTTTGTTTCTCTTTTTAAACTCTTTGAATAGTCAAGTTAGTTTCGGAGTGAATACCCCAATATACCACAATATATATAACATATAAACTATACCATATACTATAAGAAACAAACTTTTCTACCACAAAATATAAGACGCGATATTTTTCTACCACAATTTGACCAAGTCAATAATTACAATGATTGAATGATTGAGTAATGAATGGGTAGAATTTTATTTTTACTTTGCTACATATTTACACATGCATTATTTAATATAATGTAAGGAATTATATTTTTCTCCCACAAATTTGACTGAGTCTAACTTCATGAAATTATACTTATGTGGTTTGGAATTATTTCCGTAATAATTATTCCATCTAAACTAGTTAAAACTAGGGTTAGCCGAGTAACTAGTTTAGGTTAGCCGTGGTCCAAAACTAGGGTTAGCCGAGTAACATCTTTAAAGGTTAGCAGAGTTAGCCGAGTAACATCTTTATTGTTAGTCGAGTTAGCCGAGTAAAAAAGTTCAAGTTAGCCGAGTAACATGCTTTAAGGGTTAGCCCAGTAACAAAGTTAAAGATAGCCGAGTAACATGTTTTAGGGTTAGCAGAGTAACAAAGTTAAAGTTAGCCGAGTCACATGTTTTAGGGTTAACCGAGTAACAAAAATAAAAGTTAGCCGAGTAACATACTTTAAGGGTTAGTCGAGTAAAATGGTTAATGTTAGCCGATTAACATGCTTTAACTTAAACTTATTTAGCCGAGTAAAATAATTAAAGCTAGTCGAGTAAAATAGGCTAACATTAACATGCTTTAACTAGTAACATTAATATTAACATGCTTTAACTAGTAAACATTAAGCATGTTAGCCGAGTAAAATAGTAAAGCATGTTAATCGGCTAAATAGTAAAGCATGTTAATCGGTTAAAGTTAAATCTAAATAAGTTAATCGGCTAGTAAACTATTTTACTCGGCTAAATAAGTTAAAGTTAAAGCATGTTAATCGGCTAACATTAACTATTTTACTCGGCTAACCCTTAAAGCATGTTACTCGGCTAACCCTAATTTTTGTTACTCGGCTAACCCTAAAACATGTGACTCGGCTATTAACCTTAAAACATGTTACTCGGCTATCTTTAACTTAGAGTTGGTGTGATTTTAAATTTAAATTTAATCAATTCAAATGATAAAATATTTGGTCAATGGCACAATATCCTACAAAGTATGATTGAGTGTTGAAAAGTGGCTGACAAAAATATGTTTTTGCAGAATTTATGGTAGTTTTGGATCAAAACTTATATTTTGTGGTATAAAAGTATAAATTGTTATATTGGATGGTAAAATTGTTCAGATATTACAGTTTTGTGGTAAGTTGAGCTAGAGACTCTCAGTTTTAAACTTACTTTTTAGTCTTGCTAGCCCTAGAGTACTTGTTAGTTTACAAAATTAGGGAAAGTTGGTGTTTCATCTTGCGTTCCACTGTTTTAAATAAATGACATGTGTAAATTTGTGATGTCATCTTTCACACGTGGCGTGTGGGTTATTATATTGAAACATCAGATGAAACTTGACTATCGGTCCATATTAGTCTTTTTTTCCATCAGAACAAACTTTTTACACATGAGTTAGTTATCTGCACCAAAAATTAACAGGACTTATGTGTCAAAATTCCATGGAAATTCATCGATAAATTTTTTTCAACTACATGATTAAAATTGATTTTCCAAAATTTGAAGAGAGTACGAACACCAATATTGAAGCCAGATTAATTAAAATGAATTGAACTTAACATGACTAAGATGGCAATTAAAATAGAACAATTTCTTTTTCTCAAGTCATGTCCTCATTTGCCCATATATAGAGATATGATTTGTAATTTTAATGCGTTCTAGATTGAATATATAAGTGATGAGTCATGCATATATATAAAACACACAAAAACTCATGTGAGACGGTCTCACGGATAGTTTTCGTGAGACGGATTCTTATTACCCATGAATTAAACTCATATCCATAGATTTTCATGTGAATTGTTAAGTGTGGGTTATGGGTTGATCTGTCTCACGAAAAAAGATTCGTGAAACAGTCTCACATAGGACCTACTCCATAAAACAATACTCACAAAGGAACATAAGAATCCCAAGAAATCGACATACGACCTTCCTTTCATACTTATCTTTACTTTTCAGCTTTTTAGCTTTAACTTTTCTTTGTTTTCATTTTGTTTTTTTTATTTAATTTTTATTTTGCAACAATTTGTGTTTTTGATTTTGGATAGGACTAAAACACCACATTGTTTCCTAAGGGCACCACACTTCATGAGTATTGTTTCCTAAATAATATACATGGAGTGTGGTGTCCTTGGAAAAATATGTGGTGCATTTAGTTTTACCCTTAATTTTTTGGTAGTACATATATGCCATTTTGTAATTTTTTGGAGTGCCCTCCGCTTCATTTCTCTCTCACCCACTCACATCCAAACTTGACTGAGATCCTACCACCAAATATCCCGATATATCTCCGTTATATCCCGATATTTCCGTTAAAAAATAAATTAAATATCAATAAATATTGGCTAAATATCGGTATCAATTTCGATGTTGGTGTTTTCAGGTAAAAATTATAAGAAAATTCTTGAATATCAAGGAAATATCGTTAAATTGGAAAATATCGAGAAAATATCGTTAAATATCGGAAAAATATATGTACTAGTCAGGTAAAAGTTATAGGAAAATTCTTGAATATCAAGGAAATATCGGTAAATACCGGTAAAAATCATTATATATCGGAAAAAATATATGTACCGGTATTTCCACTCAATCGATATATTCATCAATATTTCCATAAAATTAAGGTATCGATATCCAATTATACTGATATTTTCATCGTTGCCTACAACTTCTAGAGGGGGGGGGGGGGGGAGAGTTTTTATGTAATACTTTTATTGTCAACTAAAATGCAATCATGTTCTTTCACAAGAGAGGGCAACTTCTCTTTAAAGTTCCTCTCCCCAGTCTTAACAAACTTTAGTTAATTTCTATGGAAGTATTTTTAGCAATTGCTATAAAAACTATGGTTTCTTATGTCTTTCTATCTTTTAATGCTACATACACTCTATATATATATATATATATATATATAAACTTGTTATGTCAAACATTCACTGAAATATTTAGAAATTATCTTACGAGAAAAAAGGAAAATTCATCAAACTAGCTACATGCCAATAGTTTTTTTCTTCATTTTGTCATATCAATCAACATGACTTACTAATTGTATACAAAGTGATCATCATTTCTGAATTGTCATTATTGATGATATAATTAAAAATATAGTACAACTCCGAAATTTCTTGAGATGAGTCGACCAAACCATAATTTACTATTTTTACATTATTATACTGATGCATTTCATATGAGTTTTTATATTAAGAAATATATGAAAAGTGATTTGAAATTAATATTATAACTTAAATATTGTGTCTAAATAGGAATTTTCAATCTCTACTTCATTATTACTTGTCACTACTTCTAATTAAAGAGGGCAACAAACCTTATATACGCACATAATATCGCATAATAATTCATGACACTATGAAAATAATTGTTATGATATATATTCTTTTCAAAAAATTAATTTTTTTTAGAAAATAATCAACACATATATTTTTAGCAAGTAGGTCATTAAAATATCGCGATGTTGTAAAAATTAACGACTTTATCAATAAATTATTGTTTGATTATTCTCAAGCATATTTATGGTTTAGCATATAATGTGAGAATGAAATGGCGACTAGATAAAGAGAAAATTAACTAGTTCGTACCTCCTATGTAGTATATATGAGTGGTGGTGGTTATATTTACGGCTTCAACGTGTTTCTACTTGCAACTTCTTAGTGTAGATGCAATAAATGCAGTTTGATGTTCCCATGAGCATAGCCAAGCGGTAAGGGGTGTGGTGATGTGGGGAGAAATCCTTCGGTAACACAGGTTCAAATCTCATGTAGGACATGAGTGAAATGAGATGGTAAGGGTTGTGGTGATGTGGGGAGAAATCCTCCGACAACACAGGTTCATACCACGTGTAGGACATGAGTGAAATACCATCCGACTAAGGTTTTACTGAAATATCTCTTCCTCGATTTACATACCATCCGACTAAGGTTTCACTGAATTCCCTCGATTTACATACCATCCGACTAAGGTTTTACTGAAATATCTCTTCC
This sequence comes from Scutellaria baicalensis, assembly GCA_005771605.1. Classification (NCBI taxonomy): domain Eukaryota; kingdom Viridiplantae; phylum Streptophyta; class Magnoliopsida; order Lamiales; family Lamiaceae; genus Scutellaria; species Scutellaria baicalensis. Next base: position 24,545,214 of record CM016729.1, read on the forward strand.
TCGATTTACATACCATCCGACTAAGGTTTCACTGAATTCCCTCGATTTACATACCATCCGATTAAGGTTTATTGAAATATTGTGGGGGCTTGTTCCTCGATTTACATACCATCCGACTAAGATTTCACTGAATTCCCTCAATTTACATACCATCCGATTAAGATTTATTGAAATATTGTGGGGGCTTATTCTGGGATTTGCCAAGGGTTGGATGGGAAATTCTTTATCTCCCTTTCACATCCCAAAAATAAATGCAGTTTGTTTCTTCTTCTTTTTTTTTAGCTTTTAGATTATCAAAAAGAATTAAAATCTTTCTTTTTAATCATTAAGCCCTTTTTAATTTGGATAAATCCTAATGGCTTTTTGGTACAATTAGCATTTTCTAGATCTCACACATTAATTATTATAGTAGTACCCTTTGAAATAAATAATGCCAGAGGATATGAAAGTTTTTTCAAATAATGTGAATGATATTAAATGCAATTGACTTGAATCAACTTGATCAATTTAGCACTACTCTTTTAATTTTCGTGTTAGGTAACATATTGGTTTTTGATTTTATCATTTAAGAAATAAACGGAATGAACAACATGCCAAATAAATAAAGAGTGTTCCGAAAAATACTAAAAAAAAAACAATATTACTTTTAATTTCGAAACGATCTTTCATTATTATAGATATTAGTTAACTACTTGTAATTAAAATATATAAATTTTATCATTTTTTAGGTTTGAGGTTTGAGGTTTGAAGATTTACACAAATTTAACATCATATCAATTTTTTTCTTAGGGTTTGTTTTATTTACTTTCTTCTTTTTGTGATCTGAATTTAAATTTATATCCTAATAAAATTTGTATTAGATAGATATCCATGTGGAAACAAAGACCAAATTGTACGGTATTATGCAAGATACTTTATTGTTCAGTGTATCTGTTATATGTTTGATCATTCATATCGAAATTTAAATAATCCTTAAACATGTCATACTGACGCACCAAGAAGTTGTTAATCCTTCCATACTGACTCCGATGTCATCATGTATCAAAAGCATGAAACAGATTATAAAATATATTCATCCACCACATAACCCACGTAAAACAATCGCAAATTCTTTGCCGCTGATGAAAGATTAATGTTACACAAATAAAACATGTTACAATTGATTATTAAACTACAAAATGTGTGGGATTATGTGGCAGAATGTGAAATTAACAAACATACAATAAGAATGAATCATTCATCACAACTATGTAATCCAACATTTGTGAGCATCCAATTTTTATATACTGCATGCAATAGGCCCTTGAAACCCATGATCAAAACAATTTCATATATGTAGGACAAAATAATGATAAAATATTTAGAGAGGAAAATCATAAATTGTCGGGTTCCTCACATATTATTAAATGCCATCTTTTTTAAATCATAATTGAATTGGTTTCATGAAAAAAGAGCGATCACTTCATTATCTGCACAATCAGGAAAACTCGAGCTTATAACAATTTTAAAAAGGAAAAAATTGGATAAGTAGAATGAATACCTTGAAAAAACCAACAAACACAACAAATATCAATTTTGGTCCCGTAAGTTAGGTTTTTCTCTCCAGTTTTAGTACGTAACAATGAGGTATGACTAACATAACATAGAGGTAGATCATCTAGGAGTGAGTGGGTTTGGATGCACTCACCAGGAGCGTGAGATCGCGTGGGAGAGCGAGTGCTTTTTAGTGTGTGGGTCTTGTTAACCCGAATACATGGATCTCAAATACATGCACTAGTTGTACAAAAGTTTTTGCATACAAATATAGATAAATTAAAAAATCTCGTGGTTGAAAATACACAAGATCCTCTACCAATAATATCTTATATCAACAATTATATCGTCAAACTTATAAACGTGTGATAAATATCGATTAAATTATACACAATGAAGAATAAAAGAGGATTCACGATAAAGAAAGTCCACAAATGGATAAAAACAAATGGAACTAATTAAAGAAAATGAAAAGGGGGTAGCAAAGCATTCAATATGGTTGGTACAACTCAACTGGGCGTGATTCATAAAAGTTAGAAGCATAAAAGGGCAACTCTACTAAATGATTGTACTTTCTTTCACTATCACCAAACTCATCAATTTCATTAATTAAGATATACACTCTTTACTTTGTCATGACATCAAAGACTTTACGAACAGTGAGTATTGTGTGAGACCGTTTCATAAATCTTTTTTCGTGAGATGGATTAACCAATAATCCACATTTAGTAATTCATTTGAAATTTCGTGGATATGAGTTCAATTCATGGATGATAAGAATCCATCTCACAGAAACTATCCGTAAGACCGTCTCACGTAAGTTTTTGTGTTACATAAATCATTCAAGTTGCCAGCTTGAGTTTTGGTTTCTTTTTCTCACTTCAATTCTCAATGATTAAGATATGAGATGTTATATTCTAGTAGTCCTAACATGCATGTGAGGATACTATTCATGCTCTTTTATGTTTGTCTAATTTCAATGATTTCGAGATTAGACTGATTTCGAAGTTAGAAATGAGCTCGGATCAAGAATTCTCATCTAATTTTGAGATTAATCGATCTTGAAGTTTATAAAGATTGTGATCACGCTAATGTTTGATACTCTGAAAAAGTGGCTTCCCAAAAGATATAGTGGCTAAAAGAAACATTTCCGTATAAGTTAGTTAAAAAACTTCCTAATGGGTTTAAATCATAGTTTATACATCTATTATTAAAATCACATTATTTAAGGAATATTACTAGTATTCTAAGATCTTTTTCCATGACAATAAAGATGATTATGTTACACTATCTTAAACATATTAATAATTTACATGGTTTTTTTAGACGTGTGAATTTAGATTATTTTCATAAATATGCTTGATAAAAAAGTTTGGCTTATTTACCAACTAAGTTGGGCCATATTTAAAATTGTTATAATTGTAAGATATGGAACTTTGTATTAAATATATCTATAATAACAAGATTATTAATTGTTTATCAAAAGAGTAACTTAACATAATATATTTAAGTTTATTAATCTAGCTAATAACATGTTCAATCATTAATTTTTATAATTCAGTGATAAATTACTGATATTATATGAGTATATATATATATATATAATGTTAGGCATGCATTAATATTAATTTCTGAGTATTAGATCATAAACCACAAATTTTTTTGATCATATTACTAATCGTCTTATTTATTCCTATACATTATCAGTTAGTACGCATTATAATATCATTAATTTAAAACTATTATTATAAAATTAACTTAAAATAAAAGTTGGTTATCAATGCTTCAACTCAACATATGCATAATTAATACAAGCGTATGTACCGATTTAAATATCAATAAAATGTTATTTTATAAATCAACAAAAAAATATATAAGAAAAAAATCTGCAATATTGTACGATATATCCTGTTTTTCATCAAGTTTTATACTAGGATCGAATGATAGCGATATTGATATCAATATTTTGTCATATTTTTCGATATAGATATATACGATGCTCCGTAAAAGATTGCCCCTTAATATCCACATCACATTATTCAAATTTACGATATATCTACTATATTTCAAGATATTTGAATTGCAATACCAACAATATAGAAAATAAGATACTTTGCAAACTTTTATTTCTTGCATTTAATTTTCATAAAAATAAAAAAGAAAGAAACAAATTAATTAAATAAAAAAGGTAAAGGATGAACCGAGAATACTGCTACCCTATACTCATCGTTGATGCATTAATATGTGTCCACCACAAACGTGTTAGACAATCTGTATATCAATTATTTTTTCTAGGGAATGAGATCATTATACGTCTATCCACCGTGAATATAAGAACAAAGCTTAGAATTAGACTAACAATTCATCCAACGGTAAAGCCCATGAATTAATGAAAATCCGATACCTCTATGGCTCTATCCAAATTTTCTTTAGTATAGAATATATATAGTATTAAAAAGAACTTTCTAGTTGATAATATCTATATCTATATCTATATATATATATATATATAAAAGTAGGATATTCTGTCAAAAATAACTGTAATAAATTATCTACCTATTAAATAATTACTATTTTAAGAAACCTATTAATTACTTTCATATTGTATTTATTGTAAGAAACTCAATATAAATAAATAAATACAAATAAACCTATTTATTGTATTTTAAGAAACTCAATAAAAATAAAAATAAACCTATTTATTATTTTTAAGAAATTCAATACAAATAAATAAATATTTAATTTAAGAAATCAGTTATAATACTCAATTTAGTATTTATTGTATAGAAATTTCAAATAAAATAAATAAATAGATAAATAAGATGAAATAAGGGATTATATATTTATTATCTCTCATTTTATTTTTAAGTACTTATTTTAAATGGTAAATTACAAAAAACAACACCACCTATCGACTTTTTTCAAATTGCAACCTAATTTTTTTTTTTTTTCAGATTGTCACCTAGTCTTTTTGTGGTTTTGTAGATTGCAAATTTTCCGGCGAAATAGAGATTAATTTATTCACTTTGCAACCTAATTTTTTTTTTATCTAATTGCAACCTGAACTTTGTGTTTTTATCATATTGCAACCAAGAATGAAAATTTCGATTCCGATGGAAATATAGGTAACTTAAATTCACGGAAATATCGTAAAAATATCGATATCGATGGAAATATGGGTACATATATTTATTGTTATTTTCCCTATATTTACCAATATATTCCGATATTTTCTCGATATTTATTGATATTCCATCGATTTTTTACCGATGTTACATATATTTCACCAATTTTGACCAATATTTCCTTGATATTTATTTTATGAATATTGATCACACTTATATAACATAAATGTTACACTCATATATATAACATAAAGGTATCAGTGTGAATCGAAAAAAAATCATGATTTGCAATTGGATAAAAAAATTAAAGTTTGGGTTGCAAAGTGAAAAAAATTAATTCATTTGCCGGAAAAATGACCGGAAATTTTGCACATGGCAAAACCACAGAAAGACTGGGTGGCAATCTTAAAAAAAAACAGATTAGGTTGCAATTTTAAAAAAGTCGATAGTTGGGGTTGTTTTTTTGTAATTTATCCTATTTTAAATCAATTTTAAATATATAATATATAAAAGCAATCATTATTTAATGATCTTAAATTTAATATTCATATAAAATTTATCAAACTGAAATATGGAAATGTATGTGTGTGGGCTTCAATGAATTTTCTTTTTTAACGATATATAGTATTAATTTATTGTAAATTGATATTAAAATGTAGAAATAAAAAAATATTATAGGTGTACCTAATAGATTACACATATAAAACATATCAAATAGAAAAAATTAGATTAAAATTATTATTGCAAGTTAACCAACTTATTCATTTGAAATATACAAATATTTTATTTTATCTTTCTTATTTTATATTTGTTTGTTGTCAAATTTTAGCTATATTATATTCTGATTAATTGAGGTGGTATAAGGGATTGGACAGAGGTAATTTTTCTGTTTTTTCACAAATTAAAATTTCATCATTCTTAATCTCTGATATATTGACTTATCAATCTTATAATTATTATTCATAATTTTTTTATTCAAAATGTGTAGATTAAGTCCAATTTTGAATTGTTTCATTTAAATAGATAGCAAGAGAGATTTTCATGTATTTGATAAACTGATATAATTTTTTATTTGATTTAAATTAAATGAGTTATATGTGGCGTTGAACCAAAAAAATTATTAAAATACGTGTGTATTTATAGTTATAAATGTCAATAAAATATAATTTTATTTATCTCAATACTTAAATCATAACATTTCTAATACATATAACTTATTTTTAGATATTAAATTTATGTTTAAAAATTTCACTACTCATATAATGTTCTGACACAAATTTGTTTTATTTGTTTGTTTAATCCATAAATTAATATATTACTTTATATATTTCAAATTTCTAATATTTTCGAATATAATTATTTATAATGGCATAAATTTAAAGTTAAAATACCTAGCTTTATACTAATGCAAATTTAAAAAGTATTAATATATTTTTGTTAAAATAATAATCATTACATTTTATATGTTATTATATTTTTTTAATAATTATATATATAACACACTGTGCAACGCACGGGTATACTACTAATTGATATAAATAATAGATTTATTATATAAAATAAGCTATACATAAAAAGAAAGAATATTTATGAAAAGAAACTGTATTTTGCAATGAATGCAAAAAGCTGAAATTTATAAGGGACAAACTATACACACCCCACTCAATATTAAACACACCCCAATGAAATAACATAAAATTAAAATATTTACACAATTACCAATTTACCCTTACTAACTCTATTATTAAAATAATTCAAAACATAAATAATACATTACTACACACACCCACATCCTATAATAACTAAACACACCCCATTCCATACATCTATACATATATATCTATCACCTTCATAACTCCATAGCTCAAATTACAACTAATCCAAAAAAATCAAGAAAAATTATATCTAAGTTGATTGCACTTTGAAAGAAGAATGAGATCAAGATATGGACAATATAAGTGTTTAAATTTCTTACTACCGATTGTTTTTTTCGTAAACGCAGCCAAAAAAAAAAAAAAAGGTTTCGCGACTTTTGTTCTGCTAGCACAGACCGAACATCTTGAAGAGTGTTCGGCAATACGCCGAACATATTACAGAGTGTTCAGCGGGTGGCGGAACACTATGAAGTCTGTTTGGCGTATTACCGAACACACTTAGCAGTGTTCGGCCAACCAGGGCCGAACATACCCAGAAATTCGAAGTTACGGGATTCAATATTTCAAGTCCAAATTCATCTCAAATTTCATCAAATTGAACACATAAAGTATCTAAACCCTAAACCCATAACCCAAATATGTTTTCTACACAAATTTCATACAATTTGACCCACATTAAACATAGTATATGACAAATTTCTTAAAAAAATTCAACTACACATGTTTGGTGAATTTTGTTCTTCATTGGGATCCATGGTAAGTTGTAGACTTGGATTGATCGAACTCCTTCACCCCGTTCGACTACACGCCGTACGCACTATCAAATGTTCGGTAGCCTTTGATCAAATTTGGATCTTCCTCTTTAAATGAAGGTGATAGACAAATATGTATAGTTGTATGGAATGAGGTGTGCTTAGTTATTGTAGGATGTGGGTGTGTGTAGTAATGTATTATTTATGTTTTGAATTATTTTAATAATAGGGTTAGTAAGAGTAAATTGGTAATTGTGTAAATATTTTAATTTTATGTTATTTAATTGGGGTGTGTTTAGTATTGAGTGGGGTGTGTATAGTTTGTCCCAATTTATAATCTCTTCATATTCCTAACCTTTTCATCTTCTTCTTCAAACGGTAAAGAGAATCTTGAGCGAATCAATTGCTTCAGAATGTGGAAGATCATCCATTTGCCAATGGGTCTATGTATACATAGATGTTTCAATTGGAGTTTTTCAAATCTGCAAACATATCTTCATACACAAGGTAAGATTCAGCAATTTACACAATTTTGTCCAGCTTTTCTTGGTGCTAATGAATGTGCTGTTTGATTTCTTTGCAATCGATTTGGGTTCAGAAAATGGGGGGCTTTGCAGTTAATGATGGCTTTGAGTTTGATTCCCTTTGCAATGAGGTCAAAACTGTAGTGTTAGTGGGACGAACTGGAAATGGGAAAAGCGCAACAGGGAATAGCATAATTGGTCGCAAGGTGTTTGATTCAAGGCCTAGCTCAGCTGGTGTGACCATGACTTGCAATCTTCAAAGAACTCTTCTTGAAGATGGCCAAATACTTAATATGATCGACACTCCTGGTATTCTGCTACTTCGATTCTTAATGAATTTTGCATAAGTTCGTTTACATTTTCTTTACCTTCAACTGCAATTTGTAGGCTTGTTTGATTCCTCGGTTAAACAAGAATTTATTGGCAAGGAAATTGCAAAGTGTATAAATATGGCAAAAGATGGCATCCATGCTGTTCTTTTAGTACTTTCAGCAAGAACCCGTTTTTCGGAAGAGGAAGCTAAGGCTGTTGAGACATTGATGCAGTTCTTTGGTGGGAAATTTGGTGATTATATGATTGTAGTTTTTACTGGAGGTGATGCTCTAGGAGACATGTCTCTTGATGATTACTTGGGTCCTAATCGCCCCGATTATTTGGAGGTACTTCATTTATCCGTCATTCTTGATCATGTTCTTGCTTATCTTACATTGATAAATGTTCATTCCTTTCTACTATTGAAACAGAGAGCACTTAAACTATGTGGGAATAGGTGTGTTGTATTTGATAATATGACTGACAATGAGAGCAAAAAATCTGCACAAGTTGAGGAGCTTCTTTCCTTTGTCAATGATGTTGTGATAGCAATGGTGGGGTCCCATATACAAATGAGCTATTTGCAGAGCTGAAAGTGAGTGAATTTTTTATAAATGCAAGAATTTCGTATGAAAACAATGTTTGTGATGCTACTTTCAACCCTGACTAGATGGAAGAATTGAAACTGCATGATCAAATTGGCTCCTCGGAGATGTCTGAGTTAGAGAAACATGTCAGTAATTCTTATGAAGTGCAGCTGAAGGGATTTGTCGAGACGGTATTCTTTGATCAAACAGAGATCTTACTTTTCTTGATTTGTCATTAAAAGAAGGTACATGATTGCGAATACTGTCATTGTAGATTGAGTTAAGGTTGAGAGACAGCATTCAGGGGCTTGAGGAGCAACTTGCGAAAGAGCAAGCTGCTCGGGTCGAGGCAGAGAAGACAGCACAGGAAGCTCTTTCAAAATCAAATGCTCGAATACTTGAGCTGATGGAGAGTTTAGATAGGTCCAGTAGAGAGACAAAGTGTCTCCAAAAGACTCATAAAGAGCTGGAGAAAAAAATGCAGAATGATATTGCAAGGATGGAAGATGATCTACGACATAAACATTATGAGATTGAGTGGCTTAAAAATAATAATAAGTGTCACATTATGTAATGGCTATCCTAATTTGACAAATTCTTCTTGATAATTAAAATCCACATGGTTTTTGTGATTTCATATTTCATATTATACATTTGCTTGGCTAGTGGCTGAATCCTCAATTACAAGGCTATTACATTATATCTTGTGGAGATGGAATTGGAATCAATTTGTTTTTTTTTTCTTTTTCGTTTCCCTTTTCATTTAGTAGTATAGTATAATGTTATAGGATTATGTTTTATGGTGAAATTTACTTGCAATATCATATATCTTGAGTTAATATAGTTGTATTATGTAAAATTTGGATGCAATTTTATGTTTTCTTGGAACCTTTAATTCGAATTGGCCCTTCATTTGGAGGTATCGGCTTCGGGTTTATTTAAACTTTGAGAATTTAAAATCATTATTTGATAATACTCATAAAAGTGAACACATAATATAAGTATTTTAAATTCAATGTGATATATTTTTTTAAAAAGAAATTCTTTTAATGTGACTGATCGAAAACCAATTTGTTTTATTCCATATAATACAATGTATTTGTTTTTGGAACTTTTCTCCTACGAAAACAATCGATACTGTAAGCATCGACATTTTGGGAGCTCTTTTAAGTCATCCAATTTTATTGTTTCATCTATTTCTTGATGATTTGCACTATGCTCGGATTGTTCGTGAAGTGCTTTTGTGAATTAAAAGGATAAATCTTAAATGAACACGAGCATTCTGTTTGGTGATAGTATGGTGATTGTGATTTGTTCGAGTTGGTTCAAAAATAGTGTTTGGGTCTCCTAATCCCGGAGTCCGATTTCAAAAGAACATATTACATCATGATTTTGCAGCGATAATATCACAAGTTCCCAATTTCAAGAAGAAATGTTTAGGTCTCCTAATCCCGGAGTCTGATTTCAAAAGGACATATTACATCATCATCTTTCCAGCTATTCATTTGATATAAGGACATATTACATCATCATCTTTCCAGCTATTCATTTGATATTACACAAATACTCGTATGCAACCGTCTCACATGCAACGACACTCGCGCACTGCCGACCGTGTCCCAGGACACGACCGTGCGCGACTGTGGTGTATAAGGATGTCTTTTTCAACAATAAGTATGTTATTTTTCACTATAAGTATATGATTTTTTTTCCTCGTCCACAACCGTGTCCTGGAACACGACGGTGTCTCGCGTGAAAACTAAGAGTAATCTGTGGCGCATGGTCGGGTCTCAGGACACGGTCGAGAAAAGTATGTGATTTTTATCTATAAGTATGTCTTTTAGAGCTATAAATATGTGTTTTCGCGCACGGTCGACCGTGTCCCAGGACACGACCGTGTTTCAGGACACGACCGTGCGTGAGTTCCGTCGCACATGAGACAGTCTCACAGGAGTCCAGCTCTTGATATTATCACAAGTTCCCCATTTCAATTCCTATCTATCAGATTTATTTTTATTTCATCTCATGTTAAAAACATTATATAATTTGGAGTAGTGTTTTTTTTTTTTAGGATTTTTGGGATTCTAGCAATAGGCTGATTACCTGGTATACATTATGGCTATTGATCCATCTGCACGAAACTGAGGCAGGAAAAAGGTTCAATCGCTTTACTGAGCTAGGACAACATGCATTTGCTAAGAATCTTGGCTATTGGATAGTGATGCTGCAACAACTGGTTGTTCAAGTTGGATCAAATATAGTATACATGGTTAGCGGAGGGAAGTCGCTGAAGAAATGTTTCGGTCTCCTAATCTCGGAGGCCGATTTCAAAAGGACATTACATCATGATCTTTCCAGCTATTCATTTGATATTATCACAAGTTTCCAATTTCAATTCCTTGAAAATCATTTCTGTCACAGATTTAGATCTATGAGATTTATTTTTATTTCATCTCATGTTACAAAACATTATATAATTTGGAGCAATGTTTTTTTTTTTTTTGTTTTTTTTGGATTTTTGGGATTCTAGCAATAGCAGAGTCATGGCTGGTTACCTAGTCACATTATGACTATTGATCCATCTGCACGAAACTGAGGCAGGAAAAAGGTTCGACCGCTTTCCTGAGTTAGGACAACATACATTTGGTGAGAAAATGTTCGATTGCTTTATTAAGGACAACATGCATTTGGTGAGAAAAGGTTCGACAGCTTTACTGACCTAGGACAACATGCATTTGGTGAGATAAGGTTCGACTGCTTTACTGAGCTAGGACAACATGCATTTGTTGAGAAAAGGTTTGACCTCTTTACTAAGTTAGGACAACATGCATTTGGCGAGAAACTTGGCTATTGGATAGAATAGTGATGCCGCAACAACTGGTTGTTCAAGTTGGATCATATATAGTATACATGGTTACTGGAGGGAAGTCGCTGAAGCAATGTTTCGGTGAGGTCGATTTCAAAAGGACATATTACATCATGATCTTTGCAGTTATTCATTTCACATTATCACAAGTTTCCAATTTCAATTCCTTGAAAATCATTTTTGTCACAGATTTAGACCTATGAAATTTATTTTTATTTCATCTCATTTTACAAAACATTATGTAATTTGGAGTATAATGTTTTTTTTTAGGATTTAGTGTCATGGGTGGTTACCTGGTACACATTATGGCTATTGATCCATCTGCACGAAGCGGAGACAGGAAAAAGGTACGACCGCTTTACTGAGCTAGGACAACATGCATTTGGTAAGAAAAAACATGCATTTGGTAAGAAAAGGTTCGACTGCTTACTGAGGTTCAACAGCTTTACTGAGATAGGACAACATGCATTTGGTGAGAAAAGGTTCGACCGCTTTATTGAGCTAGGACAACATGCATTTGATGAGAAACTTGGCTATTGGAAAAAACATGCATTTGGTAAGAAAAGGTTCGACTGCTTACTGAGGTTCAACAGCTTTACTGAGATAGGACAACATGCATTTGGTGAGAAAAGGTTCGACTGCTTTATTGAGCTAGGACAACATGCATTTGATGAGAAACTTGGCTATTGGTTAGTGATGACGCAACAACTAGTTGTTCAAGTTGGATCAAATATAGTATACATAGTTACTGAAGGGAAGTCGCTGAAGAAATGTTTCGGTCTCCTAACCTGGGAGGCGATTTCAAAAGCACATATTACATCATCATTTTTGCAGCTATTCATTTGATATTATCACAAGTTTCCAATTTCAATTCTTTTGAAAACCATATTACATCATCATTTTTGCAGCTATTCATTTGATATTATCACAAGTTTCCAATTTCAATTCTTTTGAAAACCATCTCTCACGGATTTAGACCTATGAGAATTAGTTTTATTTCATCCCAGGTTACAAAACACTATATTGTTGCATTTTCAACTACATCATATATTGTAGTTTTTGAAAAAATAACAAACAAATTTAATTGTTTGACAACACAATTTATGATTCAATAATATATTTAATTAGATATAGAGAACATTATTGTTTTTCATGAAATATTAGTTTAACTTAACTAGAATTTATAGCATTTCTTTTTTTTTTTTCATGAACTTTTTAAGCAAGTTCATGCTATTACATGAATCTCGATGTAACAATTTTTTGTGTGTTATTACTTAATATAGAAACAAATTTTATGTTGGTTAATATTCAGTATAGAAATGTTTTTATTCTAAAAGTAAGATCAATCAATTGTTCTTTTTATTTTTAGCTTTTAGAGAATTGTATATATTTATTAGAACAGTGATTTTTTTAGATCTATATTTTTTAGATCTTCTATTAACAGTGATTTACTTGTCTAATTTTTTAGATCTTCTATAGATAGTGATTTAGTTGTGTCTGAAAATGATCAAAAGTATAAGTATATATAGAGTTTCAAATTATAATGGGCTAATATGGACGTCTGAGATTGTACTGATCATATTCACACATATGACACATTAGTCAAACCAAAATTGATATACAATGAGTTAACATTTTATATAAACTTTCTAGAAGGTACTAAACATTACAAGAACATTTCTAAAATATACTTCCAAGAGTTTAATCTACAATAAAATACTAAATTAATTAATAACATTTTAATATATTAAATTTTTGGGTCCCATTTTTTAATCATAATAGAATAAGATTAAAACTTTAACAACCAAATGAGAGTATGTATAAAATTCAACTTCTTTATAATATTTCAATCTCATTTGTTACTATTATTGAAATATAATATAATTTTTCAAAGTCACTTCAATTTAATTTATCACATATGAATCTTAAATATTTCTTATTTTCACTATGAGTACATTGTCTAACTACTAAACTAATTGTTGTCACAATTGGTTTGGAAAAAGTCTGTGTAAAATATATATGGTCAATAACTTTGTCAACAAAATATTTATATTATGGTACATTATAATTTTAGTCTCGATACTATTTGAACCTCATTTGGTACCCATGTGATGTAGCAAACAAATTAAATGTCTTTATATATATATATATATATATATATATATATATATATATAAAAGGTGAAAGTTAACATGATCTTCAAAGTTATTTCAGTTTAATCTAGTACCCATATAAGATATCAATTTTAAGAGTAGATCTTATGTGAGACCGTCTCACGGATCTTTTTTCGTGAGACGGGTCAACCCATAACCCACACTTAACAATTCATATGAAAATTTGTGGATATGGGTTCAATTCATGGGTAATAACGATCTGTCTCACAGAAACTATCCGTGAGACCGTCTCACATGAGTTTTTGTGCAATTTTAGATATTTCTTATTTCCTTAATACGGTCTTTGACCACTTTAGTTAGTGTGTTTGTGACAATTGGCTTGAAAAAACTTATGCGGATATATGTGTCGTTTACAAAAACTCATGTGAGACGGTCTTACGGATAGTTTCCGTGAGATAGGATCTTTATTATACCCATGAATTGAAGTCATATCCACAGATTTCCATATGAATTGCTAAGTGTGAGTTATGGGATGATCTGTCTCACAATTTTTTTTTTCGTGAGATGGTCTCACACAAGACCTACTCATGTTCGATAACTTATTTATAACACAAAAATTCAAGTGAGACGGTCTCATGGATAATTTTCGTGAGACGAATCCTTTTTATCCATGGATCAAACTCATATCCATTCATTTATATGTGAATTGAAAATTTTGGGTTGTGGATTAACCCGTCTCACGTAACATGATCCGTGAGACGGTCTCACACAAGACTCACTCTATTTATAATGACGTAAAGTGAATCACTAAAAAAATCTCATTATTTTTTAGAAATACCATATTGAATGATAAAAATCAATATTTAATAAATCTAAATCATGAAATTACATATTACAATAGAAAGTATAATATATAAGTTTATCATTGTTCATATAACTATGAACTTCATATATACTACTACCATAATAACAAAATTTGAAATGTTCTATTTGCTTTTTGTTCATGACGGAAACATTATTTACTCTTACAAGTTTCTTTTTAATGAATATAAAATGATTTAAATCAAGGTACAAATCGCTATTAACACTTTTCATAAAATTTTAATTAACACGCCATTATTATCATTTATACATAAATCATTGCAAAATCTATAACATATCAAATATGCAGCAAGTGCTTTCCGGTTGAGTCCCGAATTAAAATACGTGTCAAGTTAAACGTTTTTGGTGTTTCGATCAAAAGTACATGGTGCAATTGAAACTAGACTCTAATTTTTTTTTTTTTTTATGTAATTGACCCTAATTTGTATGAGAAAATAATATGAAGGTACGAGGTATTATATATATATATATATATTTATGATAATATTAGCTATCTATATATATATATATATATATATATAAGCAGAATATTCTGCCAAAAATAGCTACAATAAATGTCTCATGTATTAAATATTTCTATTTTAAGAAATCATTAATAACTTTTATTTTAAATTTATTAATAAACAAATACAAATATATTAATATTTAATACATTTAATTTTATATTTATTGTATAGAAACTCAAAATAAAAAGTAAATGAATAAATTTATCTATATATTTCTATATTATAATAATAGAGAAAAAGTCTGAGATATTTACATAAATGCGATTTTCTCAACAAAAAAACGTGTCACATCAACATTATTTTTATTTTACATTTTTTATTATTTAATCCATTCAATTTATAATATATATATTGTATTAGTTTATTCTTATTTTATTAATACTAATTAATTTATTTTTTATTAAATAATTTCTTATACACCAACAATAGATAATGTACAAACAATAATTTCAATAATAAATATTAATTTGTTTGGGGATAATTGTATTATATTTAATATAAATATAATTTATAAATAAGTGTAATACTATTAAAGATGTGTATATATACATATATGTATATATAATGTATTTAGTGTGAAATTATATGTCATTCTAAGTATTTTTTAAATTAATATTTGTAAGTGTCCTATCAATTTTTTTTATTTTGCATTTTTTTACTATTTGATTCATTTGATCTAATAATATAAATATTGTATTTATTTATTCTCATTTTATAGATCTTAATTAAATTAATTTTTATTGAAGAATTTATTAAAAATCAACAATAGATATCCAAACAATAATTTCAATAATAAATATTAATTTGCATGGGGATAATTTATATACCATAATAATATAAATTAATAAATAAATATAACACTATTAAAGATGTGTGTATATAGTATATACATATATGTATATATAATATGTATTTAGTTTGAATTATATGTCATCTTAAATATTTTTTAAATTATAAATATCTCATAATCAAATAAAATTTTAGTTTTTTACTTTACACTTAGGACTTCGTATATTTTTATATGAGAGTGCACGTTTTGAATTTATATGTCGCACCTGATTATTTAAATTATGTGCTTAGTTTCTAATTATATTGTCGTCATCATGATCATAGACTACTAGTACTACATTTTGATTCTGTGTTGAGCTTAAATTGTAATGATCAATGTCATGCTATATCAATTAATTTACGTGATACTTATAAAGAAATAATTATCTGTCATCTTCGATGTTAAACGATATTCATAAAAAAAATTATAATTCAATTTATTTTGAAATAAAAGGTTGAAAATACATAATTGACAGTGTTTGCATCAAGTTTCTACATAAAATTTCTAATTTTATTGTGTAATGTTTCTATATATACATGCATACTCACACACACATGTATTTAATTTAAATAATTGAATTTGATTTTTAATTCATAATTTTTTTAGTTTTTTTAGTATATTTAATTTAAGTGATTGAAAATATTAGTTTGTAACACCGATGATAAAAAAAAAAAATGTTTCGACTATAATTGTTGTGTATAAAGAAGTTTTGAAAAAACTTACAAACTTTATAGGTAGAATTTCCAATTTTGATTTGAAGATCATGATATTGATACTTTTGTTTTTAGTATTAATCATAGATCATAGATTAGTGAATTGAATATGTATAATATAAATATATTGTTGTGAATTAAAGTATCTTAAGCAAATTTATACTTTTTTAGTTATTAAATATTATATTGTCTTTTATATACTAAAATTACTTACACTATATTATGAAATAATTAATATTTACCAACATTATATCACAAAACGCGCATTGCGCAGGTATGAGTACTAGTTTTAAATAAATTTTAAAATCTTCCACAGCTTGGCCATGACCTTTCAAGTTAAGAGTGACACTTGTGTGTCCTATGAGCATGGTGCCCTCAAATTAATTATCATGATGTTAAATATATACTCTACAGATATCATGTATATACTCTTCAGGTATCACATGAATACTCTTATATATATATATATATATATATATGATACATGTAGGGTATATTTATAACACCAAGAAAAAATAACACCTATAGAGTATATATAACACCTGAATAACATGTATATAACACCTAGATCAGTGTCCCTATATGCCCAAGGGCATATAAGTTTTTGCCTAAAGGTTAATTCATATCTTATCAAACAGATTTTAAAATATTGTTATAGTATATATATTGCAACGATGCTTATGTGATTAAATCCTACCAAACAATATTTATAGATATATGAAATCATTTTTAAACTCCTAAAAATTCTCATTTTTTTATACTTGACTCGATGGGTACTCATACACGGTATACACCTTAAAAAAAGGTCCGGCCCTGTGAATTGTGTAAAGAGATCATTTGAGAAACTATATTAATATTACACAATTATTTCTATACACCAAGTGCATGGGTCATGACCCATGCAATCCAGGTCATATGACCAGGGAGGTGATTTTCACGCCCAAAACGCGCTAGAACGCGCCCCCACGCGCTGACACGCACCCCCAAATCGCGCTCAAACCCTAATTTCACTCCATGACCTTTTAGTTATTTTGCCTAACCTTTTAGTTATGTCCGTCTAACCTTTTCATTATGTTTACATAACCTTTATGATATATTCACATAACCTTTCTATCATGATGGTTTAATATTTTACAGAGTAAGATAAATATATATTACATTTTAAATCTTTATGTTATAATAACTTAATCTTAATGTTATAATAATTTAACTTTTATATTATAATAATATAACTTTTATATTTTTCAAAGGTTATGATAGTTGTATATAAAGGTTATATCAATATAACATAAATGTTAAGTTATAAGTATATAAAAGTTTTCAATTATATTACATCATTGAAATAATTCTAAGTATATAATTTTAAGGTTTTAACACACTGTAAACCTTTAAGTTGTAATAATGCAACATTTACGCATAATAATATTAACCTTTATGTTATATTAACACAACCTTTATGTTATTCTTTAAGTAAATAAAGGTTATGATATTTATATATAAAAGTTAAATCAACATAATATAAAGGTTAAATCATCACAATATAAAGGTTTTCAGCTATATTATCTTACATTTTATATTGAAAAAAGTCCGAGTATATTAACTTAAAGGTTATGATATTTGTACAAAAAAGTTATAGTCATATAACATAAAGGTTATACTCGTATAACATAAAAATTATCGCAAAAATTAATAAATAAATAGATAAATGGGCACGGATCTGAGTCAAATCCGGCCCGACCCGACCCATGGGCGCCCAGTTGCATGGATCTAGATCCATGCAACTGGTGCACAAGAACAATACTCTTAATATTATGATACTAACGAGGATAATAAAAACAATAAAATACTCAATAAATATTTTGCAATGTAGTATTTACTACTAATTTTTAATGAAGGATTCCTTTAACTATTTATGTTCAAATATTTCATTAAAAAACATAAAATTAATACCGAAATGTAACATAATTAAGAATGAAATCTAACATAATAAGAATAAAAATCGGACAAAATTAATGACCCAATTGACCATATATTGACAAAATATTACAACACGTTACTAAATTTGGAGAATCTAGAAAATGAAGTCAAGATTGAATAAAATAATAAAACCCAATGATAATTTATACACTTAAAAATGGCGCCAAATAATGTCACAAAAATTTCCAACCATTTCCCTCCACTAAAAATATTTCAAAATTTCATTTTCCACCCCAAAACTCAACAATTCCATCACCAAATCTTGAAACAGTTTTCATTTTCCAAATCCCTCCATCGATCAAAAATCAAGTTTTCACATTTCTTGATCTTCAAACCATTTTTGCACAATTCCCTCCAAACATCAAAACTGCATATAAAACTCCCACACACCAACAATGGTGGTCTTTATTATACTCACACACCTCCATTGCACCCTCTCTTTCTTCATCAATGGAGGTCACGAAGGTTGCTGTGTTGGAGCATGACAACAAGGAGAACATCCCACCTTGTTCGACGACGAATAAGCCCGGCCCGAAAGGGAAATCTGCATTTGTGAAGATCAATGGAAGGAGGCCTTTGAGGGATATTACTAATCTTTATAGAGCTGATGGATTCATGGATTTTAAGCTGCCTTGCTCTGTTTTGGTGTCTGGTTTTTCGAGCAATCGGAAACGAAAACTGGTTGATGATGATTGTTCAGAGCATAGATCTTGCTCCAAGATTTTGAGAAGAGATTTTAGATAGAGACATGGATGGATTCGATCCAATAGCTCATATATATACCTTTTATTTTGATCTTTAATAGTCTAGCTATACTATTTGCCATAATGGAAGTTGGATTGTCCCCCAATCAAGTTCAAGAAAAATATAAGATTTGATGTTGATTTGCAAGACTTTTCATTTGTTCACATTTCATTAACACAAAAACTCATGTGAGACGGTCTCACGGATAGTTTCTGTGAGACGGGTCCTTATTACCCATGAATTGAATCCATATACACATATTTCCATATGAATTGCTAAGAATGGGTTATGGTTTGACTCATCTCACGAAAAAAGATCCGTGAGACGGTCTCACATAAGATCTATTCTTTCATTAATTGTCAACGCAGTTTGGTAGATGAAGAATGATACTTCCTTCGTCCCGGTCTAATTTGCCTACTTTGACCGGGCACGGAGCCTAAGAAAATGCAGTTGACTTTGATTGGATGTGTTAACTTTATGTTTTTTGCACTTTAATTAGAATTTAAAAGGGGAATTGGGGTGACAATTTTATAAAATGACAGAAATGTAGGGGTAAGGAGAGAATTTTTCTTTTGCCATTTATGGGTTGACAAATTAGAATGAGATAAACAAAAATAACAAGTAGATAAATTAGGCCAGTACGGAGGGAGTATGTTTCTTTTACTATGACAACTGATTTTTTTGACTAGCTATTTTTTCTTCCCTTTTTTTGGCTTCAATGAAGGTGAGATTAGTTAAACTTGTAAACTTGATTAAGATCAGAGTAGGTCTCACTTGAGACCGTCTCACAAATCATTTCATGTAAGACGGGTCAACTCACATTAATTTAAGTTATAATCATAAATTTATCAACATTTTGATAAAGTAAATATACCAATTATAAAATAACAAAATTCAAAATTAGTAACTTAATTAATCACATCGATCTAGATCAACTTTTGAATTACAAAATTTCATCTTACTTCCTTCATTTACTCAATACTTTATGTCTTCACCAAAATATTTATGATAATCATTATTTAGAATACAGAAGTTAATAATTTTAAAGATATTGGTTTTCTTTCTGAAAAAATTATATATTATATTAATATAATCAATATAACTTAGCCATTTAAAAAACATAAGTTTGCTCATCTCCTTTCACAATGAATCTCTCATCCATAACTTCAAGCATACCGATAAAGAATTGATAAATCAAATGCAAAATAATTCATCAATTAATTTATTATGTTTTTGAATATTTTGATTTAATTTTCTGAATTAAATGAAAGTCTATTGTTTGAAAGAAAAAAGGGATGTCATAATATATAATTCTGTTAGTTTTTTTAATGGTTTAGGCTATGTTACCTATATATAAAATGGATTGTTCTTAATTAAAAGAGTAATTCTATCATATTTTTTAATGATCAGTTAGAGGTGTGGAAATTAATGAGGGAGACAATAAATACTAGAAAATAAAAATTAGAACACCTGGTTCAAATTTGAACACTGATCATCAGGATCTGCATCATTATAAAAGTGAGGTATCACTTGAGCTATATATATAACTCGTGCTAAGAGAGTTTATCATATTTAATAAGTGAGAGTTATGGCCAATATATGTCTGTGTGAGATTCAATTTTAGATGATCCACCAAAAACCTAACTTGACCTAACCTACTCTCATCCTTGTTTAAGAGAAGGTATGGATTGTGGATCGAGTTAAAATATAGCAAAATGTGTGTTAGATAATTCCACTACTTTTGCTAAGGTTCTTGGCCACATATTACTAAAAAGCGAAGGGCCAATGGTTTATTTGTTGATTTCTGATATATTTATGTAAGGTTTCTATAAATATGCATGGGTGGCTTTGGGATTATTATGATGGTTGAGACAATAGAGAGATGAGGAAGATGTAAAAAATAATTAGGTGAAAATATGTTTGAGGTTAATATATATAGACATTATCATCAATATATTGTAAGTGGAGCGTACAAAACAAAGTTAGATTATAAATTAACTCGTTTGAAAAATACACAAAACTCAATGCAAACATATAAATGAAATTGTTATTATCAAAATGCAATATGTACTAGTAACATTTTTTTCTACATTTGTGCTTAAACTAATACTTTTTCTTCATATTGTTACACAAATTTTACTATTTCAACCCGAACTTGATTTTTGACATATTCTCTCACCACCAACAATAACCAAATAACTCCCTCGCCATCACCTTTAGCTTAAATTAATGTGATCCACTTCAAATCTCAACAAGAAAGCAACAATCATACACCAAAATTTCCATCTTCTAAAGTTGATCACTCGTAACCCTAAGTCAATGTAATGATTTTATTTTTGGGTTCTGATTGTATTTGTTTCGAGCTCAAATAGAATGAGAAAAAAAAATCACATGATGTTGTAATTAGCTTCGAAAGGTAATGATCATTTTGATATATGAAAGATTTATGACAAAGATCCTTTTCTATCCCCTAGGAGGTCTTTCCCCACTAATGGGTATTTCCGGAAAACTCTATTTATTCCGGTTTTCAATTCCCTACTTAGACATCCTTATTAAATTTAATTAATTTGATTTGAAGAAGAAATGGAACAATAAGCATCACCTTCATCTTTACATGAAGATGACACCAAATATCTTAGCTCAAACCAAAAATATAAATTACACAAAATTACCATTTGTAAACAATGTACAAACTCAACATAGCATGTGAATTAACAAACCCAATGACTAGTAATAAGCATGGTATAAATAGAATCTTGAGTTATATTAAAAAAAATCCTAGTGTTAGACAATTTAGAAAATCAAAGGTGAAAGCACCATGCAAACTATATTTTGGCAGATGGTGGGTAAAAGTCCATCAAGAATCAGAATACATCACTTCAATCCTCAGCATCCATCATCCAATCCTCCATCTTAATCATTAATTCTACATTAAAATTTGGCCATCGGATTGCTCCATGGGACATGAACTTCTCATTGGGACATAAGTACCATTGACACCATATATATATATATATATATATATATATATATGTTGAGAACCACCAAGCAAGATTCTTATTAGAGATGGAAGATCCTCATGTTCGAAAGATTCGGATATGATCAAAGCAGTTCTTCATATGTTTAATATATATGTTGAAGTTTGAATCCAAAAAGATTGATCAAGATTATATATGGCCCTTCGTGGCCTATTTAGAGAAAGTTTGCTTATAATTTTAAACTCAACCTCATTTGACCCTTTCAACATCACAAATGGTTAAGAATATGCCAAAAGTTGCTGAGTAGACAAAACACTTTTCAAGGATTTAAAAAATAGGGTTTTCATACTTGACACATTCTTTTTAAGGTACTAGGTTAGGCTTAATATTCCTTCTTCCTTAACTAATTAATAATATGTACTATGCTCAAACCCGATAAGACACTGGCCACATTTGATTATCCATCTACATTATCTAGAGATTAGAATGGAAAAAGTACACTAAAAAAACTATAGAAAATGATGGACCAAATGCACTTAGTTTGTTCTATATATACCTCTATAAGCCTATCCTTATGTATTATCATCCATCAATTACTACCATTACTTAGTACAATGTGTAGCTCCAAATTCTTCTTGCTTCTTATAATACTATCCATAATGTTGGTGCTCTACGATGCTCGTCTGGATCATGAGTCCTTTCGACATAAGATAAGCACAACTGAATCTTTTCGAGCAATGTTTCATAGAAGCACTTTAGTTCTTGAAAAAGATGATGATGATCAAGGTGATTCCGGCTTGGATGCTGGCCGATACAAGCCGTCTCGATCTAGTCCCGGTGGACCTGATCCTTACCATCATCTTGGTGTTCCAATTCCATGAATATTCTAAGCTAGACTCAATGACATGATAAGGATCTTCTGGTGTGCACAATTGGTGTTGTGGTGTTTTTAGGACACAAAATATTTGTACTATGATATTGAAGTTGACTTTTAATAAGGTCTTCGTGGTGTTTTACAACCTAAAGTACTAGTACGAATCGTAAAAACACTATTAACTCTATTATGTTGTGTATGTCAAAGTATCCAAATGTAGAAACTTTTTAAGGTTATTTTTCCTCATAAAATTCAGATTAATCTATATATGTTTAGCTTTTTCTAAAGTGTTGCTGCTTTTTATTGATGGATAAGCTTTTCCTATTTGATCTGAGTAATGTTAATTGATTCAGCATGGTTTTGTTTGTATAATCAAAAGAGAGCATTGACTTGGTGGTTTATTAGACAAGAGAAAGAAGATTTTAATTGATCATTTAAAGACAACAATCTTACATCATAAGGAAAAGTGATTTTTTTTAATTGCATTAATGGTCTTACATCACATTCTTTTATAGATTGGCCCTTTAATATATATAATTTAAAAGGTTAATTTATACTTAAATGCGAACTGGATCATCTGTTTCAATTTGATGTTTCATCTTGTATTTGATTCTTTTAATTTACGTCATGTTCAAATTAGTGGTGTCATCTTCACACTTGTCGTGTGGTGATCATATGTAAATTAGTGGTGTTATATTTACACTTACCATGTAGTGGTTATACTAAATCGTGACCATTTTTCCATATGTGTCATGAAATTAAAATGGTGACACTAAATTGTGTCACATTTTTTTGAAGATTTATGGTACTCAAAATGTAGTTTTGTTGACACTTTGTTTGAAGAGTCGTTCACTTTATTGTTATTTTCTATTATTGTGCCACTAACTTTATGACGTTTTTTTTCTCACTGTATCATTATCTTAAATGACAGGTTTTCTTAAAATGTATCACAAATTCTAATAACATTTTTTTAATGTGTCACTAACTGTATTGATGTTTTTTTTTTAAAATTGTGTCATGCACTATCTTTAGTGAAACTATATTTAACGTGTCACAAATTTTAGTGACAGTTTTTGTTAAATACGTTACTAATTTTATCGACCAATTTCCATGAATGTGTGTTAATAATTAGCGACATTGTGATTATTAGTGTCGTTAATTTACGAGTCATAAAATTAATTTGAAATACGAAAAAGAAGATTTAGAAGTGGAATTGAGTTTGGGGGTATTTTTATTTTTGCAATTTATGTGTTTTTTTGGGTACTCAAATGAAGAGGGTTTTTAAAATAAAAATTCAATTATATATATATATATATATTTTTTTTTTTGTTTTAAGTGGATATATGAAGGAATAACTCCAAATTATATATATAAAAGTGTGGTTTGCACCCTCAAGTGTTTGACAAGTGGCACTTCACATTGTTGCCAAGTGTCACCTCCAAGTGTTTGACAAGTGGCACTTTACAATGTTGTCAAGTGTCCTTCCTTAAAAATTATTTTATTTATAAAATATCAAAATATTAATATCAATTAAATACACACACCACTACCCTACAATAATAAAGTGCTTGGAAAAATTAAATATGTATTACAAATGTTTGTTAATGTTGTATTGTTTTTTTCTTTTTTGTTTTACATGAAATATTTGGTGTCAAAATTTAATAATTGTTTTTATCCAACATTTCAATTTCAAAAAAATAAAACAAAATTTGAAGAGTAATTCTGCTACTACTTTTCAAGGAATTAAAATAAATAAATAAAAGATATTTGAAGGTGCTAATAATATTTTACAAAAGAACATTCAAGTAGTTCAAACTCAAAAAAATAAAAACCTTTAGAGAAAAAATTATTTAGAGGATTCAAGAAAAAAAATAACATATAAATATTAGAATTCGGTAATGTCAGGCATGAAATAAAATAATATACTTTAAAATTGTAATTTAAACTATGAAACATATTGCTAATGAGATTACCAAAAATAGGTGTTAAAAAAACATTAAAATATGTGAGATTGAAACATATTTGACATTAGATAATGAAAATTTGTGTTTGTTTAGAAATTTTAAAGGGTATTATAAAAAAATAATTGCTTGGAAAAAAAAAAAGTAAGTTACAAGTGCTTGCTAATGTTGTATTATTTTTTTTACATGAAATCTTTGGTTTCAAACTTGAATTATTGTTTTGTCCAACATTTTAAATAGGCAAAAAAAAAAAAGTAAGCAACAATGTGCAAACATTAGTTTAGTAATGTCATGCATTAAATCAAAATAATGTACTTTGAAATTGTGTTTAAACTCTGAAACAATATTATTAGTGACATTAGCAAAAAATAGGTGCTTAGAATTTTTTTAGGATTTGTTTAGATTAAAACATATGTAAATTTGGCAAGTATGAAGGTGAGTTATAAAAATGATGAAATTTGATAATTTTGTGTTTGTTTAGAAATTTTAAAAAGTAGGATTACAATTAATATGTCATCATATAGAGAATTATAAGAAAAAAAGATGATGTACTGCTATTTTATCTTTAAACAAAGAGCTAACATTTTCACTTCAAATTGTAAAAAAGTGGATGAAGTAGACAAAAAAAAAGTTATAAGATTATACAAACAAATAACATGATTCGGATATTGGTAATCTAAAATTCAAACGTGCACATTCAGTCCAACCACCCCCTTAAACAATCAAGAAATTGTATTAAAAGATTACAATATGTAACAATTCGTTAAGGCTAATAAAAAGATCATAAAAAGAACACAATTACAAAATAAACCAATACATAAAGCTAATAATGAGTGCACTTAGGACAAACATTGAACAAAACAAATGTTTCGAGCGATAAAAATGAGATTATTATATACTTTTTACAGAAATATATGAAAATACCTAATGCGATAATTAAAACACCCATTAAGAACTATATATTAACAATTTTGTGTTATGAAATCCACCAAAATGACTCTAAAATTAGCTCAAAATGAAAACTATGGATTTTAAATTCACATCCTACCCAACACTATCAGTGGATTTGCTAACAAGGATTTCAAATCCCTCCTTAAATCCACATATTCAAATGTACCCTAAGAAATATTATTTTAAGAATAAAGAAAAAATAGCACACTTATATAAAAAATTACTATCATATAACAATAAACAATAATTATAAAATAAAAAATGAGATAAGTATTAAATGAAACCCGTGCAACGCACGGGTTCAAACCTAGTCTATATATAAAAGAAAGATCACAAAGGACACATGACACTCTCACATTGTCTCCATACTAAATGTTCATCTTAATTGTTATTTTCTAATTTTTATATTCTTATTAACTAAATAAATTCTTATTATAATCTTTATTACTATATAGATAAATAAATATTATATGTATAGTGTTACCATGGTAACTATGTTATTATATATATATATATTAATAATATAAATTATTTTTTAGATAATATATATCTCACTAAATATAAATATTTTTACTGTTGCGTTTAGAAATGATTCATGCCAAACTATAGGAAGCTATTTTTTTAAAACAATTAAATATATTATTATTATTTGTTGTTGTTAACTATATATATATATGTATATATATATAATATCAAGTAATCTATTTATATATATATAAGAAAGACCACAAAGAATATTTGACACTCTCACATTGTCTCAACATTAAATGTTCATCTTAATTGTTATTTTATATTTTTTATATTTTTATTAACTAAAT
The DNA here is from genome assembly GCA_005771605.1 of Scutellaria baicalensis. NCBI lineage: Eukaryota > Viridiplantae > Streptophyta > Magnoliopsida > Lamiales > Lamiaceae > Scutellaria > Scutellaria baicalensis. The sequence continues at coordinate 24,571,915 of CM016729.1, forward strand.
ATATACTGTACATTAAAATACCAACCACATTCAAATTGCAATTACGGCTTATTTCATTCCTTTAAGTAAAATATGCTATTGTAATTAAATAATGAGCTACTCTCCTATGCAACTGGTGCACATATAATTCGAGTCGGGTCCGGGTCGACCCGGATCCGTGCACTTTTTTTTAAAAAAAATTTTTAATTTTATTTTTTCGCTTCAAACGGTTACCTTTATGTTGTATGAGTGTGACATTTATGTTATATAAGTGTGACTTTTATGTATAAATGTAATGACATTTATATACTCTAATTTAGAAAAAAAGGAAGAATTTTACACTCTAAAGGTTATAATATTTGTACATAAAGGTCACAAGAATTGTACATAAAGGTCACAACAATACAACATAAAGGTCTCAATCTGAAGCAAAAAAAAAACCTGAATTTTTTTTTCTATATAAATAAATTATCTTATAAATATAGATATTTTTTTTGATATATATAAATTTTAATATATATATATATAATTAAAAATTTTAAAATATTGAATAAAATTATTGATAAATTTTTCAATACAAACTATATATATATATAACTTATGTCATAATGAACATTTTTTTTAGATGTGTCAATCTATCGTTTTATACATGTAAAATTCTTTCTTCACTAGAAATATGTAATTGTAAAATAATATATTTAAAAATTATTTAATATTTTTAATATGTGTACAATATAATTTATCTACACACATTATGAAATATTTATTTCAACAATTAAATAATATATTAATTAAAATTACATTATATTTCATATTAACTTAGATGGATACAAAATCATAAAATTTTTTTATATAATTTTTTTACTTCATTTATTAAATTAAATTATTTGAACCCGTGTATTAGCCTTATACTAGTAGGCGATGAAAATTGAAACCACACCATTATTAATTATTAATTATCCCATCTCATAAGCTGAAATGTATTATTAAAAGAGTGTTTGATATTTTCTTGTGATTTGTTGGTTTCTTGTGTCGTCAAGACAAGAATTTTCTGATGCTGCATGAGAAAGCTTACATTCATCTCTTCCAGCACCACTTATCGATCAACCCTCATTTCTTCCATCCACAAGCTTCGTTTCTCGACCAGCTCTAATGGACAAAGTATCAAACACCATAGCTACATTCACTTGCTCCACGACCCCTCAAGAATCTGTTCACTCTACGAAGCTAAATCTCTTCACGCACTCGTCGTTACCATGGGCTCATTTCAGACTCAGGAACCTGTATTCCTCCACAATAATATCATGGCGAAGTACGCCTCCTTGGGCGACATTTTCACGGCCCGCAAGTTGTTCGACGGAATGCCTCACAGAAATGTTGTAACTTATAATACTATGATAACTTGTTATAGTCGAGATGGGTTTTTGCAGGAGGCTCTCAGATTGTTCTCCGAAATGAGGAAGTGTGGCTTTAAGCCGACGCAATTCACGTTCGGCAGCTTGCTTTCGTGTCGTTTGTTGGATGTTTTAGAAGGAATGCAATTACAGGCATTGATAGAAAAGACAGGGTTGCTTTACATTGATGGTTTTTCTGGAACTGCATTGCTTGGAATGTACGGGAGGTATGGATGTCTACGTGAAGGGATTGGTATATTTGAATTCATGCCTAAAAAGAGCTTAGTAACTTGGAATAGCATGATATCTTTACTTGGCCAAATGGGATGTGTAGAAGATTGTCTCTTTATGTTCTCTGAGCTAATGATGAGTCCACTTGGAGTATCCGAGTCTACTTTTGTGAGTGTTCTATCTTGTCTTGAAGACATTGATATGCAATTGGGGGAGCAGATACATGGTTTAGTGTTAAAGTATGGATTTGATAACGTAGCTTCAGTTAGCAATTGTCTGATCAATATGTATGTGAAGTCTGCTCCACCATGTTTGGCAGAGAAGATGTTTGAGAACGCTCGTGTTAAAGATATTGTATCGTGGAATACCATAATAGGGGCTTTGGCAAATGGTGATAGACCGACCAAAGCACTCGATTTCTTCATAAAAATGTGTCTGAGTGGATTATCACCGAATGAAACTACGCTCACCAATATGCTTCACTCTTGTTCAAGATTGCATATTTTATCATATGGGGAATGCATCCATGCAAAGATGATCAAGAGAAGTCTTGAATCTGATGTGCATACAAGGAGTGCTATGGTCAATTTTTATGCAAAATGTGATAAAATGAAAGAAGCACATACTTGTTTTGATGGCATAACTCAGAAAAATTTGGTCTCTTGGAATTCGTTGTTGCTAGGATATTCAAACAGGGGTTCTTCCTATTCAGTTAGACTTCTTCAGAAGATGATTCATTCAGGCTATTACCCGAACGAACTGTCATTTTCTATTGTTGTTAAATCATCACTGGAAACAGAGTTGCTACAGCTTCATTCACTAACAATCAAAATGGGTTACCATGAGAATGCCTATGTCTCAAGTTCTCTTATAAGCTCTTATGCTCGAAATGGTCTTATATCTGATGCTTTGACCTTTCTAGAGTCTGGACAGAATGGTGATGCCAAGCTTCCTGTTGTTTCATCCAATATTATCGCATGGATCTATAATCGAACTGAACAGTATGAAAAAACACAGGAACTATATGCTTCAATGGAGAATCCAGACAGCATATCTTGGAATATTCTGATTGCTGCTTGTTCCAGAAATGGTGATTATAAAGAGACTTTCGAGCTTTTTGATCATATGCGTAGATCTCAAATCTACCCTGATAATTATACTTTTGTTAGCCTCTTTAGTGTTTGTACCAAATTGTGTAACCTTGCACTGGGTAGTTCTCTTCATGGGCTTATTGTGAAGATTCATTTCAAGTTGTTTGACACATTTGTATGCAACACCATGATCGACATGTATGGAAAATGCGGAGGCATTGAGAGTTCGATTAAGATCTTCAACGAGATGACAGAGAAGAACATTATATCTTGGACAGCTCTTGTCTCGGCCCTTGGACTTCACGGATATGCAAATGAAGCAATAGAAAGATTCAGAGAGATGGAGAGAATGGGTATGAAGCCAGATAAGGTTGCTTTTCTGGCCGTTCTTTCTGCTTGTAGACACGTCGGATTAGTGAAAGAGGGAATGGAACTGTTTAACCAAATGAAAGTGAAGTATGGTGCAGAACCAGATGTAGATCATTACCTCGTCGTTGTTGATCTATTGACAAGATATGGTTCTATAAAAGAAGCCGAACAACTCATTCTAACGATGCCTGTTGCGCCTAATGCGCTGATATGGCGCAGTTTCCTCGAGGGCTGTAAGAAACATAGCACCATTGGAAGTCTAACATGTTGATGAGTTGCTTAGAAGTGTTGCAGATTCTAACATGTTGAGATTTCAGTGTAATGAAAGTTTGTGTAGTTTTTGATGCATACATGTCTTGGAGGGTAGTGTAGTCTATATAGATATGAAAACAATTGACATGTTTGGTTTATTCCGTTTGCTCGAAAACTATCAATTAATGACTTGTTTGTATGGTGGTTTAGTTTAATCTCTACCAAATCAAACAATTGTAAGTAGAGCTATTATGTTTTATGCCCATCCTATTTTATCTAAATTATAAGTTTTTGATCTACTACAACTATAATAATGAAAGTATGAATGCTCGCCCATTTTTCATAATATCAATTTTAACTCTCATATAATTATTTTAATCTAATATATATATATATATATATATATCTATTACCTATATAAAAGTATGAATATTTCTTACAAAATATGGATTGTCTAATATATCATTATTAAAGATTTTATTTAAAGTTATAACAGTAATTTATGATTTTCATATTTAAATAATTTTACAAAAGAATTCTAAAGCAAAAGCATATAGAGTTCTATTATGAGTAGGACTCTAATTTACTATACATTTTTTTTGAATTTGATTTAATTTAATATAGATTGTATATCCATATAAAAAATTATTTAAAGTTAATAGTATTATAATATTTTTGATTTAAATAATTCATCCTCCACATGCGACGCATGTGCTGATACTCGTATATATGTAAGTGTCTTAGTGTCGGTTAATTTTTGTGATGCCTACAATAATTCTATACAGAGAGAGAGAGTAAATTTCAAGGTAAATTAAGTAATATAATAACTTTATATTTTTTTTATTTCCTATAAGGTAAGAGATCTTCTAGATATGAACTCTTCATAATTGTTTTTTACATGTTTATAAAAGTCTTTCTACATTTGAATCTCTTCATTTTTCAACGTGTCATTGAATCTTTGCCTAAAATTAATCTCTGGGCGGATCCGGATCGATCCGAATCCGATCCGAATTGTATGTGCACCAATTGCATAGGAGATTAACTCCTAAACTAAGTGGTTTCTTATAAATTGAGTACTCTTCTGAGGCATATTTTCATAAAATTGTAAAATATTTAATATAAGATTTTTACCCACACACGCATGAAATTCTATTTAATCAAAATTTGATTTAGATTTTAAAGAAAATTTTTATTCCAATTTTCCGCTGCTTACATGAAAATTTTTGAACTATTTTTATATTGCACATTCCAAAAGTCTCTGAAAAGTGAGATGTGATAAAATCCACTAGGTTATCTTAATTTACGGGATTTCTACCTAACAAAACTTTATCTATGGAAACTATTTACTATTACTCTTACTCCCAGACAGGTTTTAGCAGCCAAACAGGTAACCCATACATGGTATTATCCTTTTCATGACTAACTATGCACATCAAGGATAAATCCTATCAACTGTGGATACCTAAACAACCTAAGCACACAATATAAATGGTTAAAGAAAAAAAAGTTCTTCAATTGTTAGTTAAAGCAAAGTCTTTAGATGATCTTTTGTTGTTGATGACTTGCTTCAAGGCTGAGAGATTGAAAACATTTGAATGCTTTAGTAAACTCGATGTTTGTTGTAAGCTCGATAAAATATAAGTGTGTAAATGTAGTTTTTTATAACGTTTGCATTTGTATTGGAATATTATATCGACAACACACATCAACCCAATGTCGCCTTCAACATTCCCACTCGACCTAACTATGAATTGGAGGCACATATGTAGTAAAGAAGGAAAATAAATAAAATGCAGAAAATTGTTAAAAATGATGGAAAATGATTTTAAAATACATATTATGCTATTTATAGTTTTTCCTAAAATAATAAATTATTTAAAGTTTTTCCAACACACCTGAAATTGATTTTGTTGTAACATGTTTTTACTCTAAATCAGATATAGGTAGTATTTTAGAATTTCAAATTAAGCCTAAAAGACTATAATTTAATTTCTAGATTAGTCCAAATTTATTTTAAGACCCTTTAGAGCCTTAGTTCAACCTAAAATAAATAATACTCTCTCCGTCCCGCTTATCTTTGCCTACTTTCCGTTTTTGGACGTCCCAACTAACTTTTCCAGCCCAAAAATGATTTTTTTTCCCCATAAATAATGTAAGATCCATGTGTCACAAAATTATTTAAAAAATTGAAAATTATTATTTATAAATAAACTTAAATATTTTTGTTTATCACTAATTCCTAATGTAATTAGCATGTATAAGTTAATTTAATCATGGAAAACATTTGAATTATCAATTAATGTAATTGCAACAATCAACATCAACTAAAATATTTTGTCTAAACTTTTATAAGTTACAATTTTGTTTGGTATCTGAGTCATTATCAACTTTTTGTTTCTTAACTATTATTATCTCATTAAATTTTTAATTATAATAAATTAGATTATTAAGTAAATTAATTCAAATTCAAATTAAACTTTAAAGGAAGAAATAGGACAAACAGAAGGTAACATGTGTCCCTCTTGATAATATCTTTTGTATAGATATAGATTTATGTAACCCAATATTTGTAAGTTTACAATATTGATGATTATACATGGATCGATTTGCTAAATTATGTGTTTGTAGTAATTAATTCATGAATACAAATGTATATATGGTATCACTTTATAATTTAGGTGACTAGACCTACTTAATTCTCTACTAGTTTCCAAATCTTTTACTATTTATGTAATTCAAATATTCATAATCTTGATTATATAGAAAGTAGGTATACGTTATATTTATATATTTCTATATATGTGTCTATGTATATATGTAACGCCTCGTTATTTATGTAACCTACTATTTATAATCATGTAATCTTTGACTAATTAAAAATTCGATATGGTCATATCCTTTTTCAATTAGTTCTATAAAAAGGAACAAAAACCTCACTTGTTATATCACATTTCTCCTCTTCTTTTTATACTGCACCAAAATGGCTTCTTTATCTACAAGTCAAATGTTCCTTTTGTTCTTGATTGCATTTTGTGCTCTTCACAAGATTGAGTCTGCACGTCTTCTTCAACATGAAACATCCAAGAATGACGTTAGCTCCTCCTTACATAGAGAAGCACCACCCGCAAAAGGTGTAGGCTCGTTCTATAGATACGCACCATTTGCAAGAAGTGATGTAGGCGCATTGTATAAATACGCACCACCTACAAATAGTGTAGGCTCGTTGTATAGATACGCACCATTTGCAAAAGATGACGTGGGCTCATTGTATCATTACGCACCATTTGCAAAAGGTGACGTGGGCTCATTGTATCATTACGCACCATTTGCAAAAGGTGACGTGGGCTCGTTATATCATTACGCACCATTTGCAAAAAATAACGTGGGCTCGTTGTATCATTACGCACCATTTGCAAAAGGTGGCGTGAGATCATTGTATAAAGAAGCACCACCACAAATGGTGTAGCGGTATAGACTATCATTCAGGGTGCGTTTCGACTAGGGTGTGCTCATCCGGATTTAACATGTGAAAAATCTCAATTATGCTTTATAAGGGATTTACAAATATTCCCAATAAAATTATCCTTTTTTTCCACTTTATCTGCCTTTTACAATTGCCAATAAAACTAATTGTTTTTTTAAATAAAATAATATAAAATCATCTATTTTACAATTTAATATGATGCTACATAAAATTTTCAAAATCCACCTTTTTTTGAAATCCACTGAAAGTATAAATCAAGCCTTACAAAATCCAATCGAAACATACAACTAATTAAAGAATCATGAGATGTAATCCTCACCAACTTGCCTCCCACAAAAGATATGTATGCTGATGCTTGAATAAAAATGATTGAAACTTAATAAACCTATTCTATTAAGGCAAAAACTTTTATGCACTGGGATCCGTGCAACCGGGTCGACCCGTTCACGCGTCCAAAATGCGCCTCCCATGCGCCTGCACGCGCTCTCACGCGCTGAACACTTATGCTGAAGCTCATCCAAAATTCGCTCCAATAGACCAACCTTTGTGTATAGTTAAACCAACCTTTGTGTATAGTTAGACCAATCATGTGTAGGTAGGTCTAACTATATACAAAGGTATTTTTAACATATATAAAGGTATGTTTAACTATATGCAAAAGTATGTCTAACATATACAAAAGTATGTCTAAGTATACATAAAGGTATGTCTAACACAACATAAAGGTATGTCTAACATAACGTAGTGTTATGTGCCAAAATTCAAAAATCAAGCCAAAAAAAGACAAGACATGAAATCTGGGCAGAACTGATATGTTTAACATAACTTAAAGGTATGTTTAACATAACGTAAATGTATGTCTAACATAACCAATTGGTATGTGATTTTTTTTCAAAAATCATGTGCCAAAAAAAAAAAAAAGGTGCGGTCCCCCGACCCGAATCCGACCCAGGTGCATGGAGATTCATGCACCTGATTCACAAGCGACATACTCTTCTATTAAATGATATGAATTCATTTATAATGACACTGGTATGAACCGACATATACACTAAATTTAACAAAATAGATATTTTTACAAAAATAATGTAAAATTACAATTCATTTGGAGTTGTAAATAAAATTTGTAGAATAATTTAAATTTATAAAAAATATCTCCATGATACTAAATATGATTTTTATGTGCAATATTTAAAATTTTATTAAAAAATGTAAAACCTGTTTTAATAGAGATTTAGTAATAGATATACTTGACCATATGTAATATTAAATTAAATTAAAATCACAGACATGAAATAATAAGATATAAAACATATATTTCCAATTTTTTTAAAGAGTAAGTCTCTTGTGAATTAGGTGCATGGATCCAGATCCGGGTCAGGAGGACCACTCCTTTTACTTTTTTCGCGCACAATTTTTGAAAATTTTCACATACCAATAGATTATGTTAGACATATATTTATGTTATGTTAGACATACCTTTAAGCTATGTTAAACATACCATTCTGCCCAAATTTCATACCTTTTCTTTTTTTTTCGCTTGATTTTTGAATTTTGGCACCTACCACTACGTTATGTTAGACATACATTTATATATAGTTAGACATACATTTGTATATAGTTAGACCTACCTACATAAGGTAGGTTTAAGATAGCACAAATGTAGGTGTAACTATACATAAAGGTAGGTCTATTGAAGCGAATTTTGGGTGAGCTTCAGCGCGAGTATCAGGCACGTGAGAGCGGGTGCAGGCGAGTGAGACGCACGTGGGAGCGCGATCGGTGCATAAAAGTTTTTGCCTTTTTTAAATCTGTATTAACATAAATATTTGACATCCAAAAAAAATTAATAGTATTGTCTTGTATGTATTAATATGAGCAACCATATATAGAACTTTAATAACTCAAGTCAACTATTGAATTCTTGGAAATTATCTTTTACTTTTAATTGTATTTTATTTCTTTTTTCGTTTTGTTTAGATTGATTATGTTGCTTAATGTAACATTCACGGCCAAGAATATTTGATGTCAATTTATAAATATAAATTTCTTATTCACCTATTTTTCATGATTATATATGCATTTTACATATTTGTATACATAAGATATTGATACTCGTGGTACGTTATATCAATTTTGTTACTACATATAAAAGTATTACATGATATATAAAAGTATTACTTGTTGATTTCAATAGAGTTACATGTTGCACACGAAAACATTACATTATGAGAGTATTACTTGTTGATTTTAATAGTATAACATGTTATACATAAAAGTATTACATTTGTGTATTAGACAATATTTTTCTATATATATCATCTAATACTTCATAGTATTACATGATACACATAAAAGTATTACTTGTTGATTTCAATAGTATTACATGTTACACATAAAAGTATCACATGATGTATATAAAAGTATTACTTATTGATTTCAATAGTATTACATGTTGCACATACAAGTATTACATATTGCACATAAAAATATTGCATGATGTTATGTTCTTATAATGTAATAATATTTTTGTGTGTATTAGATAATATATTTTTATATATCATTTAATACTTCATAATGTGTAATATATTCATGTATATTAGGTGATACTTTTCTATAGATCGGATAATACTTTTGTATTATATACATATAATGTATAATATATTACAAAAGTATTAGATGATATATTGATATTACCTACTACACATAAAAGTATTACATAATATATTGAAAAGTAATACTTGAACCACACAAAAGTATTAAATAATTTCTCAAAACTTTGTCACACATGATACACATAAAAATATTACATTATAAAAGTAAAAGTATTACATTCATAATGTAATACTTTTATGTATGTTGTGTACTACTTTTACATATAGGGCCTGTTTGGTATCCAGGTTTGGGCTGAATTGAGATTATTTTCTAGGCTAAGCTGTTGTTTGGTACGAGGGTTTATAGTCCGGGTTTACATTGGGCCCGGGTTTGAAAATGGTAGTTTGGGGTGTGTTACGGGCTGGACAATAAACCCACCAACCTTGGTGGGTTTAAAACTGGCCCAACAGTGGTAATGTGTGAATTTATAAGCTCACCCTTACTGTACCAATGAAAATTACCCATATACCCTTAACTTTGCATCAAACTACATGTTTACCCTCATATATATGTGCAAAACCCTAGCCCGATTATCCACCCATCTTCTCCGATGATTCAAATATGTCGTATGTTGGTGAAACCAGCCGCATCCATCCAATCGAAGCTATTGCAACAAATTTGAATTCCCTAAAAAAACAAAAAACCCAATTCGAGGAAAAATTCCTCTAACTCATCAGATTCAGAATCATGAATAAAGAAAAGCCCAGAAATCCATACAATTGAAGGTCGGTGAGGACAAGAAAATCGGAAATGGGAATTGCCAGCAATTAGGAGGTGAAAGGTGAGCACTAATTTCGGGGCTTTAAATCCTCAGCCTCGAAGCTTAACTTCGCACTATCCATCCATCCATACATCTAACTAATTCCCCATTTCTTTCACTTGCAACTCTTTTTTAACTGAATTTCTTAAACTTTGGATTAACTCAAGTGTGTGTGAATCTCCCCAATTTGATGGCAATGTTCACCAGTTGCAATCGATGATTTCCAGCTTGGGTGTTGAGTGCCTCATTCGAATTCAGATATGAAATTACGTGAATTGATAGGGATTAATTTTTTATTTTTCATCCCCAATTTGCAATTTTAATTATTCCAATAATTTGGGGGTTTTACTTCCACATGTTATACTCATATTAACCCATATACCAAACAACAAATAAAAAAACAAACCAACTTTAACAAACCTCAAATCATCCATACCAGACAATAAAAATTTAATCAAACCTACATATCAAATAACAAATTTATAATCATTAACAATGTAATCCCTCCTTTTTTATCAGTCCCTGTCAGCCCCGACCTTGCTACAGAACGTGCCCATAATATGTAATACTTTTGATCAACGACGTGACCGATCGTTGACCGGCGTTGATCAACCATTGACCGGTGTTGATTTTTAACTGTTGACTTTGACCTTGACCATTGACTTTTGACCAAGTCGGATTGACCCATCTCACGGAATGAGATTCATGAGACAGTCTCATACAAGAATTTTTCTATATATAAAAGGACGTTTCAATTCTTATCATCTTTTATAACACATACTATGTATATGTGTTGAAGACTTGTGAGTGTGACAGAGTGTGAATGGCGTCGTCCACACAAAACGAAGAGGCGATTATGAATGAACCTCTCTTGTCATCGGCGAAACTGCCACCGGCGGCGGCGGAGGAGGCCAGCTCAGAGCTAGAAGACATCCTCTCCGACCCCACCCTATCGGGGTGGCGCCGCCTCCACCACGCCACCGCAATCGAGATCCGATACCTCTACCACCTCGCCGCCCCCGCCGTGATGGTTTACCTACTCAACAACCTCACTTCCACGTCCACCCTAATCTTCTGTGGTCATCTCGGCAACCTCAAACTCGCAGCTTCTTCTCTCGGCAACAATGGCGTCCAGCTCCTCGCCTACGGCCTCATGGTAATTACCGATCAACCAAACCTTTCTTCTTCTCCAAGAAACCCTAACTAATTAATTCACGATAAATTCACAGCTAGGAATGGGGAGCGCAGTGGAGACGCTGTGCGGGCAAGCATACGGAGCTCAGAGATACGAAATGATGGGAATATATATGCAGAGATCGGTGGTGCTGTTAATGGCGACAGGGATTCCACTGATGCTGATCTACGTGTTCTCGAAGCCGATCCTGATCCTGCTGGGGGAGTCGCCGGATGTGGCGGCGGCGGCGGCGCTGTTCGTGTACGGGCTCATCCCACAGATCTTCGCGTACGCCGCCAATTTCGCGATCCAGAAGTTCCTGCAGGCGCAGAGCATCGTGAAGCCGAGCGCGTACATATCAGCGGCGGCGCTGGTGGTGCACGTGGGGCTCACGTGGGTGGCGCTGTACGTGTTCCGGTGGGGGCTGCTGGGGGCGGGGCTTGTGCTCAGCTTCTCGTGGTGGCTCATAGTGGTGGCGCAGTTCGTGTACATAGTGAGGTCGGAGAGGTGCAGGTCGACGTGGCATGGGCTGAGCTGGATGGCCTTCTCCGGCCTCTGGCCATTCTTCAAGCTCTCCGCCGCTTCAGCTGTCATGCTCTCTCTCGAGACCTGGTATTTCCAGGTCCTCGTTCTCGTTGCCGGCTTACTCCCCAATCCTCAGATCGCTCTCGACTCTTTGGCTATTTGGTAATTTCACCTTTTCCTGTTCCTTTTTCACGAAAACTCACGTAAGACGATTACCACGGATAATTTCTCTAAGACGGATCATAATTACCTATAAATTGAATGCATATCTACAAACTTTGATATGAATTGGTAAGTGTGGATAGTTAGTTGACTCGTCTCACGAAAAAAGATTCGTGAGACGGTTTCATGGTATTTTACCTGACATCTTCATAAAAATTAGAATCTTGATTCTTTACCGTTATATATAAAATGAAATTATTTGAGATATATTGTAATACCTCGTTTTTGTATTAGTGAAAAAATGGAAATATTAGGGAATTATCATGCATGTGCCACACTTTTTCATTCCAACACAATTAAATATTTTTCATAGATCTATCGTTTATATTTAAATTGTACCACCAAAGTGTTTGAGAAAATTAACAAAAGCTAAAGACAAAATTTAATTTGTTTTAAATAATGTGAATAGTGATTCTAATAATGAATCCAAATTGGTCATTATCTGGTAAAAGTATATTTGCATGCAGTAATTTGGAATGTATTGTTATTAATTAAGAAAGACATTAATTCTTAATGTTTTAATTTTCTAGTAATCTTAACTTCAAGAGGAGTAATATTCATAATTATATATGTTTAATTAGTTATTTGTCGTGTAGGTGTAATTAATAATATTTTGTATTATTTCATATAATATGATATATAATTAAATAAAATAAAATATTAATATTCGTGATAGAATATATACCTCGAGTAATGTAATATATATAAGTTGTAGTGTAAATTTTTGTGGTTGAAAAATGTTGCGTGGCAGACATGAATTCATTCTGGCACAAAAGAATAATCAATCAATAGTGACTTTCAAAGGAGAATCTTCAAATGAAATAATGAAAAATTAAATGACGTGAAATATCATGTAGAATTAATTAATGTGTCGTCGTGTATATATATATATATATATATATATATATATATTGTTAAAGCTGAGAGTAGAAAAGAGAATTATGATTTTGCATTAATGAGAATAAGAGTGTTTACATGTATTTATAACACAAAGATAAGAGAGATTAAAAAGATCTAATGACAACCCTAACTATTACCTAACTGAATCTGATGTGGCACAGCTGAGGTGGCAGCACAAGGAAAACAGAAAACCCTAAAAGCTTGATGTACAAAAATGCAGCGGAATTATATGTATACTTCAATACGCTCCCATGCGTTCCTAGCCCGGATCATGTAGGAGAGAAAGCTTAGTCTGCAAGGTATGAAATCGATTGGCAGACAAACCCTTGGTAAGAATGTCAGCAGCCTGAGACTCCGAAGGCATAAGCCGAACATCCACCTCCTTGTTTTGCACCTTCTCTCAAATAAAATGCACATCCATCTCAATATGTTTAGTGCGAGAATGAAAGGCAGGATTAAAAGCAAGTTTAATAGCTCTCATGTTGTCACACCACAATATAGCCGGTTGCTTAATTTTAATGCCCAATTCAGTGAAGAGACTCTTAAGCCATAAAAGATCAGTTGTAGCCAAGGCCAAAGACCTATACTCAGCTTCAGTGCTACTTCTAGCAACCACATGTTGCTTTTTGCTGCTCCAAGTTAGAGAGTTAGACCCAAGGAAAATGCAGTAACCACTTGTACTTCTCCGATCATCAATGTTGCTTGCAAAATCTGCATCAGCATATCCCTCAAGTATCATCCTTGAAACAGGCTTGAATAAAATCCCAGTGTTCTGTGTACCTTGAAGATATCTCAACACCCTTTTGCAAGCAAGCCAATGTCTTGTAGTGGGTTGATGAAGATATTGGCTCAGTTTATTCACCATAAAAGAAACATCATGCCTTGTAAGCGTCAAGTACTGCAAACTCCCAACAACACTCTTGTATAAAGATGGTTGATCAAATAAAGGACTGTCATGAAGAGACAACCTGAGACCTGCAATATATAGTATTGGACAAGGTTTGCAAGAAGATAATCTTGTAGTATGAAGAAGATCCCGAATATACTTGTTTTGAGTAAGATGAATACCAAGATCACTCCTATGTGCCTCAGTGCCAAGAAAATAATTCACCTCTCCAAGATGCTTAAGAGAAAACTTAGCATGTAGTTTAGCAATAAGATCAGTAATCATAGAAGAGTCATCACATGTGATTAGTATATCATCTACATAGACAAGGACCATAAGCATCTTTCCTCCTGAATTCCAGTAAAAAAAAGAACTATCTGCAACAGACTTTTGTAAGCCCAAAGTGAGAAGATATGATTTAAGAGTGTCATACCATGCCTTGGGGGCTTGCTTAAGGCCATAAAGAGCTTTAACCAATCTGCAAACATGATTTGGATAGGAAGTATTCACAAAATCTTCAGGTTGAGTCATATAAACCACCTCCTTCAATGTACCATTAAGAAAAGCATTATTAATGTCAACTTGCTGAATTTGCCAGCCTCTAGTTACAGCCAAAGTAAACATTAATCTAATCTAAATTTAAAGCGATCTGGGAGTAATCCTGTGATTACCATATCCTGAAACAACTTAATTGCATCTCTAGGAGAACCCATTTGCGTAAACCTTGTAATCATCAAAGTCCAAGTGACAGGATTTCTCTCAGGCATTTCATCAAACACTTTATTTGCTAACTCCAAATCACCAAAGCCCTTTGTAAACAGATCAATCAACGCACACCCCACACACACATCAGACTCAAAGTATCCAGTTTTCACCAAAAAGCCAAAAATCACGAGCCCGATTTACACATGTATATGTAAACAAAAAAGAACTAACCAAGAATCAGTGACGGTGAGGGAAACTGGCAAGGAAACAGCGTCGACTTCCAGTTAATCGGTGCAACCGCGATGGATATAGGCTGGGCAAGCGTCGGCGACAGGCAGAGGAGCTCCAAACGCGGCTAAGAGTGATGGGGCAGGGGCTACAAACGCCAGGTAGAGGAGCTCCAAACTCCATGGACAGAGGCGGGGCAGCTACGGCGGATGGACGCTGGGCAAGAGTCGACGACTGGCTCGATGGACGGAGGCGGGGCCAGCGGCGTCGATGGAGGCTGCGCTGCGGCGGCGACGATGACGGCTGCGGAGGCGTGGGGAGGAGGGAGGGAGTTTAGGGTTTTGAATTTGGGGATTGAACTAGGGATTTCAAAATTTACCCTTATCATTCTTAGATTTTTACATTAGATGTAAATGTAATAAAAAAAATTCAATTTAACTTAGTCTACAACAACGCTATTATGATATTATGACAACGTTACAAAGTTACTGTTGTCTTAGGGTACAATGACTACGTCTCAACGACAACCTTGTATCATAAGTGTTGTCTTAGGGCACAATAACTACGTCTCTACAACAACCTCATATCATAAGCGTTGTCTTAGAGCTCAATTTTGACTTAAGACTACACCTCTACGACAACCTCAAGTCACCACCATTGTCTTAGGGCTCAATTTTACTCTACAACTACGCCTCTACGACAACGCCAATAAAAAACACTTGTCTATGAGAGCACTTTTGTACTCTACAACTTCGGTTTTGTCTACGACAACGCCAATTTTGGCTACGACAAGGGTTTTTTAACAAAACACATATCTTAGGGGTGTAGTCTATGAGAGAATTTCTTGTAGTGGATTTTTTAAGCAAAGGATAAAACCATGTGTATCTAGTAAAGTCATCAACAAAAATCACATAATATCTATAACCATCTTTAGTGACTTGAGAAGCTGGTCCCCAAACATCAGTGTGAACTATTTCCAAGCAACAATTTGTGACCTCCAATAGACGGAATTAGACCGATCAAGACGGATAGTGAGAGTCGGAAAAGACGGTAAAACAAACGCCATGGAAGGAAAACCGATCTGAGCTAAGAAATCAAAGAGAGACAAGATGACTCCAGCTCAAGATACCATGTTAAAGCTGAGAGTAGAAAAGAGAATTATGATTTTGCATTAATGAGAATAAGAGTGTTTACATGTATTTATAACACAGAGATAAGAGAGATTAAAAAGATCTAATAACAACCCTAACTACCACCTAACTGAATCTGATGTGGCACAGCTGAGGTGGCAGCACAAGGAAAATAGAAAACCCTAAAAGCTTGATGTACAAAAATGCAGCAGAATTATATGTATACTTCAATATATATATATATATATATATATATATAATGTAATAATAATAGGTGTCAATCATTTCATTAATGTGCAGTGGGACAATCCTTGAATGGGTGTTCATGGTGTCCGTTGGGTTCAATGCTGCAGTGAGGTTAGTACACTACTTTTAATTGGATTCTTTCATTCAATTAATTAAAAATGGTAATTTAATCATGATCGATCTTTTTAGTTTAGTAAAAAACAAAAAAGAAAATGTAGTGTTTACATAGATTGCAACTTTAGTATTTACATTAAAAAAAAATTTAACACGCTATTTTATTTGATTTGTGAATTTGAACCTTCGGAGAATATAGTTGTTTTTCAAATTAATTTTATATAGTAGGTTAATTAAAGTCTTCATTTTCTTAATTTTGCTAAAGTTAAAATGTCGGAATTAAATTATAATTTATGAAAAGATGATGACATAAATTTAATTAGACTTTTATTTTCCCTTTTTAGCCCCACTTCATGTTAGTGATATTTCCAGCAACATTTAATTAGTCTTTTATTTATTCATTACATTATATGCATCATATATATATTCCCATGTTTCATAAAAAAAAAAAATACACAAATTACATTCTTCACACATTAAGAAAAAACACACTTAATTTTTCTTGGAAAAATAATTTTAGTCCACAAACAAAATTCCTATTATACCCTTATATATACATATATATAGCATATTGATCAAAAAAACCAACATTGTGAATTCCAACAATTATTGATTAAGAGTATTTTAGACAAATTATGCCCTACTAATAATGAAAGTATCTATAATATATTATTCTCACTATATATTAACTTTTCTTTCATTTTTGGAAAACAAAAAATAAAAAACAGAAGTCCATAGTTATATATATATATATATATATATATATAAAAATATATCTTGCCACCACATTTTAAGAGTTTTGATATTCTAATACAATGTGAAAGAAAAATATACTACTCTGCATATCATGCGTGTACAAAAACTACCTAAAGTTACATTATATCATCGGACATTTTATTTACTAAAATATATTAAAAAAACTAACATATATTATTAATATTCTTGTACACACACAAAAAAAAAAAAAAAAAGTGTGAGGGTTAGCAATGAGCTTGGTGGCGGGCATCCGAAATCGGCAGCGTTCAGCGTGGTGGTGTCGACAGGGACATCGTTCCTGATATCGACACTCTTTGCTATCGTTACACTCGTTTTTCGTCACCAAATCAGTTACGCCTTCACTGCCGGCCAAACTATATCCGATGCTGTCTCCGATCTTACACCACTCCTTGCTTGTGCCATTGTGCTCAATGGAATTCAACCTGTTTTATCTGGTAACTCTTCTCTTTACTTTCTTTCTTCTATTTATTCATAATAGTAAACTCATAAATACAATCAAATTTGCATGTCAAATGCATGGAATAAGTGAAATTTATGTAGAGAACATTATAATAACAACAATAATAATATTTGTCATCGTAATAGTAATCATTATAATTATAAGTTCTCAAGTTTGAGTTTTCGTGTGCTTGTACTTAGCATACTTTGTTTTCGATATCTCTTTAAGTCATGAACATCAAATAGATTAAGACCATGCATGACTCATGCAGAATCTTGAAATTGGTCAATCCAATGGTTCATAAAATAGGATTGACATACGAAAATAAATTTTGTAAGTAAACAGTGAATTCAGTTTCATCAAACTATCCAAATAATACGATCTTATATAAGTTTTTTTTTTTTTGTCATAATTTGAAAACAGGAAAGGGAAAATCAATGTCAAGTTAGAAAACACGACAGATAAACTAGACCCCACGTTGAAAATTGTCTATAGATCGCTGCTTTTATGATTGGATCTTTTACTCTAAATGATAAATATATATTTTGCTGAAAAATATAGTATATTAATTAATTCATTGACAGAAATTAAGCTACAAAATTTTCTACCTAACACAACTTTAGCATACTTATATATTTCTTTGTCTTTTTACTATTTAACATAACGAAAGTACAAATCCCAAATATTGTTATATATACGTAAAATAAGAAAAAAAAATAGTGAATATTGATGAGAAAATATAATGGTATAAATATGTGGATGAAATAGGTGTGGCAGTTGGGTGTGGATGGCAAGCATTTGTTGCATACGTGAATGTGGGTTGTTACTATGTTGTTGGTGTTCCACTCGGTGCCCTTCTTGCTCTCACCTTCAATTTTGGAGTCAAGGTATATATTTCATCGAATTATCGGAAAAATCACTAAGTTTTCTTAACTTGTAGTTCTGATCAACTGATATATAGTTTTTGAATATATTTATTTTGGAAATAACTCTCACCGTTTTCAAAATAGTATATTAACGACAACTTAACATACAAAACGATCATAGTCATTTTGAGACGGGGGAAGTTACTGTCAAGATAAACATAATCGAAATCTGCATGTTAGTTTCATGTAATATTTGATAATATTCAAAAAAGTTAATTGTTAAGATTATAAATTAGTTTGTGATATTCTCCTATGTAACCCACAAATTATAATTTTAAAAAAATTGATTTGTGTATCATGTGACAATCCTCCCAATCTTATCTTAGTTTAGTTGGACCAATTTTTTCAAAAAATATTTAGATGAATTTAAAATGTTGTGTTCAGGGAATATATACAGGAATGGTAATAGGTAATGCTATGCAGACAGTGATTTTAATATGGGTCACTCTCCGAACCGATTGGGTTAAGGAGGTATTATTATTGCTTTCATTTTTTTATTTATTTTTGCTCTCTCTTTCTTAATTGCTATAAATATTTATTGATTAATGGGGTGATAATTTGATGGTAAAAATCACCATATTATGATAAAACCCATCTATAATGCATAGCAGTTTGAAGTTAAACTAAATATAATTCAATTAGTTTCGGTTTTCGAGAAAAGTTAATTAAGTTTCAGGGAAAAAATTATTGGATTTAAGATCGGATAGACCTGTCTAGGGTGGAATTTTTCCACTAATAGAGCTTCCAACACATAATGTGATCGAATAAGTAAAAATCATTTCGAATAGGAACCTCCAAGATCGAATTTCAGAACACTAGATTTCACCTTTTGCTTTATTTCTAGTAAATTGAAAGAATTGTTTGGAATTGTGATCGGGCTCTAATTTCAAAATTAACATGTTTATTTCTAAGTGGATTACTAAAAGTATAATTTTTTTAGGACATGAAATTATGATACATAGATTTTGCTATTATAATATTCTACAAATAAAGTATATAAATGTGCATAAAATAAACACTTGATATTATTTGTATAGCAAGTAGTTTATCAGATATAGCATTCGATACATTCTATTAAAACTTGGATTAATCATACTTCGTCATTTAAAGAATTAGTAACAAATACAATTTGATCACGTCTAGTTAAACTTTTTAATAGATCATAAATATTTTATTATTTTTTCTCCTTGCTTTGTTTCGTTCTATATGTCATTCATATCAAATCGATCTACATGGGTTTAGGAAATGTGTTCACTTTTAATTCATTATTTAATTAATTATCCAAAAATTCTTAGCAATTAATTTTTTCTATGCATAAAAATAATTATAAATTACTCCCTCCGTCCCACTATTTTCAGCCTACTTGCCATTTTCGTTTGTCCCAATTAAATCTGCAAGTCCCAAAATGGCAAAAAAAATTTTACTCTCTTGCCCCTCCATTTCTTTCATTTTACAACTTTTGCACTCAAAAAGTTGGTTTAAAATACAAAATTGTCACTCAAAAATATTAAAATAATACATTCAATCAAAGTCAACAGTTTTTCTTAACATCCGTGTTGGTCAAAGTAGGCTGAAAACAGTGGGACGGAGGTAGCAGAAGTTTTTGACATGGGATATGTGGAAAATGTCAGGTGGAGAAGGCAAGCGATCGGATAAACAAATGGAATGATTGGAAAGAGCCACTTTCTGCTGATTAATTAATGATTAATTTGTTATTAGATTAGTGAGGCTGGATTTCTATTTCTTCAACATATTTCAATAAAATTTATGGAACTGTATATCCTGCAATAACCACATCTATTTAGTTCTCAATCATAGTTAATTAATTATGTTGGATTTTCCAAAAGATGGATAAATTAATTTTTTTCGTACTAATCAGGTTCACATGACTTGGTTTTTTGAATGATTTTTCGTGAAGTTAAGTTTCATTGATCAGAATCAATTCATTAACTTGATTTTTTGAATGACCAGTTTTACACTAAGTTAATTGAACTTTGGAAGTTTACTGTATAGACGTCAACCTTTATCAATTTACCACACGACGAGCAAAATGTCACCATTAGAGGAATGTATTGAGATCTTCTATTACATTTGGTGTTACATCTTCTATTTCAAATTAATCACCACATACCACGTGTATTCAATGACATCATTAATTAACATGTGACGTGTATTAAATGTTACTACCTCCGTCCCAAAATAAATGATGTTTTAGCCTTGTGCACATATATTAAGAAATGTGATAAAAAATCCAATCTACCCCTATTTATGTTTAATTAATGAGGAGTTTTTATCTTTTTAACACATTTAATTTGAGATGAGTAAATAGGGGCATATTTGATATATTGCATGTAAATATGCTTTAGAATACGAAAACGACAATTATTTTGGAACAAATTTTAGTTGCTAAAACGTCATTTATTTTGGGACAGAAGTAGTATGTAACACGAGATATTACACCAAATGTAATAGAAGATCCAGACTCTCAGAGGAATACACTCGAAATATTCAATTCCCATGCCATACAAGTGAAAAAAAAATAAGAGGGTATTTAATTTGGTCATTCTCAGTGTTGACTCATTTTAATGATTAACTGAAGGCCAAATAGGGTTTCGACCAGGATGTGCCCATCCCAATTTAAGATAAGAAATACTCCCTCCGTCCCTGCTAACTTTGCCTACTTTCTTTTTTTGTTTGTCCCAACTAACTTTGCCAGCCCAAAAATGGCAAAGAAAAATTTACTCCCTTACCCTTCCATTTCTTTCATTTTACAACTTTTGCACTCAAAAAGCACACATTAGTTACAAAATTGCCACTCAAAAACATTAAAATAACACATCACATCAAAGTCAACAGTTTTTTCTTAAACTCCGTGCGGTTAAACCGTGGCAAAGATAAGGGGAACGGAGGGAGTATCTCAATCATGCTTTATAAGGGATTTACAATTCCCAATAAAATTATCCTCTTTTTCCACTTTATCTGCCTTTTACAATTGCCAATAAAACTAATTGTTTTTTTTAAGTAAAATAATACTACCTCCGTCCCAAAATAAATGACGTTTTAGCCTTTTGCACATATATTAAGAAATGTGATAAAAAGTCCAATCTACCCCTATTTAAGTTTAATTAATGAGGTACTTTTATCTCTTTAACACATTTAATTTGAGGTGAGTAAATAGGGGTATATTTGGTATATTGCATGTAAATATGCTTTGGAATACGAAAACGACAATTATTTTGGGACAAATTTTAGTTGCTAAAACGTCATTTATTTTGGGACGGAGGTAGTATAACATCATCTATTTTACAATTTAATATGATGCTACATAAAATAAAATCCAATCGAAACATACAACTAAAGAATCATGAGATGTAATCCTCACCAACTTGCCTCCCACAAAAGATATGTATGCTGATGCTTGAATAAAAATGATTGAAAGTTAATAAACCTATTCTATTAAATGATATGAATTCATTTATAATGACACTGGTATGAACCAACATACACATTAAATTTAACAAAATAGATATTTTTACAAAAATAATGTAAAATTACAATTCATTTGGAGTTGTAAATAAAATTTGTAGAATAATTTTAATTTATAAAAAATATCTCCATGATACTAAATATGATTTTTATGTGCAATATTTAAAAAAATTATTAAAAATGTAAAACCTGTTTTAACAGATTTAGTAATAGATATACTTGACCATATGTAATATTAAATTAAATTAAAATCACAGACATGAAATAATAAGATACAAAACAAATATTTTCAATTTTTTAAATCTATATTAACATAAATATTTGATATCAAAAAAAAATTAATAGTATTGTTGTCACACCCCATTTTCGTATATGAAAATATGACTTATATAGCAAAAGCATAACTTATAAACAGGACGTCCAGTCAAAAAATTAAATCATCGGAAAACAGATGGTGAACAAAATTCTGAAATGATAACTCTCGTACTTAGAAAAGTGCAACATGTACAGCGGAAAAGTATGTTTGGTTCAAACGTGAAAGGGTCCTTAATACAGAGTACCAAAAATTAGGGTTCTGGAAAAGCCGATAAAAAAAATATACATAATTATACATGCAAAAGTGTCAGGCAATTCAGCTCGTCCCTCCTTCATCCATAGTTTTCTGTAAAATAAAAGCATATAAGGGGTGAGTGCCAAAAGTACACTCAGTGGGTCGACCTGTACTATGAAAGGGAAAACACGTTTTATCGTAATCTTATTACATACATATACATAATACACATTGCGGACTCCCGAGTAGTCTCCTGTAAACCTCTGGATAGGTTTCCGAAGAAGAGTCTATCGGAGCCCCAAGCCGACTCCATTGGATCATTTAATTCATGACAAGTACAAATAAACAAATAAATCTTTTGACCTGTATTGATTTCTAAAGAAACCCTTCCTGTACGGGTATTATCCCGACTTTTCATCATATAAAATCAATCGCATTTGAATCCCTTGAAAGCAGTAATGATAATGAACCAAAAAAGAGGGAAGCCCACTACTAAGAGGGTGTTTGGCCAAGTTTATTTTCAGAGCTTATAAGCTCTTATATCTTATAAGATGTTTTTAGAGCTTATAAGATGTTTAATTTAAGTTTGATATAAGTTATTGAAGTGTTTTGGTAAATAAGATGATAAAACTTATAAGTTATTAGTAATGACATTTGTGTAATTTCAATGATCAAATTTGAAGGTGTTTTGAAAAATAAGTTCTTATTTTAGAAATAAGTTGAGATTTCCCAACTTTTAAAAAAAGAGCTTATAAGTTCATCATATCTTATAAGCTCATAAAATAAGATCTTATTTTTAGAAGTTATCCAAACATTTTTAAGGAGATTATAAACACTTAATATCTTATAAGCTCTTTTAAGAAGTTTATAAGGTTAGCCAACACCCTCTAAGGGGGTGTTTGGCTAAACTTATTTTTAGAGCTTATAAGCTATTATATCTTATAAGATGTTTTTAGAGCTTATAAGATGTTTAATTTAAGTTTAATATAAGTTGTTGAAGTGTTTGGGTAAATAAGATGGTGGAGCTTATAAGTTGTTAGTAATGACATTTGTGTAATTTCAATGATTAAATATGAAGGTGTTTTGAAAATAAGCTCTTATTTTAGAAATAAGTTGGGATTTCCCAACTTTCAAAAAATAGCTTATAAGCTCCTTACATCTTATAAGCTCATAAAATAAGATCTTATTTTTAAAAGTTAGCGAAACGATTTTGGGGAGCTTATAAGCACTTAACATCTTATAAATTCTTTTAAGGAGTTTATACGCACTATATATTAATTTCTTCTCCTCCAACTTAGAGAATTATCTAAAAACTCGGATAATATTTTAATTATTTTAGGGTGTAACAACTGAGTCACCGACAGCATATTTAGCAAGCTCCAAATATCATATATACTTGTTAACATTTGAGTCGACCTTACTTATATATATATATGTATAGATTAACTTTACATTGAAAACAGCTAATCAACTATTAACTAATTAGTTAAATATATGTGATTAGGTAGTAAGGAAATAAAGACAATATATATGATGACAAAAAAAGCATATAAACTTATATCATCCTTTAGCATGCATCAGATAAGTGATTAATCAGGGATCGAATGATGATGGCAAATATTATATGTCTCTAATTATGTTGGTAATAATTTGGTCTTCAATATCTTAATATATAGTAGTAGATGCAGATTTAGTCATTAAATTTAGAGATGGAAAAATGTGTCTCAAAATTCTAGAAACCAATAGTTAATTTATTGATTATATAAGTTCGGATAATTTGATGTGTTTAATGTGTACCTTGCACTTAGATTTATTAAAATATAATGCATCCCATGTTGATAGTAATATTTTTTAATGCACACATATGATACGTATTTTAATTAACAGTTTAGAAACATAGAATGATAAATATTTTGAATTAAGAGTTTAGAAACATAGAACGAAATAAAAGATAATTGTGCAGCAAGTTGTGAGGTCTGAACTTAAAGATGTTTGTGCGAATTATTATTTGGAGCCCTCGTTTTAACATAATAAATTTTATGGTGTTTTAAAATTATCTTCAAGCTATTATTCGTACAAAAATCAAAATTCTAATTCACTTTTGAGCTTGAATCGAATGATTTGTTTTGAATTGTGGAGTATTTTGTTCTATGTTTCATATATTTTGGTTAAGAAAACCAGAATATCAAATTTGATTTTGGTCACAAAAGTGGTAGAAAAATGGTTTTAGATTGCATAATATATTGATGCAATAGAAAAACAATTAGATTGTAAATTTAAAAAATATTATTTACTTCAAAATTCTTGGGTTTTGATATTAATCCTAAATAGTATCGGATTCTACTATTTAATGGCTTAGTTTCTTAATTTTTTTAAAGCTTAATTATCGGCTGAAAATACTAATTTAACCAATTAAAAAAAAATCTCAACTCACCACACGAAGATATGTTTACTACATGTTTTCTTTCTTAATGAACCAGGAGACAGGAAGAAGGAGAGATTAAAAAAAAAAATTAAGAATATCCGTGTGATTAGAATTCGATCTCTGATCATAATAAAATTGAACTTTTTATAAAAATGATCAGATATCATTTAAATTATACACAATTATTTCTATACACCAACTGTATGGGTCATGACCCATGCAATCCGGGTCATATGACCCGGGAGGTGATTTTCACGCCCAAAACGCGCTGGAACGCGCCCCCATGCGCTGACACGCACCCCCAAATCGTGCTCAAACCCTAATTTCACTACATGACCTTTTAGTTATTTCGCCTAACCTTTTAGTTATGCCCGCCTAACCTTTTCATTACGTTTACATAACCTTTATGATATATTCGCATAACATTTCTATCCTGATGGTTTAATATTTTACAGAGTAAGATAAATATATGTTACCTTTTAAACCTTTATGTTATAATAACTTAACCTTAATGTTATAATAATTTAACTTTTATATTATAATAATATAACTTTTATATTTTTCAAAGGTTATGATAGTTGTATATAAATGTTATATCAATATAACATAAATGTTAAGTGATAAGAATATAAAAGTTTTCAATTATATTACATGATTGAAATAATTCTAAGTATATAATTTTAAGGTTTTAACACACTGTAAACCTTTAAGTTGTAATAATGCAACATTTACGCATAATAATATTAACATTTATGTTATATTAACACAACCTTTATGTTATTCTTTAAGTAAATAAAGGTTATGATATTTGTATATAAAAGTTAAATCAACATAACATAAATGTTAAATCATCACAACATAAAGGTTTTCAGCTATATTATCTTACATTTTATATTGAAAAAAGTCTGAGTATATTAACTTAAAGGTTATGAAGTCATATAACATAAAGGTTATACTCGTATAACATAAGGTTACCGCATAAATTAAAAAAAAAAATGGGCGTGGATCCGGGTCAAATCCAGCCCGACCCGACCTGTGGGCGCCCAGTTGCATGGATCTAGGTGCACAAGAACAATACTCTAAATTATAAGACCCATAATATTTAATAAAAAAACATTACAAGGAGGTCCGTCATATTTTAGTTTTATACTTCAACTTATATTTCAAATTAATCATCATTATGTATATGATATATGATTTTTATTATGATTATTATGTTAAATAGAATGAAACATGAAAAATATCACATATATAGTACAAACTTTTTTCTTCTACAATAAAGAATAGGTGCAGAGTAACCAAATTGAATTTCGCATGCTAAGAAAAAAGGGTTAAGATGTTACGTTAATGGCGAATTAGATTACGGTTCTTTACCTCTTCGTCAAAGATTGTTAACAAATAATATTGTCTCTTTTACAACCGTTTTAATTTATGTACAATATTTCTTTTAAAGAACAAATTTATCATGTAGAATATATTTAACTAATTTGGATTGGTTTGTAAGTACAACAATTAATGTTTGATGGAACAATTTAGCCTAATGAGTAGGTATAAGTCTTTATCAATATATTTATGGTTTACAAATCTAATTTAATAGGTCTGAGTAAATTCTTTCACGGGACTCGTTAATTCTACAGACTAATTTAAGGATGTAAATTGTGGTTTTATCCGTCTCAAATAAGATGATTCATGTTATAATCTAGCATTGATTGATCATATAAATTATTATCTAACTGTTGATCATATATATATGCTACTCGTAAATGTATGGGTTAAAAATCATTTCCGGTCTCAAAATTATTGTGTCTTTCAATTTTGATTTCATAGATATCATTATATTCAATGCTTCTAATTTAAGAATCTCTCCAATATTCATTCAATTTTGATCGGGAAGTTTAATTTTTTTTTTCAAAAAACCTCAAACATCAAATTCCTATTTTGAATTTAGATATTGGCAATCCATCAATAAGAATTAATTTAACACGTAACGTTTCAAAATTCATCAAAATTAAACTGAAATCGAACAAAATTTTAAATTAATTAGAGTTTATTACTTAAATTGCTCCGTAACTTTACCTATTTTGCAAAATCGAATAAAAATTAGACTGAGTTGAATTTTGTGATAATGAAAGATCAAATTCGAAAACACCACATATATCATACATATTGAATAAAATTAATTTAAACCGAATTTATGTCGCAAGTATAAAAACATATATATATATATATATATATAAATGACATTTCAATTCTTATCATCTTTTATAACACATACTATATATATATGTTGAAGATTTGTGAGTGTGACAGAGTGTGAATGGCGTCGTCCACACAAAACGAAGAGGCGATTATGAATGAACCTCTCTTGTCATCGGCGAAACTGCCTCCGGCGGCGGCGGAGGAGGCCAGCTCAGAGCTCGAAGACATCCTCTCCGACCCCACCCTATCGTGGTGGCGCCGCCTCCACCACGCCACCGCAATCGAGATCCGATACCTCTACCGCCTCGCCGCCCCCGCCGTGATAGTTTACCTGCTCAACAACGTCACTTCCATGTCCACCCAAATCTTCTGCGGCCATCTCGGCAACCTCGAACTCGCAGCTTCTTCTCTCGGCAACAATGGCGTCCAGCTCCTCGCCTACGGCCTCATGGTAATTACCGATCAACCAAACCTTTCTTCTTCTCCAAGAAACCCTAACTAATTAATTCACGATAAATTCACAGCTAGGAATGGGGAGCGCAGTGGAGACGCTGTGCGGGCAAGCATACGGAGCTCAGAGATACGAAATGATGGGAATATATATGCAGAGATCGGTGGTGCTGTTAATGGCGACAGGGATTCCACTGATGATGATCTACGTGTTCTCCAAGCCGATCCTGATCCTGCTGGGGGAGTCCCCGGAGGTGGCGGCGGCGGCGGCGCTGTTCGTGTACGGGCTCATCCCACAGATCTTCGCGTACGCCGCCAATTTCGCGATCCAGAAGTTCCTGCAGGCGCAGAGCATCGTGAAGCCGAGCGCGTACATATCAGCGGCGGCGCTGGTGGTGCACGTGGGGCTCACGTGGGTGGCGCTGTACGTGTTCCGGTGGGGGCTCCTGGGGGCGGGGCTTGTGCTCAGCTTCTCGTGGTGGCTCATAGTGGTGGCGCAGTTCGTGTACATAGTGAGGTCGGAGAGGTGCAGGTCGACGTGGCATGGGCTGAGCTGGATGGCCTTCTCCGGCCTCTGGCCATTCTTCAAGCTCTCCGCCGCTTCAGCTCTCATGCTCTCTCTCGAGACCTGGTATTTCCAGGTCCTCGTTCTCGTTGCCGGCTTACTCCCCAATTCTCGAGACCTGGTATTCCTTTTTCATGAAAACCCACTTGAGACGGTCCCCGGATAATTTCCGTGAGATGGAGTCGTAATTACCCACGAATTAAATTTATATCCACAAACTTTAATATGAATTGATAAGTATAGATAATGAATTGACCTGTCTCGTGAAAAAAGATCCGTAACACGGTTTCATATAGGACTTGTTCTTCCTCTTTTCTTATCTATATATTACAAGCCTTTTAATTTATGTGTAACAGATCATGTGCATGAGCATACGTTGTAGTAATAGAATTGGTCCATTCCATTTCCATCCGTCACTTCAATAAACAAATAGGTTGCATGTGTCGACGAACAAAATTTCGGCTTGAATGGGAATTTATTGATCTCTTCACTTTGGCCGTGGTTGAAATATCGGTATATATATTTACAACATTTTTAAAATATTTATTGATATTTATCAATATTTCATCGATATTTACTTGATATTTCATAAGTTTTTTTCATAAGTTGTACATGAAGTCATCGATATCAAAATCTATACCGATATTTTAAGTGTTTTTCTACTATTTGTACTACGAAGTCCCCAAAATCAAAATTAATATCGATATTCATGGTATTTTACCTGACATCTTTATAAAAATTAGAATCTTGGTTCTTTACCGTTATATGTAAAATGAAATTATTTGAGATATATCGTTATACCTCGTTTTTGTATTAGTGAAAAAATGGAAATATTAGGGAATTATCATGCATGTGCCACACTTTTTCATTCCAACAC
Organism: Scutellaria baicalensis; assembly: GCA_005771605.1. Classification (NCBI taxonomy): domain Eukaryota; kingdom Viridiplantae; phylum Streptophyta; class Magnoliopsida; order Lamiales; family Lamiaceae; genus Scutellaria; species Scutellaria baicalensis. The sequence goes on from CM016729.1 coordinate 24,600,954, forward strand.
AATTAAATATTTTTCATAGATCTATCGTTTATATTTAAATTGTAGCATCAAAGTGTTTGAGAAAACAAAAGCTAAAGACAAAATTTAATTTGTTTTAAATAATGTGAATAGTGATTCTAATAATGAATCCAAATGGTCATTATCTGGTGAGTATGTTTGCATGCAGTAATTTGGAATGTATGTGTTATTAATTAAGAAAGACATTAATTCTTACTGTTTTAATTTTCTAGTAATCTTAACTTCAAGAGGAGTAATCATAATTATATATGTTTAATTAGTTATTTGTCGTGTAGGTGTAATTAATAATATTTTGTATTATTTCATATAATATGATATATAATTAAATTAAATAAAATATTAATATTCGTGATAGAATATATACCTCGAGTTATGTGATATATATGGATCGTCCAAATTTCATAAGTTGTAAATTTTTGTGGTTGAAAATGTTGCGTGGCAGACATGAATTCTTTTCAGTCAATAGTGCAGAGTGACTTTCAAAGGAGAATCTTCAAATGAAAAAATTAAATGATGTAAAATATCATGTAGAATTAATTAATTAATTAATGTGTCGTCGTGTATATATATATATATAAAGTGTAATAATAATAGGTGTCGATTTCATTAATGTGCAGTGGGACAATCCTTGGATGGGTGTTCATGGTCTCCGTTGGGTTCAATGCTGCAGTGAGGTTAGTACACTACTTTTAATTGGATTCTTTCATTCAATTAATTAAAAATGGTAATTTAATCATGATCGATATTTCTAGTTTAGTAAAAAACATAAAATCACAAGATTTCTAAACTTGTAATTTATTCATTTTTGTGGATTTAGACTATTTAGTATATGAAAAAAATGATTTCTGCAGATTATTTTCAATTCGAATAACGATTACAATTTCCATAATTGCAACTTTAGTGTTTACATTAAAAAGAAAATTTAACAACGCTATTTTATTTGATTTGTGAATTTGAACCTTGGGAGAATATAGTTGTGTTTCGAATTAATTTTATATAGTAGGTTAATTATAGTCTTCATTTTCTTTTGCTAAATTTAAAATGTCGGAATTAAATTTTATTGGACTTTTACTTTTCCCTTTTAATCCCTCTTCATGTTAGTAATATTTCCAGCAACGAGATTCTAATACAATGTGAGAGAAAAATATACTACTTTGCATATCATGCATGTACAAAAACTACCTAAAGTTACATTATATCATAGGTCATTTTATTTACTAAAATATATTTAAAAAAAACTAACATATATAATTAACATTCTTGCACACAAAAAAAAAAAAAGTGTGAGGGTTAGCAATGAGCTTGGTGGCGGGCATCCGAAATCGGCAGCGTTCAGCGTGGTGGTGTCGACCGGGACATCGTTCCTGATATCGACATTCTTTGCTATCGTTACACTCGTTTTTCGTCACCAAATCAGTTACGTCTTCACTGCCGGTCAAGCTGTATCCGATGCTGTCTCCGACCTTACACCACTCCTTGCTTGTGCCATTGTGCTCAATGGAATTCAACCTGTTTTATCTGGTAACTCTTCTCATTACTTTCTTTCTTCTATTTATTCATAATAGTAAACTCATAAATACAATCAAATTTGCATGTCAAATGTGTGGAATAAGTGAAATTTATGTAGAGAACATTATAATAACAACAATAATAATATTTGTCATCATAATCATAATCATTATAATTATAAGTTCTCAAGTTTGAGTTTTCATGTGCTTGTACTTAGCACACTTTGTTTTCGATGTCTGTTTAAATCATGAACATCAAATAAATTAAGACTATGATTCATGCAGAATCTTGAAATTGGTCAATCAAAATTGGTCAATCCAATGGTCTATAAAATATGATTGACATATGAAAATAAATTGTGTAAGTGAATAGTGTATTCCGTTTCATAAAACTATTTCATATAAGTTTTTTTTTTTTTTTTGTCATAATTCGAAAACGGAAAAGGGAAAATCAATGTCAAGTTAGAAAACACTACAAATAAATTAGACCCCACGTTGAAAATTTTCTATAGATCGCTGCTTTTGTGATTGGATCTTTTACTTTAAATAATAATTTTATATATTTTGCTGAAAACTTAGTGGTGCAAAATTTTCTACCTAACACAACTTTAGCATACTTATATATTTCTTTGTCTTTTTACTATTTAACATAACGAAAGTACAAATCCCAAATATTGTTATATATACGTAAAATAAGAAAAAAAAAATAGTAAATATTGTTGATCAGAAAATATATAATGGTATAAATATGTGGATGAAATAGGTGTGGCAGTTGGGTGTGGATGGCAAGCATTTGTTGCATACGTGAATGTGGGTTGTTACTATGTTGTTGGTGTTCCACTCGGTGCCCTTCTTGCTCTCACCTTCAATTTTGGAGTCAAGGTATATATTTCATCGAATTGTCGGAAAAATCACTAAGTTTTCTTAATTTGTAGTTCTGATCAACTGATATATAGTTTTTGAATATATTTATTTTGGAAATTACTCTCACCGTTTTCAAAATAGTACATTAACGACGACTTAATATACAAAATGATTATAGTCATTTTGAGATGGAGGAAGTTATTGTCGAAATAAACATAATTGAAATCTACATGTTAGTTAAATTTAAAATTAAAAAAATATGAAAGTTCATGTAATATTTTATAATATTCAAAAAAATAAAAAAAATTGTTTAAGAATATAAATTAAGTAAAGTTTGCGATTATCTCACATGTAACCATAAATTATAATTTTAAAAAAAATTGATTTGTGTATCATGTGACAATCCTCCCAATCTTATCTTAGTTTGGTTGGACCAATTTTTTCAAAAATATTTAGATGAAATTAAAATGTTGTGTTCAGGGAATATATACAGGAATGATAGGAGGTACTGTTATGCAGACAATGATTTTAATATGGGTCACTCTCCGAACCGATTGGGTTAAGGAGGTATTATTATTGCTTTCATTTTTTTATTTATTTTTGCTCTCTCTTTCTTAATTGCTATAAATATTTATTGATTAATGGGGTGATAATTTGATGGTAAAAATCACCATATTATGATAAAACCCATCTATAATGCATAGCAGTTTGAAGTTAAACTAAAAGGGCAAAAATATACCTGGAGCACATAGGGCAAGGATTTAGGTGTTATATACATGCTCTTCAGGTGTTATTCTATAGATGTTATGTTTATTGATGTTATAAATATACTCTACAGATACCATATGTATATAAGAGTATACATGTGATACCCGTAGAGTATATATATGATACCCGTAAAGTATATATTTAACACCATATAAAGATTAATTTGGGGGCGTGGGGGCAGACAAGTGTCACTCAGTTAAAAATATAATTCAATTAGTTTCGGTTTTCGAGAAAAAAATCAAATAAGTTAAAATCATTTAGAATAGGGACCTCCAAGACTGAATTTTAGAACACTAGTTTTCACCTTTTGCTTTACAACTAGTAAATTGAAAGAATTGTTTGGAATTGTGGTCGGGCTCTAATTTCAAAATTAACATGTTTATTTCTAAGTGGATTACTAAAAGTAGAGTAGGTTTTATGTGAGACCGTCTCACGGTTCTTTTTTCGTGAGACATGTCAACTTATAATCACACTTAGCAATTTATATGGAAATATGTGGATAAGGATTCAATTCATGGGTAATAAGGATCCGTCTCACAGAAACTATCCGTGAGACCGTCTCACATGAGTTTTTGTGCTAAAAGTATATATTTTTTTTGGACATGAAATTATCATATATAGATTTTGCGAAAGAGCTTTCATAATGAGGTCGACTTTCCTCCAACCGCACTATAAAATGCTTATTACTTTCATTTTTTGTGAGAGTAATATATAATTTTCTCTATTCTGTGGGGAAAAATAAATCGAAAACCATTTGGATTAAATTAATTGTTACATCAAATATCATCAAAACATATTGCAAATAAATATGAAATTAATGGATGGTAGATATGTTTTCTATTATAATATTCTACAAAAAACGTATATAAATGTCCTTAAAATAAACATTTGATATTATTTGTATAGTAAGTATTTTGACATGGGATATGTGGAAAATGTCAGGTGGAGAAGGCAAGCGATCGGATAAACAAATGGAATGATAGGAAAGAGCCACTTTCTGCTGATTAATTAATTAATTAATGATTAATTTGTTATTGGATTAGTGAGGCTGGATTTCTATTTCTTCAACATATTTCAATAAAAAGTTTAATTATAAATAACCATCCAAACTATATGTAATTTTGTAATTAACTAAATTTTTTTCGATTACAACTAGTCATTTCATCTTTGTGTGAGTTGCAAACAATCAATATCTAAGATCATCATAAGACAATTTCTGACCAAACCAAATCACGTGGGAGACACATCCTATACTGCTACAAGAAAACTGCCCGACAGTGACGGAAAAATCTGTCACTAAAATCAGAATTTCTGTCACTAGTAGGTAGTAGTGATGGATTTGTGACGGAAACAGTCTGTCAAAATCAGTTTTGTCACTAAACTTTAGCGACGGATTTTAGTTCCGTCACTACAGGTGTGATTCCGTCACAACAACAAAAAATTTCGTCACTGATTTTTTTTGTCACTTGGCTAGTCAAGAAATTTATGACGGAAAATTCTGTCACTAACGTGTGACGGAAGCATTCCGTCACTAATGTGTGACGGTTCTTTCCGTCACTAATTAGTGACGGAATGCTTCCATCACTAATTAGCGACGGAATCTTTCCGTCGCTAATTATTTTATGACAGAATAAATCCGTCACTAGTTTATATGCATCAAATTAATATATATTATTTTGTTTTCTCTCAAATTTTTTTTTTTTTTTTGTAAACCTGTGATAATATTATTCTTCCAATAATTTTATCAACAAAGCATAAATCGTTCATTCATAAAATTTCTTACAAACAAAGTCAAAATATACTTGAGTTAGATGAAGTTTTAAAGTCAAGTTATAAGTCCAAAATATACCATGGATGTCTACTCATCCACCAAAGGAACATCATCATCTTTTGCAGTTTGATTCTCTAAGATGGCCGGTGGATCTAAGGTCGGAATCACTCCCATACTCCGTAGCTGCTCCAACATAAGCGTGACAGTAGAGTGTACTCAAGCCTCTATCTCAGCTTGTATGTCATTTCTCATGGCATCAACTCGAAGGTTCACCTGGTGTTCTATCTCCCTCCGTACTTCATCTTGTTGTAAGGCTGATGTGGCTGAGGAGCTACTACTCCTTGAACCTAATGAACCTCCTACAGCTCCTAGACCATAGACGCGCCGCTTCTTATCAATCCCACCAACAACATCCATGAATGTCTGTGATTGGTCAGAATCTGACATCGGCTGACCAGATTGCATAGCAGCCTCTATACGTGCTTCAACATCAGCCTACAAAATAAAGTGATAAATTGAAATTGACATTAAAATCATAGAAAAAAAACTAATTAATTTTCAAAGTGATTAATAGGTAAGACGTACAACAACTTTCTTTGCTTTTCCATCAACGAATTCCCCTCCCTTCTTGCAATGAGTGCGTTTGTAAAAATCCCATCTATTTGGTTTTTTCCCAGTACTAATTTCCTAGACAACAAAGAATAACTTTAGTGAACATATACTTGATGAAAATTAATATAAATATTTATTCACTTACGATATCCCTCCAAGTCTCAACAAATGATTTAGACCCTCCTGCTGGCATGAAGGTCCTGTACTCAAGTTAATTTTACTATTTATTAATTGGAAAATCCAGAATTTTATATTCGGATTTCCTAAACCCTACGTAAACCAAACAAACATAATAGTGTAAGGGAGCCACAGATAGGAAGATGCAGGCAATATTATTAACGAAGCAATTTATGTGTGCAAAATATATTTAATGTATACTAATCTAGCAATATTGTTCAATTATACTAATAAAACAAAATAATGATGTGGTTGGTCAATTAAATCCTGCCAATTCTTAGTCCTACCGGCTACTACCTCTTAAATCCCACATGTTAAACTTGGGAACTTTTATTTTTACGGATAAAATCCACTTAGGAACCAAAATTGCGAAGTTTCACATTTGGGACTAAATTGCTATGACCTAAGTTTTGGGAATAAAAAGATGCAGAATAAGAGTTAAAATGATTACCCCTAGCTATTATATTATTGTGTGAACAAGAGTGAATTTCCCTTTTTAAAGTTAATATCCAAACGTTTTATTTGAACCCCAAAAAAGTGAAAACCTTTTTTCTTTTTCTTTTTTAAAGTAATAATATGCTCATTAGATCAATTGAATTCGCAGTACATTGAATATATACTAATTAGGCTGATGCTAATTAGTTGCAGATGCTAATTAGGCTGTTAGAGTTGGAGATCATATTGCACCATCTTATCTTACTTGCGACGATGTATATCGAATATAAAATTCATTGTTTATTTAATTTTAAGCAAACATTTATTTACATCCGTCACTAATTCGTGACGGAAATTTCTGTCACTAATATAATTCTGACAGAATTAATGACGAAATAATTACCGTCACTAATTTCTGTCACAAGTCTGTCACTGTTCCGTAAGAAATATTTTTAATGCATTTTTGTCAATAATCCGTCACTATTCCATAACAAATTTGTGACAGAATATTTCCGTCACTAAAATCCGTCGCTGTCGGACAGTTTTCTTGTAGTGAGTGTATTTTTTTCATTTTATGTTAAGTTTAGAGAAAATAAATTGGAAGAGGTAATCATGGATCGACTTTGTTTTTGTTGCCGAACAACTAAAATAACACATCATGGACTAATTTGAATTTTGGAAAAAGATTCTGGGCTTGCGAAAAGTATATAATATGTTTTATAATTCATAATTTTTAATCCACACACCTAATTTCAATTGAAAATCCTTAATTTGGTTTCAAAAAATCTCTAATTTATTTTTGAAACCCCTATGTTAGAAACTTCTAATTTTATAATTTCCCTATTATATGTTAGGAATTACATATCTATAATTTATTTTTGAAATCCTTGTTTGCTTAGTAATTTATTTTTGAAATCCCTATTTTTTTTTCCTAATTTTCTTTATCGACTTCCTATTTTCTCCTCTTTGTACACTCGATACTCTTTTTGTTTGTCATAATTTTTTTCCACCGGATTTTGCATAGTTGGTGAGTTATGATTGGGTAAACTACAAAATTCAAGTCAAACTATGACCACTTTTACACTAAGTTAATTGAACTTAAATTTGGAAGTTTACTATATAAACATCAACCTTTATCAATTTACCACACGACGAACAAAATATCACCATCAGAGGAATACACTCGAAATATTCAATTTCCATGCCATACATGTGAAAAAAATAGGAGGGTATTTAATTCGGTCATTCTCAGTGTTGACTCATTTTAATGATTAACTGAAGGCCAAGTAGGGTTTTCATTTATCAAATAAATAAATCCTAAATTACAAAACAAATAACTACTACAAAATAACAAATTGAATGAAAACTAAGCCAGAATTATAAATGAAGTAATTAACCCTTCATCTTAACATTCACCCCCAAATTGAAGGCTGGGCCCTAGATTTATTACACCCCAAAATCCAAATAATTAATTTCGTTGAAAAAATTGAAGTGGCGACCTAAAAACGCATAAAAAGCCATGGGTTGGTTTCTTCACATGAAAGAACATAGTGTAAACTCAATGGAAAGCCAACACTCATTTATGGTATATGTCAATTTTATACAACCTCCGTCCCAAAATAAATGTCGCTTTAGCAACTAAAATTTGTTTCAAAATAATTGTCGTTTTCGTATTCCAAAGCATATTTACATACAATATATCAAATATGTCTTTATTTACCCATCTCAAATTAAATGTGTTAAAAAGATAAAAATCATTCATTAATTAAACTTAAATAGGGGTAGATTGAACTCTTTATCATATTTCTTAATTTATGTGCAAAAGACTAAAACGACATTTATTTTGGAATAAAGGTAACATATATATATGTTTGCGAAATAGAAAGCGAGCCAACACCCAATTACGGTATATGCCATTTATATTTATCGTTTTTCTTATTTCTTTATGTCAATTTTATATCTGTGTGGGATATATAGGTTTTTCCAGGAATTGTTTTATTTGTATATGTTATGCTTTCGAAATATTTGTTTATACTTTATATATTAAGCTTCTTTTGGCTTTGATTTGATTGCATCAACTAAATAAATAATTACTTAAGAGATAATTAATGGGTGAGTGACACTTGTGTGCCCCAGGGGCATGGTGTCCCCAAATTAATCATCATATGATGTTAAATATATACTCTACAAGTATCATATATATACTCTTCAGGTATCATATGTATACTCTTATATACATATGATACCTGTAAGGTATATTTATAACACCAAAAAATATAACACATATAAATTATATATATAACACCTGAAGAGCATATATATAACACCTAGATCCGTGCCCGGTTTACATAAGTTTTTGCCTTAATGGGTGAAAAGTTCAAATCAAACTTGACTTTGAAGAAGCTCATGTCAATTGATTTAATCATGACTCACCATCATGTGTTAATTCTTTCTTGTTGGCTAATTATGATTAGTTTCTGCGCTTGTGTATATCCCTTATATATATGTAGCTACCATTAAATCATTCACTATTTATGCTACAAAAATACAATAAGACAATTAATCAATCAATCAAATTAGGTAGATCGAAACTAAAATTATCCATACAAAAAATTCTCCTAAATTAAGTTCATGCACGCTAGATCTCCACTATGACCTGTCCCACATTATTTTCTCTATCCTATAAATACCATGAAACAAACAGCTCTTTATTCTTATCCATGCAACTTCTGTTACTAGGGTTTTATTCCCTTTTCCTTCTAGTTTTATCTGTGATCACCAGCGATATATCTTTTCTATATATTCTCATTTAAATGACTTATTCAAAAATTGTGTTCTTCTTCTTCATCCTCTTTCTCTTATGTCTCGTAAATTCGGAGGCTCGTTTGTTTCCAGCAAAAACCAGAAAAGAACAGCATTTTGAGAGGAAAATAGGTTTCAGCAATGGGGAATTGGAGAAGTATAGAAGGAGATGGCTTGCTGAAGGTTATGCCGACCGAGCCGCCCCCGGTGGACCCGATCCTCAGCACCATGATCTGCCTACATTTCCCTGATTATATATGCCCTAGCTAACTGCATGCTGGATTTTAATCTCTCCGGCCTTATGTTTTTTTCTTTCTTTTTTTGGTTCATATTTTTTGTTTTGGAGGCTAAGGAATTTAAATGTAACTGGGGTTGAAGGAGCGATAATTCAATCATAATATTGTATCTTTATCAATTTCGTATTATTTGTGCTATACTGATAAAATTGAAGTGAGAAGCAAATTATAATTTTTTACAGAATGAAGTTGTTTGGATTTTCTTTCTTTTCAATTTTTTTTTTTCATCTTGTTTGGCTTAGATGGACAAATCATATCCGCATAAAGTAATTTAGTTGGAAAATAAATGTTGATTCAAATTGTGAAATAAGTTCATATAAAAGCTTTTATGATTCAAACACATTAATCTAGTATCCATGCAACGGGATCAAAACCCGCTCCATGCGTCCTAGATGTGTCCCATGCACGGTTCACGTGCCCCACGAGGGTGGGTGCGTTCAAAGCCACTAAAATTTACATTAGGTGTTGTACCTTTATGTTATGTTAGATCTACATTGATGTTATGTTAGTCTTTCCTTTAATTATGTCCAAATTTCATACCTACCTTTTAGTTATGTTAGTCATACATTCTAGTTATATTAATCATACCTTAGTTAGGTTGGTGCGCAATACCTTTTATATATTTATTATATGGGTATGTCTATATTAATATAAATGTATGACTAATAATTAATACTCCCTCCGTCCCGGTCGAAGTTGCCTACTTGTCATTTCGGTTTGTCCTAATCTAATTTATCAGCCCATAAATGGCAAAGAAATTATAAGTAAAAGGTATAAAAAAAACATTTTTTTAATCAAAAAGTAAGCAAAAAGTAAGAGTCAACTGTATTTTCTTAAACTCTGTGCCCAGTCAAAGTAGACAACTTCGACCGGGACGGAGGGAGTATAAAGGTATGAGTAATACAACATAAAGATATGCATGTAAGGCACTGAAACTAGGGTTTTTTTTTTTTTTTTAAGTCAATATGTAGTACATATAAAGGTAGGACTAATATAATATAAATGTATGACCACATAAAAGTAGAACTAATATAACATAACGGTAAGATTAACATAACATAAAGGTCATTGATTTATTTTTTTGCAAAATTAAAACATTACACTTAAGGTATGAAATTTGGGCATAAATGTATGACTAACTGTGAGACTCAGTCTCTTGATCGATACTAATTATCTAATTAATGTAGATCCTCATACACTCTTTTGCATCTTATGCATCATCAATTAAGTGATACTTGCAATTTATCATTCACTTAATTTCTTTATATATATATATATATATATATTAGTTTGGAATGTTAGTCTTTATATATATATATATATCTATATATACACAATAATAATATATAATAAAATTATAATGTTAATAAAAGAAGGGTTATACTCGATAAAATAATACATTTACAAGTATACTGTAGAAATAACTAAACTTATGAACCTGATGAAGCTGATTATGAAAGTCGTTATTATCATCGAATCATAAAGTTATTAATATGAGATATCAAATAAAACTCAAAACAATTACAATTTGAATTAATATATATATATATGAATATATATGTATTTATATCTTTTGTAGTATGATTAATTAATAAAAATTAAATGAATGGCGATTTTATCATGTACTAACACTGCACACGAATCAATATATGAGAAATAGTACTAGTGTCATCTACCCTTATCATTGGTGTAGGCTACATGTTATCCTGAGACATAAAATTGAAGAGAGAATAGTCCACCTCATATATACAAAGAATGATTTCATATATATATATTCCCTCCGTCCCATTCTATTTTGCCTAATTTCCATTTTTGTTTGTCCCATCTTATTTTGTCAGCCCAAAAATGACAAAAAAAAATTTACACTCTTACCCCTCCATTTCTTTCATTTTACAAAATTTGCACTCAAATTACACTTTTAAATTACAAAATTGCCACTAAAAACATTAAAATAACACATCCAATCAAAATCAATAGCTTTTTCTTAGACTCCGTGTGGGTCAACCTAGACAAAATAGCAAAGGACGGAGGGAGTATATCACAAAAATTATATGCAATGATTAGTTCTTGAAGTTGTAACTTGCATTTTTGTCCTTTATAATCAATGTAAGTTCTAATTTTTTTTAATTCTATCAATTTATTAACTCAAGCAAAATAATTATTTTGTCATATATGTATAATTGTAATATTTTTATTGAATTAAAATACAAAAGAAAATAAATTATAAAAAATAGATAAAAAGGACCAAATTGATGGTGAAAAGCCCAAACGTTGACCAATTGACTCCTCTCTGAAACCAATTTGACCAAAATGCCCAAAGTGAAATTCGGGAATAAGCAAGCATGCCATGGAATATTATCACCGGCGAATCTGGTTTTCACGCGCCACCTTCGAGCGTGGGACGATCATAATCCCCAAAGTCAGAGTCCTGTGAGGTCACAGCTCACATCAATTCCAATCTTCAATCACCGGCCCGCGATCAATCCTACTCGTTAAAAGGCCGCGTCTTTATCACGCTCTGCCCGTACGCGTGAGCTTCCCTTCACACCTCCGCACACCCAACACCCTCTTTCGCCAAAGATAAGAAATAATTTGTATAGAGTAAAGCGGATTCCAGGAAGGGGGAAAAATCTTCGAGGTATGTGTTTTGAAACCCTAGTCTGACTTAACTGCTTGTGTTTGTTTATGTATGGCGGTGCTTGGTTGTGGTAGAATCATAGGAACATGTGTTTGAACTGGTTGCGCTAAGTTTGGTGCGTTTTCTGTGTTTTTCTGCGGCGAAATTGTGAGGATTAAGTCGTACTTGGTGCATTCTGGGAAAATGTTAGGTGGTGGAAATGAAGGTTCTGACGACGAGAAGTTGAGGGAGCGTAAGGTTTACAGTAGAAGATCGTTTAGAGGGCTTGAAAATAGTAAGAGCAGTAGCAATTTATTTAGGGAGCAGCTGCAGAAAGGTCAAGCTATAGTTTCAGAAGGTATGAACTCTACTAAAAGACTGCATAGTTCTGGTGTTGATGTGGGTTCAGATGATTATTCAGGAGATGCCTTGGTTGTGAAGGGAGGGTTTCTGAGGCAGGAGAGTAAGGTTAGGATAAATTTGTCGATGAAGTCGAAACATGATGCTATGGAGTTGAGGAGGAAGCTGGAGAGCGAGCGGGATATGGTTCGGAGTTTGATGAGGAAGATTGAATCCAAGGAGGGGCAAAAGAATGGAGCACAAGGATTTGGTAATGGAGATGGAGATGCGCGTGGGGGGCCGCCTCGGATGTTGAAGCCGTTAAATCCATTGACTGTGTCGGTGTATGAGAATAGCATGACGGGGAATGATAATGTGGAGAAAGAGAAGAGGACTCCGAAGGCAAATAAATTATATAGAAATACGGAGTTTTTGCTTGGGAAGGACAAGATCCCGCCAACTGAAAGTAACAAGAAATTGAAGTCAAATGGGAAGAAGGGAGGAGGTAGTGGGCCGCGAGTGGAGAAGTTTCCAAATCAAGTGTTCAAAAATTGTAGCGCGCTGATAGAGAGATTGATGAAGCACAAGCATAGTTGGGTGTTTAGGAAGCCCGTGGATGCAGTTGGTCTTGGTTTGCATGACTATTTTGAAATAATTAAAAACCCCATGGATCTGGGTACTGTGAAAGATAGGCTAAGTCAGAACTGGTACAAGTCCCCTTTGGAGTTTGCTGAGGATGTTAGACTTACATTCCGGAATGCTATGACATATAACCCGAAAGGGCAAGATGTTTATGTGATGGCTGAGCTTCTGTCCAAAATATTTGAAGAGAAATGGACTTCCATAGAGGCTGATTATTCACGCGAATTGAAGTCCAGTGCAGATTATGAAGTGGGGACACCAACGCCTACATCTCAGAAGGTTCCTCCGCACTCAAGGGCAAGGTCGGATACAAAAAATACCGGAGATAGATCTGAGTCAGTTGCCTACTCCAGTGATCAAAAAAGGAAGACAATGAATAATGCACAATCCGGCAAGGTTCATGTGCCAAAGAAGCCAAAAGCAAAGGATCTCAATAAAAGAGAGATGACATATGATGAAAAGCAAAAGCTTAGCATAAATTTACAGAATTTACCTTCTGAGAAGCTTGAAAATGTTGTTCAGATTATTAAGAAGAGGAATCCATCTGTCTCACAGCAAGATGATGAGATTGAGGTCGACATTGACAGTGTTGACACTGAAACACTTTGGGAGCTTGATAGGTTCATAACCAATTATAAAAAGAGTTTAAGCAAAAACAAAAGAAAGGCCGAAATTGTTAGTCAGATAACATCAGGTCAAGAGCAGAACATCAATGAAAAAGTAATGTACTTGAGCCTGACTTTCTCCATTAAGTTTATTTAGACGTTTTCTTAATGATTTCTGTTTGGGATTTCCACAACAGGTTGCTACCTCAATTGTAACAGAAACCCCAAAAGGAAGTAGAACAGGTAATGTTTTAAGAGGATAATTGAAATTCTGTGTGCTTCGAAATTATTATAATAAAGTATTTTTTGTCTGTGTTTCTTTTCTTGAGCAGATGAAGAGAAAGTTGCCTCACCTCCAGTTGAAGTAGAAGAGCCAGAGCATAATGATACAAATCAAGGAGCCAGCCAAAGCAGTTCTAGCTCTGATTCTGGATCTTCATCCAGTGGTGGTAATTGATAACTATTTATTTTCTTGTTTCTTGCACAGTTCTTTTAACTTGTTTGAGAACATTTAATGCTTGTTTTTAAACAGTTTCCTCCTAGGAAATCTATGTCTTCTTAATCTTGTTAATACTTTTTACAGATTCTGATGGTGAAAGTTCCTCAGGGGATGGATCTGATGGTGGTCACTCACCGAAGAATTAAGTATTGAGGTATTTTTTTTTTTTGTACAAGTTTTCAAAGCTCTTTGACTTCATGGTTGAACTTTTCCTGATGGCAACCCTTTTGTCTTGTTCCTGTGTGCTTAAATCTACCTACCAGAATACATCTTGAAGCATCAAGTACTTCATTAGCTGATAATTAAATAGTTTCAATGACTTATCATATCTGACTGAAACATTACTAAATTGGTGCCTTTTTGACACTCATTTAATGGTTTTGAGTCTTTTTACCATCTTTAATGATATGGCTGTTTGCAGGATAATATTTAACGTATTCTTACTTTTAATAATGCTATATTTGTTGTGAGGGCCAAACAAACAAATTCCTTTTTGACTTGCAGAAAAAAGGCTAAACCTTTAGCGAACACTCACTTTCCTGTTATAATGCTTATTTATCTTCATTTTTCATAAAAACTTGGATCCTAAGAAGCAAACTGGCATGGTTAATGCTATACTTTACCCCAGCTGTATTCAAAGCTTTTGTACTCTAAATGTAAAAACCACATCAAGCTGATAGATCCAGCAAAAAGAATTGGTTGACATTGTACACTAGGCTGCAAATATGGAAAACCTTTTAGGCTTTATAACCAATCCCGCTAAGACGTTTGATTTGCTGGCTAATCAGGCTTAAATAAATTGCCATTTCAAGCATGATTTAGTTATTTTCCTCTGATTGAAACGTCTATTTTCTACTTTAGTTTCTAGGAAGTTAGAAGAACGTAAAGTCGTAAAGATGTGTAACCTAGAAGGAAATTGTATTTCCGTAATGTGGAAGCCATAGTTCCTGCTGTTCATTTTCTTCTTTGCTTTAAGATGTTATATAAGGGTTCTTTTTTTTTTTTTCCTTGGAATGATGCATGGCTATTCAACCTTTGAAGGCCAAAAGGATGTCTTCAAATTGCAAGTTATTGGTTTTAGAATTAGTATGGCATATACGTGTTAATCAGATCCATGCACATTTAATAAGCCACAGAGTTGCAACTGCCACTTAGCTACATTCACCAAAAATTAATTTCAGTTATTAGGCAGGTACATTTTAGGCCATTTTTAAAGTATCTAAATTCCAAACTTATTATGATGAATACAGAAGCTAAGATTTTTTTTAAAACTATGTTTTTTAACATTTGAATGATATTTTGATTGGTTGCCCATATAACATGTTTTTACCCATCTACTATCTTTATCTTTCTTCAATAGTTTTTTCTATATCCATGGAACAAACTATCCATTTTATGTCTTTGTCAATCAAATGCATTGTCTTCTTGTGATCCACCATTCTGATGGAAATTTTCCATTTTATAGCTCATTTGTGAATACTCTAATTGTGAGTAGCATGCAAATGTCCTTGATAGTTGTCTATAATTTGTCTTCAAATTTAAGAAATAACTCATATTAAAATCTGTAGCCTGCTTACATCCATATTTCAAACATATAGGGCTGCAGGTGAGATCATTGCCGGAAATCCCATTCTAGTATAGTTGAAAACATATAATAAGCAGATTCTTGGGACATGACATCATCTCATAGTCTATGATTGCCTAGTACACTGAATTATTGATTCCCTCTGCCTTGTAATGACTCAACATATAAAGGTGAAAGTTTTGCCCACCGTCATGTCTGTATATATTTGCCTGTTTAGCCCTTAGTTTATTCAATACTAGATATTAGGAACCACTAAATGTTGTGATTCCTAGTTCCTATGTCATTCAACTATTCGAGGAGCTTGTATAGAAAGCTTTCTAACTTTGGTCCTGGGCATATTATATGGACCTTGATATGGTAGGCATTAGGAACAAGTAACAACATTTAGGACCTTGTGAAAGTCTGTGACATGGTCAATGCAACCATTCAATGGCAACTGAGGCCTACTTCCCCACCCAAATGGTTATTTTCCATCAATAGAGGAAAAAAGTAATTGGATTGGTCAAATCCTTATTGGGTTGATAGGTTGAATTAAAAGTGTTTGTTTTTTTTTCATCAAGGATGGACAAGGGGCATTAGTGGAGGGGTCAGGGGTGAGTATTTAGGTGACACAGAACCACTCAAAAAAAAAAAAAAAACAGAAACTTAGTTTTTATTCCCACTAAAAAATTGAAGTAAACCTAAACATGTCATTTCAGTTTTCAGTTTGCTATTGTATCAGTAATTAGTACAGAAATAATCACATTGATAAAATGACAATTACACAGTCAAGGAGTCCAATATCTTAAACTTCC
Source organism: Scutellaria baicalensis (assembly GCA_005771605.1). NCBI lineage: Eukaryota > Viridiplantae > Streptophyta > Magnoliopsida > Lamiales > Lamiaceae > Scutellaria > Scutellaria baicalensis. The sequence continues at coordinate 24,617,286 of CM016729.1, forward strand.
AAAATGACATCAAATCACTCACTCAATCCACTATAGAGAGCAACAACTGAAATATCTGAATTGAAACAACAAAAGGTGAAGTTCCCTGCTCATATTTAATCATCCAATCTAGCCATCTATTCTACAAGGTGAAGTTTTCCACATGATTGCACTGCTTACTTGTTCAAGAGGCACGCGCTAGGACACCTCATGTGCCTCTATGCGCCTCTTGCCCCTAGAAACTATGACTGTAACCAACTTCCTAGTTCCTACAACAACTGATTGGATTTACAATTTTTGTTTTGTTCTGCAAAACTATAGTGAGGGTGTGTTGGTCAAGGGCAAATAGAGTAGGTCGAGTGGAGTTGCTCGGAAAAGCTATCAGTGTGGATCTGGGATTGATGATTTGGATCATAATCAGTAGAGGGGCTCCTTTAGATATTAAAAGTCATTCAAACTCTCATGGTCAAGTACATCTATAAACAAGGCTTCTTCAAGTTCACATTTATTTTATAAAATGAATATCACACAATTCTAGATTTTGAAGCTAATTTGAGTTCAGATCAGCAACTCATCACACTTTGAAAGTCCAAACCCTTAAAGATGAAAGAAGCTGGAAATACTCATCATTCCAAGCATCTTATCAAGGTAGACAAGTAGACATGTGGTGTTCATTTGATAGACAAAAAAAGTTCACTGCTTAAATAAGATATCAAAAGTCAATTTCTCTTCTGGACAGCTTTTCATTGAGAGAATAATTTTTAGAAAGGACCCTGAAGACAAATAAAAAGAGGCACGTATGTAACTTTGTGATGGAAAATCTCTGAAGATGTGAATAATCAAGTTATTTTCATACGCAAAATCTGTATGTCAATAATGATTATGATGAGTTGTTCAATTTATGTCAAGACAACAATCATTTGGTAATTGTTGGACAGTAAGAACAACGTTTTTGATTAGGCACCTAATTTTTTTTTTCAACTGTCATGGCCAAAGTGTGATTTGTGGATGGATTTTTGACTATCTCATCAGATATATCAAAAAGCCCAAGGTAGTTGACAAATTAAATAGAGGCTCGTTCAATAATGAGATGACATTTACAATACAAGCTAAGAGAAAAGGTTCCACATTTGGTGGAGAGTTTGTTTATCTATATAGTATTATTAAAGTACGATGAAAACATGAATATGTCTGGATATTTTACATTTTTCTAGCTTTTCAGTTATGACAAAAGATATCCATGTAAAGATAGTTACGATGGAATGTGAAGTGATAGTTCAGTAAATATATAGATGCAGACTTATACACCAACTAAATTAGTATACACATAAGATATACCGATGCTTTCATCTACATTTTGTGGTGCAATCATGAAGATAATAGACTATTCATATGAAGGTGGAAGTAAATGCATGTCTTTGGCTAGCTAGTGGAATGTTATTTTCATCTCTTTTTTGAGAATCTTGTCGTGCTGATCATTAAAACATTAAACTTCTGTATACGGTTCCCATTTTCAATTGAATTGCTGTTGCATATTCATGTAGCATCTATATATGTTGAACAAGTGATATCTCCAGATTCTGTTAATATATCTCATTGTTGCTCTTTCCCCTTTTTTCTGGCCCTATGTGGAAGTCATGGTGTTCGAAGAAGATGAAAGGATGGGACGAGTAGACAACCTGTTTTTTCAGTGCTTAGCATCTTGTTTTTACTTATATTGGCTTTTTCTCAGTTTGAACTTTCTTACTGATCTCATCTCGTGTCAAATATGCAGATCTTGATGAATCTCACTCTTGACAATTAAGCATCACTTTAGTGCTAGAACCTCAACTTGAACGATCGATGGATCGGAAAGGATTCTTGATCGCTTGCTGAATTGTAAATTGCTGTAATTGGGTGATAATGGTAAATTGAATATTAAAAGTGTAGATGCTAACTGTGTCCGTCTCGTATTTTAGTACATTTCTGACAAGGTAGTAGTTGTGTATGATATGTTTAGGTCTTGAATTGATACAACAAAACTGTTGTGCGGTCTTACTTTTCGTACTTGTGTAATTATCATGTAGGCATTAATGTGTCTTAAGTTGGTGTAGAAATCCCAGATTGTTAATGTTTAGTTATGTGGATGGTTTTGGATTCATGACTATGAATAATTCCTCTATTTCTTTAGCTTTTGAGAAAATCGAAAGATAAAAATCAAAATATGGATTGTGGGCTTAGGTTAACCGGATGATATCTTTTCTTTTTGGTTTTATGTTTAGATATGAGTAATTTTTTGAGCATTTTGGTTTGCTAAACTTCAGACAGGTTTTTGTCTTGAAACTGGAGATTTATGTTTATTTTGCATTTCCTTTTAAGGAAACGAAGGTTGTGTTTGGATTGATCGATTTAAGATGAATGAACTTTAGGTACCAAGAAATTGAAATACACACTTCAAAGTACCATGATGTGAAGGAAGCGTGTATTTCAATTTCTTAGGGCTATTTTGGTTCAAATGATATGTTTATTAGGATTGTTATATTAGGTAAGGATTGAAATTAATTAAATTTGAACTGAATTTTATTTGATGTTTGGTTTGTTGGTTACAGATTTGATTAAAGCCTAAACTTTTGTTCGATTGAAGATTTATTTATTTTTTATATACAACGTTCATAGCAGTGTCTCTTACTTACCTTCTTTATTATAAATCAAATCTTAAATGAGGTATATAATCATTCACTTTCCTTGGTTCAAACATGCCAAATGGGCTAAATAATATGCATAATTTCCAATTAACATAGAAAATGTATCCAAAAAACTTTGGGATTATTTTATCTTGCATAAAATATCAATAGACCATCATTATTGAATGAACCTTGTTTATCACTTGCTTATGTACCTTTTGGACCCTAAACTAGGGGTGTGCATTGGTCGGTTCGGTAGCCGAACCGAACTGAATTGGCAAAACCGAAAAAAAAAAAACGAATTATGGGCATAAGAAACCGAATTAACCAAATAGGCCCTAAAACCGAACTGCAACCGAACCGAAAATTTCGGTTCGATTCGGTGCAAAACCGAATTACAGTTCAAAACCGAATTACACATTTCTCCTTCTCATTTCTCAGTAAAAATTAAATAATTAATAGCAATTCTTGAATTTAACAAATACTCTAACCATCAAAGTAATTACACATTCCTTTTAACACAAATTCACAAAGTAAACACAAATTCAAAGTAGTAGCAGCAGCAACAGCATTATTATTATTATTATTATTATTATTATTATTATTATTATTATTATTATTATTTATTATTATTTATTATATATAATATATAATTCGGTTCGGTTCGGTTAATACGGTATTATTATTTTAAAAACCGATACCGAACCAAACTACCGAATTTCTAGATTTCAAAAACCGAAACCGAACCGAATAAGAAAAAACCAAACCGAATTGTGTATTTCGGTTCGGTTCGGTCGGTTAATTCGGTTTCTACCGAAAACTGCACACCCCTACCCTAAACTCAACACTTGAACCTATATTTTCAAAAAGAAGAGCATATGTGTTTTTTTAACTAATAATATAATTTAATTGCATCACACTCTCTTTAAATGACAATCAAATAAACTTGTCCCTCTCTCTCTCTCTCTCTCTCCTGCAGAGAGAGAAAGTAGTCCGCCATGTGTTGCGATGGAGATTGCAGGCCCTTAGGCTTCCTCCTGGGTTTGCCCTTTGCGCTTCTCTCTCTCATCATCTCTCTCATCGGGCTTCTCATCTGGATTCTCGGGTCTGCTCCCAATCTCCATTACATATCATGTCTTTTTTTCGATCCATTTTGAAGTATATACATATGATACAGATGTAATAATGTGTGTGTGTGTGTGTAGGTTGATGTTGAGCTGCATATGCCCCTGTTGTCTGTGCGTGACGGTGCTGGTGGAGATGGCACTTGAGCTCATCAAAGCCCCAATTCATGTTCTCCAATGCTTCACTTCTCAGATCCCTTGTTGATTTTTGTTGGATTATTCTTCACTTTTTTTTTTTTTTGTTACTTCATAATTAGGATTGAGTTTTCTTGTACATGTTTATTAGTTTATACATGAAACTCTGTTCAGTTGATTAAGTTGGAATTTATCAGATGGATTTTAGACCTATATTCATTCCATTTTTCTTGTTTTTTCTTCCCATTCGATTCTGTTGGTGTTGAAACAGTAAGTAAAACACTATGAAAATGATAAGGAGCAACTAACTATATACTCCCTCCGTCCCGGTCCAAGTCAAGCTACTTGGACCGGGCACGAAACCTAAGAAAATGCAGTTGACTAGGTTATTTTTTGATTAAAAAAATATTTTTTATACTTTTTGTTGTTGTTTTTTGACTTTTTGTTGTTATTTTTTGACTTTTTGTTGTTATTTTTTGACTTTTTGGTTACTTTTTGATTATTTTTTTATTAAAAAATGTTATTTCTTTGTCATTTTGGGGTTGGCAAGTTCGATTGGGACGGACGAAAATGGCAAGTAGGCAAGTTGGAGCGGGACGGAGGGAGTATACAGAAACCTCAAGATGATATACATCTATCTTTCAAATCGTTTTAATATGACACGACATTTTAACCGTAATTCTACCCTTGTTATATTTCACAAATTTATCGAGCTCGTAGAAATCAGACAAGTGTGATTCAACTGTCAATCTTGAAGGTTCTCCAACTTGCAGAGAGGTTGATGACAAACATATCAAGTTATGTGATTATTACAACAACACAAAGGATTTACATAGACATTGATAATATTGCACGACTTACAGCTCTTCTAAGTTCCTTTACCAGCTTCAGCATCTTTGAGTTTGAGTAGTTGAAGTGGACATTGTCCGACAAGAAGCGCCTTCGTTGCTTGCCCGATTTCTACTATAGTTTCACCTATTGCTCCAAGAATGCTGACACCCTCCTCTTCTTCTTCCTCTTTTGAAGCGTACTGCTTGTTGCTAAACAATGTTTCTTCTTCGTTAACCTGCAAAAGAAACCTAACACTTAGGACGCCTTCGGCTAAACTTATTTCTAGCGTGTATAAGCTCTTGCTGCTTATAAGATGTTTTTAGAGCCGTTTAGTTTTAGTTTGAAATATGTTTTTGAAGTGTTGAGACAATGAAACTTATAAGATGTTAGTAATATTATTTGTGTAGTTTATGTGATCAAATTTGAAAGTGCTCTAAAGAGTAAAATCTTATTTCAGAAATAAATTCAGATTTTCTACTTTTCAACACTACTAGAAAACAATCAAATTCCAACAGAAATTCCAACGGAAATAATAACTGTTGGAATTTCCAACAGAATTTCCAACGGAATTTCCAACGGAATTCAATGCTGTTGGAAATTCCGTTGGAATTTTTATAATTTCCAATAGAATTTCCAACGGAATTTCCAACGGAATTCAACGCCGTTGGAAATTCCGATGGAATAATGTTGGAATTTTTTTTGTGATTGTATATTCCAACAGAAAAGTATCGTTGGAATGTTCCGTTGGAATCGTTTTTCCGTTGGAATTTCCGTCGGAATTTAAATTCCAACGCCCATTTTTCCGATGGTCCACTTCCGTTGGAATTTCCGTTGGAATGAAGAATTCCAACAGAATTTTACAAAATTCCAACGGTATTTCACAAAATTCCAACGGAATTGTTCCGTTGGAATTTGAGTGATTTCTAGTAGTGCAATAAAGAGTTTATCCATCTTATCTCTTGATGAAATAAAATCTTTTTTCTAAAAGTTAGCAAAACAAGAACTTATAAACTCTAAATAACCCATTAGATATTTCAAGGAACTTCTGAACTCAAACAAATATGTCTTAAAATCATTCAACTAGCATTTCATGCATAATTATTGAAATACAGCAAAATTAATCCGTTTCATTGTAATTATTAAGGTTCTTTGTATTAAGATCCTTACTTAAGTTGGAATTATATATATTAAGACTAGTTTCAGAGAGTGTAACAGATCCAAGAACGATGACATAGTATCAGTAAATTATATGGTATTTTTACAACAATTTATCAATTTGTTACATCATATTGCATCAATCAAGTCATCTGAAAATGAAATGGACTTAGCTTTTTGAGTTTTAAAAGAAGATTACTTGTTATACTATACTATACTATACTATACTAGTGTGCAGTAATGAGACCAATTTAATTTTGAAATATTATGGTTAAGCAAGTATAGATAGAGAGATGCATGCAGTGAGTGATCATAACACTAATTACCTGCAGCATCTCATGTGAAGCCCTTCTTGGCGGCGGCGTTAACGGCGTCGTGGCCGTCTCCGCCACCGGTCGAGTGGGTGCCGGAAAGTTGTGAGGATGAGAGGGAGAAGATAGACATAGTTGCCTTTCTCTGGCCTTTTCTGCTAAGCTTTCAAAAAGGGAAGCCATTTTGGGAACTCTATCTTTCTCCACCATAACCTCCTCTTTTCTACCTTGGAGAGAAGCCATGTTTAAGATGAACATCACCAATATTGCTTCTTAATTTTGTGTTGGACCAAATCTTAGTGTGACTCACCGCTTCATCTATCACACGTGGCGTCTCAACCACACGAGTGTGACGTTCGGTTACATTTCGTGTTACATCTCCTATTCCAAATCAATCACGACACGCCACGTGTATTCAATGACATCGCTGATTAATACGTGGCGTGTATTGAATGTTATGTAACATGAGATGTAATATCGAATGTAATAGAAGATCCAAACTGCTCTCCTCCTCTGTTTACAACTTTAGCTTAATGGGAAATAAGATTTAATTTAGTTTATATGTCTATAGAAAGAAATATAAATTAAATCAGTTTGAATCCTATATAACCTAAACATATGTAAATGCATGTGTTCAGATGTCTCCACGTCAACCATTTGGATGAAATAAAATTCTAAAATGTCAACAACAGGTAATCTTCATATACCCACTGTATACATGTAATGATCATATCTGTTCGTTATATGAAAAGTGAAATTAATTAATTATAGTGGATATCTAACTTGTCAACGATTAATATGTCCACAGTGGGTATGGTGGTAAAACTATTGGGATAAAACAGTCACTTTTTAAATGTTTTAGACCATATAAATGAATCTTGCATTAGATATTTGATTTCATATGTAACCCCAACTAATCAATCTTGATATTAAGTATTAATTAACTATCATTTCTCATTTAGATCACGACTCTTATGTATCAACAAAATTAGATCATTTTATTTACATCAGCACACATTATCAAAAACTCAAGTCTCTATATCAATAAAATCATGTCAAAATGTTTGGTCATGCCACTCGAACCAAACTGAAATGACTAAGAAGAACGAAAGTAGAGTTAAAGAAAAAAAAAATCTCATGAAAGTTGGTTAAGAATAGGGTTGCCTTTGAATTTAAATGTATTATTTCATCTAAAGATCAAGATACTCTTAAATAGATTAAAAAAGTTTTTTAAAAAATGAAATAACATCTTTACAATATTTGAATTTCCATACTCCAAACTGTTGTTACTATTTATGTGTTAAACTGTGTGGAACACAATAATAAATTGCAGTAAAAAGAAAAAGAGTGCAATCAAAAAATGCATGAATAAATCCTTCACTCAACCCATTAATAATAGCAATAAATGGGTCGTGCCATTGCCAGATTGTAGTCATCCTTCCTTCCAAGTTTCTTTTTCCCAAGATATTCATCTATCTCTCCACACAGTTCATTCCACGAGAAATCACAAAAAAGCTGTTGAATCGACTCTTGTGAGGTAGGTCAACCCACGACACATGACCTACAACCAAAGTGGTTGACTTATGGAATTATATCTGTGAGACGATCTCATATAAACTTTTATGAAACATGGAAAATTGCCAATCATGTATTCATGCACTAACATCTACGTTTTAGATACAAAGTTATATAGACAAATGTATTGAGCAGAATTCAGAAAGTAATCACAACAAAAGTAAGAATAGAATCAGAGACTCGAAAAAAACCCATGGCAACAATGGGAAACACCAAATAAGTGTTTGAGTAAGTTACTAATGTTTGCTATAATCAGTACGCCTATTCAGAGACGAAGCCCGGAGAAAAGCAACTCCAACTCCTCTTCCTGTGAACTGCTCCTCTGTTGACACAAACACATAATGATATAAAATGGCAGTTTATTTGCATAAAATGAATACCTTTTTGTCAAAAACTTGTAAAAGACTTCAAATAATGTAGACATTGGGTCATTCTCAAAGAAAGAAACGGATAATAGAGATAAAGTTGGGATAATTTATCTTTGTTTTTCAAGAATATCAAGATCTAAACTTGCTCTCTTGTACATGATGAACATATTAAACAATGGTAGGGGATAATCACATTATTTTGGTTGGATAAAAGAACTTCGATTTGGGATCTAGACGAATGAATTATCATAAGTTCAGCATGTTCTTGCTGCATGTATTCACCAGAAAAATCGACAGATATAACCCCTAGAGTACACATAACACATCCTAAATTAATTCATGATGTAGCAATCCCGATTCAAACACTCATCTCTCATCTATTTCAGTATTTCTGAGCAATTTCTAAGTACCAAACAGGAATATATTCAATTTGTCATGGCTCCCTGTGCTTATTCCAATGTAATAATTATAAATAAAAGATTTATTAGCTCAATAAACAAAGAAATTATATAGTTTTTTAGAAAATAATGATGATATACTGCTTAAACACCCAAAGATGGAGCTCTGTAAAACAATATATATTTCCCTAAAAATAAGCATAAACATTATTAATAAAATTAGCAAACAATATCTAATTCACGAGAATCGGAACAGATTAATTTCGACAAGATCATTCATCGAATCAAAATCAGAAAAAAAAAAAACAATTTTATTCATTTCATCCCCAAATTAAAGCCCTTTCGAACAGCTCATTGAATTCATTCGTTCAGTAATCGTTGAACTTGAACTCTTATTAAGCAGCCAGAAGCCCAAGGTAAGAGTTCTAAAAAAGCAAATTGATTTATCCATAAACCAAGCACGGAAAAAACAAAACCCTAAGTTTTCAACATCAATCATAAATGAAAAAGGATTGAAAAGGACAAAGAGGAACCTGAAGGGAGAGTAGGTTATGGATTTTGTTGAGAACCTTTAAGCGATGGGAGGCGTAGGCGCTGTTAGGCGGCAGGCGGCGCAGCTTCTGAATCTCCTCCGTCACCGCCGCCTTCTTCTCTTCGTCCCCCATATGCTTCCACTTCAAAACCAAACTATTCGACTCCACATCCATCTTTTCAAACCCAATTGCTTTAAAATTTTGATTCACAACTAAGTGATAAATTAGAATAATCCACTTTCATATATTATATTAGTTATATATACAATAATTTTTAACATAATATAAATGTATAACTTATACAAGATAAACTTACATGTACAAAATGTGTTCAAATTAGTTTTTTTGTTTAAGTTAAAATTATGAAATCTGAGATTAACGGTATGTTTTTAAAGTTAAAAGGTATGTCAAATAACATAAAAATATTTCTAACATAACATAAAGGTCATGCCCAAAATTAAAATATGAAGCGCGAAAAAGGATTTAAAAGAAAAGAAAACAGGTCGGGTAGTGCATGGATTTCAGATACATGCATCTGGTGTAGATGAGAGCTTCTCTAATTAATATTTTTATCCAAATATTATATATTAAAGTAAACATTGGAAAAGGATAACAATTTAGTTATCTCATTGTTCTAGATAATTAGTTTATTCTTATTTGTCAAAGTAAATGCAGTCTAACGGGATGTTTGGACAGGACTTCGTCAATCCGGATTTTGTATGAGTTCAGTCCAGTCAATGTTTAGACAAGGATTTACAAAATTCTTTCTACCCTCCTTTACCTATTTTTTCTACAGTTCCCAATAAAAATTTCACTGTTTCTACTTTTTTATAACTATCAATATAAAACATCTATTTTTTTCTACAATTTTCAATAGCCCAAGAAACGGAAATCTGCATAAATTGGTACCATTAATTTTTTTTAAATGATTACACGTATTATATTTATATTTTTCAACCCTTCTGTGTTTTTATTTTAATAAATTTTCCTTTGATTGTATTCTAATAAAAGTTAATCTTCTACTCTGGCAACTAAATCATTTTCTGATCATTTTTTTTTAAAATTAAATCCAATTTTTATCAACAGCAATAATAATAGTGATTGAAAGATGGATTTAGGTTGTAAATAAAAAATCATGCACTTTGAAGTTTGAAGAGTAATTGAAAAAACAAAAGATTATAACATAGTGCAAACTGCAAAGAGTCATACTTGAAATTGACTTTTATTCTAACCCTTAAAAAATAACACAATGATTTACTTTGTTTATTTATGTTGCGGATGAATTGACTCGTCTAATGAAATTACATCCATGAGGTGATCTTTCAAAAAAAAGTTACTCAAAAAAAAAAAAACAACTAATCATCCATGCGTTGTAGGATATTGTTTATATATATATATAGAAATTATAAATCAACAACTATATAATAATAATAATAAGATTGGTAAATCAATATATCATGTATAATTTGTAAAAACCAAGAAATCACCTTTATCTACTTATTAGCCGATCTCCATTTCAAATATAAATACACAAAAATGCAAAAACAAAAAAAATTGACAACAAATGAATCTAAATTGGTAACCAAAACAGCACATAACATAAACAAAAGCAGGATGAACAACACTAAGATAGTGAAGAACAATAAGATAGAGAGAGCATCACTATATATCCTGTCAAGTGTGATAACAATGTTTGGTTTCACCTTTGGATGATCAGCTGTAAACCTAGGCGACCATGATAATAGGAATAGAATGTTCATAGGCTTAGGTTAGATTAGTTAAACGATAATCTGGAAACAGCTTCGTGTGTACTATGCATTAGTAGATTGCGTAGCATGAGAACTGGCGAGGATACCTGATTTTGTTGAAGGTCTATAATATTTGACTAAGGGGACTAATGATTGCACCACATCCGCCATTAGGGGCCGGTATTCAGCCTCTGGTTGTACACACATTGCAGCAATGGCAGCCACTTGAATCACCTCCTTCATTGAATACTGACCCTCTAATGACGGATCCATGATTTGACCCACCTTCTCTCTATCCGTAAGCTGGGGTAAGGCCTATTGCACATGCAAAAGAAACAGGATGATATGCTACATGAATGTGTGTGTGTGTGTGTAAAATATATGTTGTGGTATTTATATTAATAATGAGTTAGAAACCCACCCAAGAAACAAGAACACCTTCACCCGGAGGCCTATTCATATCAACCGGAACTCGACCAGTCAGCAACTCCAGGAGGACCACTCCATAGCTATATACATCTGATTTTGTGGTCAAGTGCCCAGTCAAAGCATATCTGCATGGAAGAAAGAATGATCAAAATTGGCTGGTGTGTAAAGATAAAGTGTATGGATCCATAGCATAAAAGATAATTGAGAGAAGTGTTGGTCGTACTCCGGTGCAATATATCCCTGAGTGCCCAAGACTCGCGTTGAAACATGTCCACTTGCTCTCTCAGGCCCAAGTTTGGCTAATCCAAAATCAGAAATTTTGGCATGGAAGTTTTTGTCGAGAAGAATGTTGCTGCTTTTGAAGTCTCTATGAATTACAGGGGGGTTGATATGTTCGTGGAGGTATTCCAAACCTTTGGCAGCCTCTAAAGCAATCCTCAGCCGAGTTTCCCAGTTTAGATTTGAAGAAAGAGTTCTATTACCTGAATGTTACCAAAGCACCAAGCAGGGTAGTTTTCATGAGAATTTGAAATGATTGCTCACAATACATATACTTCAGAAGACTCAGTTTCACCTGTTGATTTCATGCAGAAGATAAAACATCTTCACAAACAAAGCTCGATCAAGGTGGTAATATGTTTACTATTTAAACAACTCGTGGTTGTAAAAAGACAAGGATATGAATCTATTCCAATGCACCTTAAAGAAAGGTGCATTGGAAAGGTTTTCAATATTAGTGGCATGAAGAGAGGAGAAACTTATTAGTACAAAATATTTATTTAACTGGTTACAAAAATTTGAGTTATACCCTGAGACAACCAAGACAAACACAAACTTTAGTTTGAAAGGAAATGATCATGGGATCCATTACAGGAAATCTTTTGTATGATACTATATTTTGAGAGCATAATAATGCACAAAATGAACTTTGTTGATGCATGCATTTTCAATCACCAATACAAGATGCAATGGGGAACAGGGAACAGTGATGAATGGATCACATATTAATACATGACGTTTTAACCAACCTACTATTTTGTATGGACCACAAACCATCTTCCCCCATTATAAGATTATGCAAGTTTAAAATGGCATAAGATTATTTCCAAATTGTTTACTTGATCTCAGACTTAATGATTAGGATTGTGGTTAAATCACTTCCCCTCATGTATAAGTGGCAAATATAAGGTTGGTGAAGTAAACAACCTCAGAATGGATTAAAGTGAAAGAAACAATTTACCATCAATGGGATACAAGTGTTCCTGCAGTCCTCCATTGGACATAAACTCATAAACCAGCAGTTTACGGCTACTTTCTGAGCAGTAGCCAATCAACGAAAGCAAATATGGCGAAAATAACCGACCAAGCAATTCTACCTATCATGTGACACAAGAAGCCATTAACCAACAAGAAAAACACCCACAGAGACAAAAATATCAACCATGATTTTACTAGAGCATAAAGATAAAACCTCAGCTATAAATTCCTCTTCGCCTTGCTTTCCAGCTTGATCCATCAACTTAACTGCGACTTTCCTTCCGTTTTGAAGAACTCCTCGATATACCAACCCGAATGCTCCATGGCCAATCACATTAGACTTCCCAAATCCACCAGTGGCTGAAAGCAGCTGCTTGTAAGTAAATACCTGAAGTCCTCTCTCCGTCGTTACTTGGATGTTGCCTGAATTGCTAGATTTCTCCTCATGGTAGATCCCTTCCAAATTTAATAGAAGACAGCATAGCATGATCAGAAAATGAAAGATCCATCAATCAATCCAAAACAATGGTAACTTCCATTCAACATGTTTAATACTTAAAAATGACAGCACTCATGAACACACTTCAGTTTTTACCAATATCAAGGAAAATTGAGCTGAAGTTTGGCATATGAATGTGAAAATTGCAAGGGTTTCCCCATTCTTCATCACTCTCCAACTATGGACTTATCACAAAAGGTATTTTCCGTTTTCCTAAATCCATACCCCACATATTTCCGCTGTCAAATGTTGACATAGTAATGACAATATAAGGACCATAATAATGCTGCATTTTTACAGAATAAATAAATACTCATCTCATTTCCCAGCTGGATTAACAAGAAAATTGTATAATGTCACAAAAACACGACGATTTTAATTTACTCCGGAAAATAATCATCTCATAAAAAACAGTGAATTTGAAAAGAATAATGAAAATTTGAGTACTAACTTTGCTGTTGGGTGTTTAATCGCTTGGAGAGCTTGAATCTCAAGTAGCAATAGTAAGTGAGGGTTAGGAGCACCGAAGCAACGGCGATGGATGCTAAAACCAGGATAGTGGCCAACACAATGCGCTCTTTCTTCTTGCAATCTTCGTTTCCAGCTCCCATGGCGGATGATGAAAATTCTGCGGGAAAATGGAGAAAGTGACAAATGGGAGCAACAGTGCTTCACTCTCTCTCTCTCTCTCTCTCTCTCTCTGTGATTCTTTCCCTTTCTCAGGTTGTGTTTGTCCTGTTATGGGCGCGGAGACCGATTCTTGTTAGTTTCTTATTAATCTTATTTGCATGGACGTCCCTGTAAATAATGGAAATTTCATATGAGCCCACAACGAATATATAAGGTAGAAATCCATGCATGAAGAAATGAAGTTTCAAACAAATCCGTGTCATTAATGGTGGCTTTAAATGAGGAAAATTTGACCTACATTGCAGGGTGGTTTTAAGCTTGGTCACGCGCACATATATATAGATTATGCCTTTTCTTGGACTCCTTCAAACTCACCCCATTTATATCTTTAATGTTATCTCCTATCTGGAAAAAGATTTCGTTTGAACTCAATTTGATAGATATATCAAATAAGTTTGAACATACTTTTATATTTGATAAAATTTAAAACTCAACTTGAACTCGAACTCAATTGTTATAAAAAAAATAAAACAAGTATAAAATATCAAACTACTCAAGTTCGACTAAAGCTCATTCAAACTTGACTCGATTAATTCTCAAATAAGGTTAAATACAAATTTTGAAAATCGATAGACAAGAATAAATAGTTGTTTGTTTGCTTCAAATTGTATTGTCTCCAAATTCAACACATGTTTATTTAACATTTTGGAAGATTTACTTGACATTCAATATTAGATAAAATCTACTTGAGTTAGTTCCTTTTAAAAATCATGAAAATGTAAAAGTATTAGTTGCATACTTCTAAACTATGCTGAAAATTATTTTAATCAATGGACTAAATTGGGATGCACACAAGTTTTTGCCATATTAAATTATTAAAAATATTTAAAAATTATTTTTATTGATATAATTAATTATTAAAAAAATTCTAAAAATTGTTTTTTATTGACATTAATTATGATTTGATATATTTTTACAAATATAAATTAAAATTTTAAATTGCACATAAAAAGTGTTCAATTTCTATAAAATCTAAAAAAAAAAAAAAAGGTGGGTAGAGTAGAGAGTGGGACAGACACGTACATAATAATTTTAAATTTTAAATGGACATGAAAATGTGTTTTTAAAACAAAAATATGAATAAAATTAGAAAGAGTGATACTTGTATGTGTGGGGCACGATGCTCTCAAATTAATCATCATATTGATGTTAAATATCACATGTATACTCTTATATAAATATGATACCTGTAGAATATATGTATAACACTATAAAATATAACACCTATAAAATATATATATCACTTAAAAAATACTTAAATAACAAATAGATTCCCAATATATATAAGTTTTAAGTGCGCTCATAATAATGAGCGAGTGGGTCCCACTGCCCACGCAACGTAATATCAATCTTTATTCGACACAGACCTCTTATTGCTTATCTTCTTCTTCAACAGCACCACTCTCTCTCTCTCTCTCTCTCTCCCTTTATTTCTTCCATGGATGTTGATTAATCATAACATCCATATGGAAGAAATAGCTGAACCCTCATGGGCGGAGCTGCTGGGCAGCAACAACTGGGAAGGCCTCCTCGACCCCTTAAACCTCCATCTCCGCCGCCTCATCCTCCGCTGCGGCGACTTCTGTCAAGCCACCTACGACGCCTTCAACAACGACGCCAACTCCAGGTACGCCGGCAGCAGCAGGTACGGCAAGAAATCCTTCTTCCACAAAGTCATGCTCGACTCCGCCGCCGACTACCAGGTCCACTGCTTCCTCTACGCCACCGCCAAGGTCGGCGCCGCCGAGGCCCTCCTCTTGCACTCCCTCTCCCGTGACTCCTGGGACAGAGAGTCCAACTGGATCGGCTACGTCGCCACCACCTCCGACGACGCCGCGCGCGCCTCCGGCCGCCGTGAAATCTACATCGTCTGGCGCGGCACCACCCGGAGTTACGAGTGGATCGACGTCCTGGGCGCCCGGCCCGAATCCGCCGATCAGCTGCTCCTCCGTCCTAAAAACTGGGAGAAACAGAAATCCGGTGGCGATAGCAGCAGCAGCAGCAGCAGCGAAGAAGACGACGACGTCGTTAAAGTCATGAACGGCTGGCTCACCATCTACGTTTCCTCGGATCCCAACTCATCCTTCACCAAATTAAGCGCGAGAACTCAGCTGCAGAAGATCATTCAAAACCTAAGAACCTCACACGACAAGGAAACCCTAAGCATAACCCTAACGGGCCACTCCTTAGGAGCAAGCTTAGCAATACTGTCAGCATTCGACCTCGTCGAAAACGGCGTCCGCGACATCCCCGTCACAGCTGTCGTCTTCGGAAGCCCTCAGGTGGGAAACGAAGCATTCAAGAAGAGAGTGGAGCAGCTTGAGAATCTAAAAATCCTGCATATCAGAAACAAGATCGATCTGATCCCACTCTATCCCAGCCCATTGCTCGGGTACAAAAACGTCGGGGTCGAGCTGGAGATCGACCACAGGAAGTCACCGAGCCTGAAGGAGTCTTCGAACCCGAGCGACTGGCATAATCTGCAGGCGATGCTGCACGTGGTTGCTGGGTGGAATGGTAGAGAAGGAGAGTTTGAGATGAAGGTGAAGAGGAGCTTGGCATTGGTGAACAAGTCGAGTGCGATTCTGAAAGATGAGTATCTCATTCCCAGCTCCTGGTGGATTGAGAAGAACAAAGGGATGGTTGTTGATGAGAATGGGGACTGGGTTTTGGCAACCCCCTCCGATGAGGATCAACCCACGCCTGAATTTTGAACCTTAATTCATTCCTGTATTCATTATTTTTTTGGCTTTTCTTTTATCTATGTATATCATGTGATGGTGTTTGTGGTATATAGAGCTAGCTAGTGGACCACTTCAAATCAAGGCCCTCTTTCTCTTAATTGCTATCTACCACTAATTTTTGACTACAAAACTTGCATGAGTTTGAGTTATTACAAGAGGGAAAAAATGTCTAGTGTCCTTTCATAAAATGTCCTTTTATATATATAAATGTGGTTGAGACTTCCCACATGTCTAGTGTCCTTTCATAAAAAAATATATCAAAAACATTAATATCAATTAAATACACACCCCACTGCTCGATCAAAGATAAGTGCTTGGAAAAAAAACATGTATGTAAGTTACAAAAGAAAACATATCCTAAGGTTTTTGTAACACCCCCTTCTAGTGGGGTTATTACCTCTATTACAACATAGATAACATTTACGACATAAAATTCTTTTTAAAATTTTGTAAAATTCTTTTGTTTAAACAGTGGAAACAAATTTTCTTAAGAAACATGTGAGACATTTTAGTTTTGTTTAAAACATTTGGGAAACAAAATTTAGCATCAAACTCATGAAAAATACTAAACCAATTCCGAGGTTCCGCCGTCACCACCAATCACCCTTCAGTGCTGCTACCTCATCACATAACCTTTGACTTGATCTGCAGTATGAGGTAAATACTATAAGCAAAACGCTTAGTAAGCACATCATCTAATCTCACAAAACATTTTTCCTCTTGCAACTTTTAAAGAAAACTGGAAACATCAACTAATCAAATCAAAATACTTGTATTCTTGAAAAATAATATACTATTATACTTGAAAATAATATATTGTGGGCCCAGACATGATATCAAATGCACGCAACTCCGCAGAACTCGTGGTCGCGAGCCAACGAATCCAAACGGAGCAACTAATAACTGTAGGGCGGTCTGGGAGCCCTTAATTTCTTCTTATGGGCGGTCTGGGAGCCCTGGTACCAGTCTCTAAAATATCATATAAAATAAAACTATATACATAGACATACTTTCTCATAATATACTCTCTTAATTCATGCATAACATGATTCATTAGAATCTTGTACATAATCAAACATGTAAGCACATCACTTAGCAATCATTAAAGCATACTCACATAACACAGCATATACGTAAAACAACATAAATAATAAACAAATAATTTTGAACTACTCATACTACAGGTGAGAGATGTACTTACCTGGAGTTTTCAAATTCACAATAATTCAAGACTCTTAAATACGTGTTAGGCTTTCTCAATCGAATCTAAACGTGAACAATTATAAAGAATTTTTTTAGAATTTATTAATCTGCTACAAATGTTAAAGCTTATTGCCTAGATTATAAACTTTGATGCATTCTGTTTTAGGATTCTCATGCTGCCAAAAACCAAATTTACTAACTCAATTCTTTATAATGCCCTTATAAACATTTCTCGACTGATAAAAACGAAGCCCATTACCAATTATCAAACATATCACCCGTATAAAACCGTTTTAGAAAATTTAAAAGTCATGAAGTTAACTATATAACAATTTATATGAATCTCTACATAATTCATTATCATATTCTTAAATTCTATATACATGTATATACACACACATATGATCGTCATCCATCAGCTGCTTAATGTCACAATTATTCAAATAAATTTATGACCCATATCTAGTAGTTCACTGCAATTGACAATGCAATTATTACGGTTAAGTTAATTTAATTAATGATCTTGCAAAGCTATTACATGCTTGTTCATGACATTGTCATACCTTGTGATAATTAAATTATCAAAACCTAATCCTAACTTACTAACACCTCTTATTTCACTAAAGTTGTCGGCCATTAACAAGAATTATGAACTGCATCTTCAAATCTCAATGGTTTATTTCCTTCTCAAGTTGATCCATAAAATTCCATGTATACTATTTTATATGAATTAATCAGATTACAAAATAATAACCAACATCATCTACCGATTATATGATCTACAGACTCAAAATATTTTCACTACAAGATGATCTTTTATTTATTTATATCCACTCAAATCATAATCAATCTTATTCATACTACAAGTGAAAGAATCAGTGTATTTCATCTAAATTATAATCTAACCTAATTTAAACAATTTATAATAGTAACAACAGATTATATAATTAACCACAACATGTAATCCAATTTGGGGTTAAATTGCTATGCTCAATTATTAACTAATAATTTTAACAAGTTAATGAATTTATACTTAAAATATCATACTGGACTTTCAAGATACATTCTTGATGGTAAAATTATAAAATCAAACCTCACTAAATAAATCTATGGTGGTTCTACAAATCTAAACATAAAATATATATTACCTTGCAAGATATTGAACATAGATTACTCTATGGAACTCTCTATTGTTTTCCTTTTGCTCCACCTCTCACGTGCTCTCTCTCTCTCTCTCTTTCTCGTGTTTCTTCTCTTTTTTTTTTTTTTTCTTTCCTGCTATCTATGTGATTATAATATTATATACATATTTATAATTAGGGTTTGAAAATCCTATCTAAATAGAAGATCTTAGGTGGCCTCATTATTTTTCTCAACCATCTAATTTATTTTTATTTATCTCAACTAATTAATTTAAAAAAATGTTAAGAAAATAAAGTTCTAGAATCTTATATGCAATTTGATATGATTTATTTATCTATCAATTATCTAGAGTCTCAATCATATATCATATATTAGTTGAATCACCACGAAAATAATTTCACTACATCTTATAATAAAATTACTAATAGCTAAAATTCTGGAATGTAATTTCATAATAAAGGTTACGTAAAAAAATTGGGTGTTACAGTTTTCATAATCACTCTATAAAAATAATGTACTTAAAATTGTAATTTAAATAAAATATTACTAATAAAATTATGAAACAATATTACTAATAACAATCATGTCAAGTGTTGTCCTAAAAAAAATATATGAAAGTGTGGTTGAAACTCTCAAATAATGACACTTGAAGCCCCACAATCATGTCAAGTGTCGCCCCTTAAAAAATAATTTAATTATCAAATATCAAAAATATAATTTCAATGAGATACACACCCCCACTACTCTACAAAACATAAGTGATTGGGAAAAAAAATGTAAGTTACAAATGTTCGCTAATATTGTATTATTAACTTCTACTCTACAAAAAAATAAGTGCTTGGAAAAAAAATATGTAAGTTACAATTGTTTGCTAATATTGTATTATTTTTTCTAGATAGAATCTTTTGGTTCCAAAATTGAATAATTGTTTTTGTCCAAAATTTTCAATTAGAAAAGAAAAAATAGTAAACAACAATGTTGCATAAACACTATAAAATGAAATTTTCATAACAAGAAAGGAAATACTGAAGAATATTTATGCTAAAAATAAATATATAAATTACTAATGATTACTAATGTTGTATTATCTTGTTTTACATGAAATATTCGTTTCTAAAGTTGAATTATTGTTTTTGTCTAACATTTCAAATAAAAAAATTACAAATATTTTCGAGTGATAAAAATAAAATTTATTCTATAGTTTTTATAAAAAAAGATATGAAAATACCTAATACTGCAGTTAAAACACCTATAAAAAACTATATTAATAATTTTGTGTTAAAAAACAAATTAAAAAATAAGAAAAAATTATTCTATGAATGGAGAAAAAATACCACACTTGTGAGAAAAATTTATCAATATATATAGTGAAAAAATATAACTTATAAAATAAAAATGAGATAAATATTACATAAAAGCAATGTGGGTTCAAACCTCGTGTCTTATAATTAAATACATGGCCCATTATATATATATATATATATGTATTTGTATAATCATACAAAACCCTGTAGCAGATATATCCACCGTCCAATCCTCCATTCTTTTGTTCTCCGACATCAATCGTCGTCGGCCGGCCACCCAGCTTCGCCGTGCGCTGTTCTCACCGATCTTGTAATTCTCTAATTGTCCTACTTTTATATGTGTATGGATACCACTGAAAATAAAAAACAGTGTATTACGCACATGTACTGCTAGTCTCACCGTCACCGTCACCGTCACCGTCAGTACCTTTCAGGTAGGGTTTGATTATGCATTTGTTACTCTTCATCGCAGAGGTGAATGCCAATCAGTAGTTGTTGCCTTAACAACTGCATATATCAGATTTGAATATGTGGAATGGCAGTACATAGTTTAGAAAGGGAAATGAAGAGTGGATGCAATGATGGATAATAGTGCTTGATCAAATTCTCATGATTGAATTTTGTTGAATTCTTTGCTTGAGTCTCAAAATTACACAACCTTCTTTTATTTTTTATTTTTTAGTGTACATGTATCTTAATAATTTGTAATCTCTAAAGATAAATTTTGTTGATCTGGTGCATAGGATTTAAAGGATTGATGTTACTTGTCATAGATTTTCTTCTCTATGTGAATTCATAAATAATCTTTTCTGGCATAAGCAATTGAATTATCCATGGGGTTTTTGATTTATCAGTTCAGTAGCATGACTCTCCTTGGGTTCAATTAAAAGAATATGCTAGTTTATAACTTGTACTTCTTTTGCAATTGCCTTAGGTTCTCTTTGTATATTAGTTTCATGGGGGATTGTTATTATTCTCTATATTGCAGGTGTTAGGGATGTAAACGAACAAAGCCGTTCGTGAACTATTTGCGGTTCGGCTTGTTAAATATTCGTTCGAAATCGTTTGTTAAGCTTAACGAGCCGAACTCGAGTTTGGGCATATTTGGTTCGAAAGCTCGTGAACAGGTTCTTTAAGCAGGCTCGCGAACACATTCGTTAGGTTCGTGAAGAGTTCGTTAGCATATTCTTTTAGTGTTCGTAGGTTAGTTTATTTATATATTTTATAATATTATTAGAATTTAAAATTTAAATAAATATATAAATTAAAAATCTTTAACACAAATATTACATAATTAAATTAAACATATTCATTTTATAAACTTATTAATAATTTAAATCAATACAATTTACTTATTTCTAATATATTAATTGTATTGTCATTTGAATATCTTTAAAATTTTGATATTAATGATACAATGTATTGATGATATATTATCTTTATATAAAAGATATAATGCTTTAAATATTTATATAAATTAAAGTTTGGGTATCTTAATTTAGGATTTTCCATTTATGATATTTTAAATATGGCAAAATATTTTGTGTATCCGAGTGCATGTACAATCGGTCAACGTGTTGACCAATGCGCCCACCAAAATTCGCTCCAAATAGTGTTACCTTCACACCTTCATGTTATGTTAGGCTGATCTTCATGTTATGTTAGTGTTACCTTCATGTTATGTTAGTTCAATATTTTTGAACTAAGAGTATAAAATTTGGAAATGAAGGTCACACCAACATAACACGAAGATAACACTAACATAACATGAAGGTAACGACCAAAACACGCGAAAAATAAAGAGGCACGGGCCAGCCCCCGCGCGGCCCGGTTGCGCGGATCTCAGATTCGGTGTACAGGAGAGTCACTCTTTAAATATTTATATCTGATATTTGGAGCACACATAACTATACTTTATAAATATGTATATAACTAAAAATAAAATATGTATTAATTATCAATATCTGCACATTTAGCATTTTTAAAAATTTAAAATTAAGATTTTTAGATAATTTAAAATAGAAATATTAATTAGACTTTAGATTCTTTAATATTATCGGATTTGAAATACACACATATATACGTGTACACACACGCATGTGCGTAGACACACACATGTGTGTATATATATATATATATATATATATGTTTGTATTAGGTTTATTTAGTTTCTGAACAAACTAAGTAGATAATTTGTTATATATTGTTAACTTTAACAAATAAATATCAACGAACTTATTAATTATATTATTCAACTTATTAACAAAAATAAATTATATATTTATAAGTTAGAAATATAACATAATATCTAAAATTTATAACTTAAACATAAAACATATCAACAATTAGATATTTTACATTTTTGTATTTATCATCAATAAGATTTTAGTATTACAATTATACATTTTACATTCTTATATTAATATATCTCAAGTCTTGTAACGATTTCATGCATGAGATAAACTATATATTTTCCATGGAAATCCCCAATTTCATAAGTAATGCCTAAATACATATTAGTATTATATAAAATATAACTACATATTACATATATTATAAAATAATGTCTAAAAATTGCCTAAAAGTAATAATAATTCCCAAGTAGGTAAAACTTAAAATCCCCAAATTCAATCCAAATTGAAACCTATCACACTCATCTCTCATTCACGCGCCCCCGCCCCCGCCCCCGCCCCCGTCCCCCTCACCCGCCGCCCGCCGCCCGCCGCCATCCCCCTCTCTCTCAGCAGCCGACCGCCCCCGCCCCTGTCCCAGACGCTGCGCCGCTGCCGCCGCTCCGCTCACCACTGTCGCAGCCGTCCCCTCTCTCTCAGCAGTCGCCCTCCGCCGCACGCCCCCGCCCCTACCCCCGCCTCGCCGTCGCTGCCGCCGCTCCGCTCACCACTGTTGTAGCCCGTTGCAGCCGTTCCCTCTCTCAGCAGTCGCCGGTAAGTGGACTTATGTATTATCTCGGAAATATTGTCGATTGGTGCTTTTGGTCTCAGCTAGTGAAGGAGAAGGTAACAGAGATTTCCTGAAATCCTGAGACCCTCCATTGTTGATTCTTTGTACAGCTTAACGCCAGTTTTGCTTCAGAAAATTATTGATTGATAAAGCTGTTTAATTTCTCTGAGCCTCTTGCATTTCTTGATAAATTTGAAATACCTTTTTCTTAATTTCAATTCACAATGTTTGTTATTGATTAATTTTCAATGATGATTCGTTGGATAGTAAATGAGGTCTGTTGAAGCCAAGTCCCTGCTTTTACAGGGTGAACCTCTTGGTGAATTGAATTCATATTACAGATGATCAGAATCCATGTATCTGAGGCAAAACAATATTTTCTTATGTTAAATGTTAAATTTAAAAAAAAAACAGACGGGGATGGGGTTCTTGGATCTTGTATATTAGTGTTAACTGTTAACGAGCTTTCGAGCTCGAATTTGAGCCCGAACTCAAGCCAAACTCGAGCTCGAACAATCAAGCTTGAGTTCGAGCTCATTTCAAACTTTTATCGAATATTTGTCGAGCCGAACTCAAGCTTGAACTATCGAGCTTGTATTCAAACTCATGTCGAGCTCTTATCGAGCCAAACTCGAACTGGGTTCGTTTATCTTGTTATCGAACCATATCCGAGCCGAACACGACCGAATACTGAGCTCAATATTTTTCAGCCGAGCCGAGCTCGAGCTCCATTTCTAAGGCTTAAACCGAACTTGAGCCCGAATATTATCAAACGAGCCGAACTCGACCCCAGTGATGTTCGGCTTGATTCGGCTCGTTTACATCCCTACCAGGCGTTAACAAAGAACGCTTCACGTTTTTATCATTGTTTATGCAATGGTTTGATAACAATCAAATGGATAGACATGTGGTTCTTAGGCAATAAATTATTGCTCTAAAAGACATTGGAAACATTTTCTAAATATATGAAGCTAAATTCTATTTTTGTGGTCTTTGAGCATGATTCTATACCCACTTTGCTCCTTATGAAGGCGCCTTGGATTCAAGGTTACTTAAGCCAGCAATTTTTGCACCTGAGAATAGTAGGTTTTGTTTATCCATAGTTAAGTGTTTGTTAGTTCTTTAGTGCCTTTAGTCAGAGTGGTTCTTTAGGATCAGTTTTGTCGTGAAGCATCTGCGCTAACCAACAAATTTAGAATTTTTATTTTAGTTTCAAGAGCAACGTGAATATTGAAAAGTTTGAAATTTGGATCGTGGTTGTTTAAATATCCAGTTATGTGATGGAATGATATTCTTTAAATTTTCTCTTTTGAGAGAAAAATGCCTACTTTTACAGATTGACTTTGGCAGGCGATTGGTCAATTGATACTAAATAGTTATCATAGTTTCGCTGTCTTTGAGATTTTTATTTTCACCTTGAATTCTGCAGAATCTGTTAAGTAGAATATAGATGGATACAAAAGCATTGGCGAAATCAAAAAGAGCTCATTCATTGCATCATAAAAAGAAGCATCAACCCCACCAAGCACTGAAAGCGCCTTCCCTTGGTTCAGATGATAAGAAGCCAACTGGAAAGCTTGTTAAAGAAAGGCCCTCGCAACCACATGGCCAGCAAGCTAATGAAAGACCGCCAAAATCTCATGGCCCAAGACCACTCCCTTCAAATTGGGGACGCTATGATGAAGATTTTGATTTGGGTTCCGAACAAGCCCAAGCAAGCTCAAGTCTGCCAACTGAGTTTGTTCTGCCTAAAAGTAAAGGTGCAGACTATGCTCAGTTAGTTTTGGAGGCCAAGGCCGAGTCTCAAGCACATTATTCTCCGGATGTTGTACCTTTGTTTGATGATTTTATCAGCGGTATGTCCTTTTCCTTTGATTTGATATTTGCATTTGGGTCACAAATTAAATCCAGTCTTATGAACTTTAGATGCCTGTGTATGAGTACCACTTCAATATGCTGAAGTAGTTTGGCTGTTCACCCTCAGATTGTACACTTT
Organism: Scutellaria baicalensis; assembly: GCA_005771605.1. Taxonomy (NCBI): domain Eukaryota; kingdom Viridiplantae; phylum Streptophyta; class Magnoliopsida; order Lamiales; family Lamiaceae; genus Scutellaria; species Scutellaria baicalensis. The sequence continues at coordinate 24,642,332 of CM016729.1, forward strand.
TGACTAATTTGTTCTTTCGTATCATATAATTTGTATGTACCATTGGCTTGGCTCAGTAATCACTAGTTTACAAGAGTGTTTGTTTTTATAATGATTTATGAAAAAGAAGTATTCGGTAGTTTTCCTGTAGTGGTAGCTTTTAGTATAATCATGTTTCTTCTTTAGGCAAATACTCATCCAAATTTTACTGGTCTGAAGTAGAGAGAGATCTCTGATACCATGTAACTCTGCTTCCTAGTACAACAATGTATTTATCATCAGATATGAATGAGTTCTACCTATCTAAGTGAGGTTCAGCTTCTTGATGGCTTTCATCTCATCCATTTAATTTTTGATTTGAATCATGTTTTGTCATCTACCTTGTAGTTAAGCAGTTTATTACTTACATAACTTTGAGATTTCTCTGTGCAATTTCTTCTATATGTCTTGGGTGGTGGTTGGGCATGAAAAACTGATTGAATGGTAGAACCTTATCAATCATTTTTGGCCTGGAACAACTATTGCTTCCATTCACATGTTGATTGTGGTTTCATGTTCATAAAGCAAAAGGCTGCCTTTGTTAGGATTCGCCCCATTGACTATCATAATGTGTTAATATGAATGACTGATGATAGTCATGCTTTGATAAAATTGACTTGATCCTTGATCTACAATTATTCAGCTTTCTTTCAAATTCTTCCTCCATTTGCCAATTAGTTTCTCAAATTTAAAAGGCTTTAGTGTTTCTTACTTGATATGCGATTTCTTAAAACTGCCACTGCAAGCATCATACAGAGTTCCATAAACATATATGTCACATGAAACAAGAAATTGTGGTATCTTTATAGAATGTACTGTTGCGTTCCGTTTACTGTTGGACGATATCATTTGGTGTCTGTTAGTGTTTAGATGTGGTAATGCAGACACCTTAGTGTTAATAAAAATGAAAAATGGTGTTAGTGATGATCTTTTGTTTTTCTAGTGAGATAATAATCATGACACTGGATCAAATTCCCTAAAAGGTCTATTAGCATCAATGAGCTATTCTTCTTAAGGAGTTGATTAGTAAGTATCATGATAAATTCATGTCAATATTAGGGATACTGTTGGTCGTCCAACTTTATTTCAAACTGGCTGCTGCAGTGATAGACAAAATGCTATATTCTTGCATGCTGACCTATGTAACTAGCTTATTTAAATGTGCACTAGATGATTCCAGTGATACAGCTCCCTAGAATTACAAGCATTATTTTGGTCAATAGGAGCTCCATAGAATTACAGATATGATTAATTTGGCAGATAGGGCAGGTGATTGATACCTATATTTCTTAGACTTTACTCAGGATTTTGGCCCAATGCTTGCCGCCAAGGGGCAAAACATACTTTCATGGATTGCAGATGATAGTTTTGAGTTTGAAGACAAGACAAGCGCCAGTTTTGAGGTGATCCTCTCTCTCTCTCTCTCTCTCTCACACACACACACACATACACAGTTTAAGCAGGTTCCTATTTTCACCTGTATATGGAAAGAAGTTATACTTGTTTGATCTTTCAACTACCATTTTACAAACAATTAGGTTCCATTTGGATATAGTGATTTGAAATCCAGAATTTGAAATGAGTGGATTTGAAATCCACTCAAGTTGGAGTGGATTTGAAATCCACCAAAATAACTCCAAAATTTGTTCAACATGAAATCCATGGATTTCATGACGTATATCCAAACATCACAGGTAGATTTACTACCATTGATTTCAAATCTCTCCTCAAATTCCCACCTATCCAAACGGACCCTTAGTTCTAAGCACTAATCAGTGTCCAAGTAACTTTTGGTAGCAAAGTTATTTCTACCTACATCACATGATATCTATCATAAAATATGTGTGAAAAAGATATGGAAATAGTAATCCATAAAAAACTAATACTGTGCTAGACTAGAATAAAATGGTAGCTAAAAGGTATTATTCATCTAAAGAGGGTTTTGAAGTGCATTCTATCATTTTGTCCAATAGAATATTCAAGAACATTTTTATTCTCCACACATTGTCCAATCCCACTACCAAATACATTCTCCAGACAAAGAATTGATGATTCACATGTCGATTGCTTAGATCTAGACCCTTTAGTTATCATCCATCATAATGTATCTATTATGCTGCCTCATGTCTGTAGCATAGCATTATGATATACTGCCTCTTCTGTTTCATATACTTTCATATACTTAGTCAAAGTAGTAATGGTTGAGGGAGATCATTCATGACCAAGTAGTTAACGTCCCACCTTCTTTCAACCATGTTGTTATTTGTTGAGTTTCTGGTTATTATAATCTTCCTTTTGACATTGTAGTTTGTGTGAGACATTGTACCCAGTTTGTGTGGTTCGTTGTTTCTTACTTCTTATGGTCTGGATTTTGTAGGCACCGTTCCTTTCCCTTAATCTGAATGCTCTTGCTGAACAACTTGCAAAAGCAAAGCTGTCAGAGAGGTTATATCTGGAGTCGGATCTATTACCTCTAGAGCTGGTATTTTAGTTTCTTACGTTCATTTTCTACCCTACATTCTCTCATTCCTGTTTCATATTTATTTACACGGTTTGAGACCCTGGATGCTTGAATTCCTGAATGAGTTGCATTTACTCCATTTATATACAATCACGTTTTTCTAACAAGTTCAACGAAGCCATCACCATGCTTTGGCCTATGACCAATATGACATTTTTACCAGATTCATCAAAAATTTAAAAGCATTCATGTATATTTCATTTACTTTTATGTCATCACCTTTTGTTTCTACCGTTTAGTTATTTCGATGATCCAAAGAAAATTTCCTTCACTTTCCAATTGGTCAACCCTGAAGTCACTCTTCATCATAAATATTTGTAATTCTTATCTGAATTCATCTTTATTATAGCAGTCAAATAATAAGACTAGCTAAACAGCATCCTAATCTTTAACGAACTGTTGTTGCTAAACAGCTAAACACCTTTTCTATAAGTATCGATATAAACTTCATTCTGTGCGTGCACACAAATACACAAAATTAGACGCTTCAGCCTTCAAGTGAGGTCATTATTATATTTTGTTCTGAAGTTCACGAGCCAATTCGTTAATGTGACAGCTGGACGAAGAGTTGCAGGTATGTGGTGAAGGCAAACACGATCCTCAAACTTGCACATCCAAAGCTGAAACAAATTCCATAGCCTCATCTCTCAACTACAATCAGGAACCATGTAAGAACACCAAACCACACCATGAACAGGCATCTTCCACTACTGTTGCAGGAAACATTCCCATTCAAACCTCTGAAGAAGGATCGAGGCCCAGAAAGCAAAATGTTGATGAAATCTTGCAGTCACAAGGAACTGATACAGGCATTTCCCCAAAATTAGTTCCAGAACATGTTATAGATTCTACTTGTTCGAAGCCGCCTGAATTTGAGGCATCATGTGTGGAAGCTGAACTCGACATGCTTCTGAGCTCATTTGATGAAACCAAATTTCCAGGCAGTGAAACTATGACAAAAGGAACACATATGATGGAACCTGCTGTGATTACAGGCAGTGTTGATGATGATATTGATAACCTACTTGAGGAAACATCCAAGCTCTCTGTGGTAGACGATAGACAGCTACCGAAAGCGAACGCTGAAACTATACCCTCCATCATGCATCCTGATTCCAAGTCTAAGCTTTTGGATGATTTTGATTCATGGTTGGATACCATTTAGTTTTGGTGGATTCTGCTTTGTTGTAATCTAGTTGTGAGATTGTATAACAGGACTGTATCATAAATTTAATTACATGTCATAATTTACTCTCAAATGAGTTTTGTTTGTGAGTAATCATCCCGTAATGATTATGCATAAAACTGTTTTATATATGTTTTTGAAATTAATAAAATGGATGTGCCCAAAATGTTAAGCAACACCTACCAATGTGCTGGGTTCTTATGAAGGATCAAATCATATTTAAAGGAAGCACAAAAATTCATATGAGACGGTCTCACGGATAGTTTATGTGAGACGGATCCTTATTATCCATAAATTGAACTCATATCTACAAAGTTTCATATGAATTGCTACGTGTAGGTTATGAGTTGATCAGTTTCACGAAAAAAATTTGTGAGACAGTCTCACACAAGACCTATTTCGATAGATACCTCTTTGTAGCTCTTATTCATCATATTCTTGTGGAGTGTGTTAACCAATAAGTTCCTAATTGCTTAATTAAGACCTGTAAATAAGTTTTACATCAACGGATACAATATGTGTAAGTTGATGTTATATTTAAAATTGATTTATAGTTGACCCTTTTATTTAACATAATTGACCCCATTTTTTATATTAGATATCCTATATTAATTTTAAACACATGTCTAGATCCCATGTTAAAAAAAATCTAAAAACTCATGTAAAACATTCTTACAATAATTTCCTCTAAAGGGACAAAGGGACAAATTCCAGTCACGCAAAATTCACTCTAAAATGAATAGAGTTTAGTGACCGTCTCCAAGTCTTTATGCTTCTCATTCTACAGTTCTACTCAACCACTCTCCACTGATTGTTTTTGTTTTCTTTTTTCATTTTTTTATAAAGATTTGATTTTTACCTTTTGCTAATTATATACATCCATGGTATAGAGTTCATCATGTTATCTGCTTTTGGGGTTATTTCTTCTCTTCTCTTCTCTGCTAGTAAGTTCCTCTGCTCCCACCTTTTACCAATTGATTTTTTGAAAAAGATTCACTTTTAAATCACATATGGGTGTATATATTGATTTTTTCTGCAGCTACTTTCTATAGCTTATCTGCTTTTGATCGTATTTATGAGTGTGATTTTGCGTTCATCTCTTATGACCCATATTTATATACGAGTTGTTTTGCAGTTTGATTTTGGTGGGTTTGGGGTAGAGTAGGTAGTATGCTAAATTTGATGTATTTATTGCTTTCTCAAAGAGCTTTACAATCTTCTCTGCTCTTGATCGTCTTTATGAGTACAAATTTTGTTTATATTCTTGATGAAAGCTGCTCTTATTTATGATTTTGAACGGATTAATACTGTGTGTGGTGTGTTTCTGAGAGCTTTCTTTTGCTGTTTGTTTTTTTGGGTTTTCTCGACTGATGATTGACTTGATGGGTCCGAATTACTTATTGCAGGGAATATTATTATTAAGGTCGAATGGAAAGCCCGTAACTTTAACGCAGAAATTTCGTTGATAGGTTTTAATGCAATCTATATTGTAAAGTATGATTTAAGGTGTTGTATTAATTACATTGTTAAAGGATCTGATCCTATTTCCAAATATGTTAAGAGAGTTCTAGAAATGTTTCCATTTTGGTGCCTAGTTTCATGGGGAAGTATGATTTTTGTCTGTGATATGGGAATTTCTCGGAGTTTATATTCCTAAATTATGTGATTAGAGTTTATGTTGAAGCATATGTCTTTATTGTTTGTAATGCTTTCTGATTTGCAAACCCAAACATGTTCCTATTTTTGGCTTCTCGGAAAGCCTTTTGCCTCTATGATAAATAAAAGGGAGTCTGATCTTTGATTCTTCAATTCTCTGCAGTAAGCTGTACTGTTACTTTGAGTCGGTTCTATAGTCTTCGGAAACAGTGAGTTTTAGGTATTTGCTAAAATTTTGCGCTGTGTGTTTATCCACAACGGCTTCAAAAGTGAATTTGTAGCAGTTTCTTTATAATATCTAACTTGTGATGGAAATTATTTTCTGCTTCAGTTAGTGGAAGATTTTCATGATTAGGCATGCTTATTGGAGTAAACTGTTTGAAATTCTTTTCTTGATGTTTTGCGAGCTTGTTCTTACTACTGTTCTTTTAAGTGTTGCACACATTTTTTATTTCAAATCTGCCCATGCGAACTCTTATGTTCTGAAACCTCACCATATTTCACACCCATTCATCAACTTCTATTTTCCTGTTTGACATTTGGCTTCAGTTACGAGAATATTTGTTTAGTAGACTACCTAGAAAACAGTCCAATACCACTCAAATGATACAACCTGCTGTTATGAGTCTAACAGAATGATGATGGGCATAAGGAGGCGTATACTTTTAAAACATTATTTCTGTGTGGAAACTTTGAACCTGCAAACATTTAGACTAGGCATGAATGATTTACAAACAGCTTCTTGTCTTCCAGCTATTTATTAAACTCTGAATAGTGTAGAGAGTCGTTACTGTTATTTTTGCCTGATCGATAATACCACTATAATAATCACAGGAACATTTTTTGTGTTCTTGTGGCTGTACTGACCTCATCTTTGGAACTTGGACGGAAAAATCGATTTGACATTGGAGAAACACCGTGCTATGGATTTCAAAGGTATAACCTGGGCAGGAAACATATATCAGAAGTTCGAGGCCATGTGTTTGGAGGTAGAAGAGGTTATGTATGAGGTACATCATCCTTTCCACTCATTCTTCATGCAGGTTATGTGCCTTAGTCGTAATAGGCTTTGCTTCAAGGGGTTTCTTGATCCCTTTTTACGCTGTTCTCTTAGTGTAATACTGTAGACTCTTTGAGAAAACTTAAGCTACATGTGAGTCTGCATAATTGTCAAAGCTATATCCTTGAATTTCCATTTGGTAGCTCTATAAAGTGGATTATGCCTTGAAATGTTCCTGTGAATGAAATTTAAGTCATTTATACATCAATCTCATAAACATCAAATGAACTGTCTCTTCCATGTGGATGTATTTTCTATTGGTTTATGTTCTTGCATGAGCACACACCTAAGATCAAATAAATCATTATTTGCTTTCAAACTAGAACTGATATGCATAATGATCTGTTGGCTCAAGTGTAAAGTTTGATGTATCTAGTAATCATCTTTCAATGATCTAATTGTCAATATTCTATGCGACAATGATGCAACATGCATGATGATTCTTTTCATTTAGGCAGAAAATGCAATCGAAACCCCCCACCCCACCCCCACCCTTTTTTTTTCCCTCTCTGATGAAGTGATTATTCTTTAACCAGATGAGTGGCTTTCTGTACTACTGAATTAAGTTAGAATGGGTTTACATCTTTCATTTCAGTCCTGTATAATGTTCAAGTTTTTTATTATATCAGTACCTATTACAATAACATTTTTCATTGTTCTTCTTCAGGATACTGTCAAATATGTAGAAAATCAGGTGGAGAAAGTTGGTGTGAGTGTAAAGAAGTTCTATTCAGAAATAATGACAGATTTGCTTCCCACATCTTGTGTAGATCCTGTAAAAGTGGCTGTGGGAGATTTGCCACTGAAACCTTTCACTCAGACTGATTTTAATAAGAAGCCAAAATCGACCATACTAGACATGTATGAGGATCTTGATAAGAAAGAGACTAAAGATGAAGATGATTCTAATACAACTTCTAAAGAATCCTCCTTAAATCTCCATAATGATGCAAACCATCTTACTCCACTGCCTCATAGTATTTTGGTTGAAAATACACGCTCTGATGCATGTTCTACAATACGTAAGAAAGCGGGTGTATACAAACGCCCTATTGGCATAAAGAGAATTTCCAAGAACAATCGTCCTGCAAAAATATCTCACCAGACAACTTCTTCTTCTAGAGATGAGAGCAGCTTGCTTGCATGTGACGTGAGAAGCAATTGCTTGGTGGCCACTGATGACATGAATGTCACAAGATCCTTGGAGCTTTTGGTTAGAAATGATAATGGAGAAGCAGTAGCCAAGCATACACCTATTTCTGATGCTTCTTTTCAGTCCCTTAATTGTGAACAAAATTTGTCAGCTGAATCTGTAAGAGAGGAGAAAAATGATTCTCAATCCACCTCCCATGCTGTGAGCAAAATGAAATCAGATGAATCTTTCAGGCAAAAGAACGATGACTCCAAGTGCAACTCATCCTTTCACAGCTTACCTACTGAATCTATCTGTACAAATTCAGGTTTCAGTTTAGTTTCTCTTTAACACATATCTTCCCTTTATGATTTTTCTCCTTTGGACAGTGTACCTCTAATTGTAGAAATAACGAATAGACGTTGAATCTGTGGGCCCATGATGATACACTGTCTTATGAAGTTCTAAAGTTCTTGTTTTTTAGGATAATACTGTCATCTTCCTTCTAGGTTGTTTGTGGAAGAAGTTATAAGCATTTGATATCACTCTTTTCTTTTTCTTATGGCAGATAAGTTTAGGAAAGATGGCCCGATTTCTCAAATAATGTCAAATATTGGGAATGATAAATATGAAGTTGAGTCAGAGGGCGAGAAAGTCATCACATCTTATGAAGGTAAAGGGCTCTGACTATTCAAACATGTAACATTACTATCTCCTCATTCTTGGTTTGAGAAAGGGAGCCTTTCCTGTTTGAACGGTAAGTACCATTTAGCCCCCAAGTAGAATAGATACACAAGTTTGCTGTATTCCTGAACTCCTTGACATACTTGAGTTTCACTTGTCAGTACGTCCTACTTCCTGATTCCCTGACGATACAGGTTTCTGTGACATCATATATACTTCCAACCAAAAGGGCATCACCATAATCTCTCGACTTCTCACAAACACACATAAGTCCTGGAGATGCACAATTTCAGTTTGAAGATATCCCACCACCCTGGTTCTTACGTCTGTTTCTTCATTTCCTGTGATGTTCAGGTAACTTTGACGTTGAGGTAATTGAGACAGAGGATATTCTTGAGACAAGAGTAGAGCACATTGAGCCGGTTGAAGTGTCCAAGTTGGAGGAATCATGCATCATGGTGGAAATGGATAAACTTCATATGCCTTCTCAAGGTTCAACAAAACATAAGTCATACAAGGTTCTATTTTCCACCTTCTCTCCCAATTTCCTTCCTGTCTTTGGTGTATACATGTTTTGACTCGCCTTTCCTTCAGAAAAAACTCCGTGAAGTGCTTTCATCAAAATTGAGGCCAACAAGGAAGCAAAATCACCATGTTTTCCACTACAAAGATTCAGCTGATAAAAGCAATGTAGGGTTGGTAACTCCAACTCTCACAATGGACCATGACGAAAGAAAATTTCCTGCTCGTGATACTTGTGAATCTGATTGGGAACTTCTGTAGTATCATCTCCCGCAATTGGTATCGACTTTCCCTCACCAAACAATATAGTTGAATCGGGTATGCAGAGAGTGAAGAATTGCTCCGCTTAGTTATTTCATGAATCTATAAATACGCGTAAAGCTTACATATTATAATGCTGATAACATATTGAGTCGAAAATAAGAGCTGCTAAGAGTTGATGCCTCTGTTAATATCGATGTTTCTGTATATATATGTCTGATCTATTAAACTGGAACTGAAAAGTCCTTTATGATGGATTATGATTGTATGATCATTTACCAGATGGGATTACGTTTTTCATCTATTAACGAGACACCTGAGCCATGATCGAACTCTCCATGAGATTCATAGTTGCATTACTTATAGCTTCCTTGTTCGTAGACAAAGCGGATTCAGAATTGTCTTTCATTCGAAGGCAACACACATCTATATCTATTACCTATATAAAAGTATCTATATTTCTTACAAAATATGGATTGTCTAATATATCCTTATTATAGATTTTATTAAAGGTTATAATAATAATTTATGATTTTCATATTTAAATAATTTTATATTAGAATTCTAAACCAAAATCATATAGAACTCTATTATGAGTAAGACTCTAATTACCTATAGATTTTTTTTAATTTAATTGAATTTAATATAGATCGTACATTTTTATAAAAGAACTATTATTTAAGGTTGATAACAATATAATATTTTTGATTTTAAAAATTCATCCTCCACGTGTGAGGCACATGCTAATACTCGTATAGAAAAAATTATAATTACATACGAACAATTTATTTTTTTTGGGTTCTTTTATATTCAGAGTATGAAGGTTCGAATAAATAGATGACCCAAGTAGGGACTTAAGAGAGTGCAGCCAAATAGATAACTTACTTTGTTTTTCGGGATGCTCTTTTTTTTTTGGTTGAATAGATCAATCAGGATCTTCTATTTCAAATCGTGTTTTATTTGAGTGTTTCAATATAATCCCCACACGTCATGTGTAAAAGATGACATCACTAATGTATACTTGTAATCTAATTAAAACAATGAAATATAAGATGGAACACAGTCTTGGAATAGAGGATCCAATTCCTGAATATATTTGATTTTGAACTTCAATGACTAGACTTGACTGTTATTTTAGAATGTATATTAGTAATTGATGAATTATGTTCTATTGTGAAATAATGTAAGAAAATTTCTTTTCTAACCATGCAATTACATATTTGTAAAGATAACACAAATGTATATGAGTTTTAATGTTTATTAAAAGTTGAAATATTTGAATACTCAACAATAAAAAGAGTAATGATACAATTTTTTTTAAAAGGTTGCAATTGAGAATTGCGACTTTTTATTCTCAAATTAAAGAAAATGTCCAAATTAAATATACTTGAAACGACGTCTTTTGATGTAGATAAATTGTTTTTAAAATTGTATGGTTTATGTGACATTTCATCGTGGAAATTTATTTGAACACATGAACTTAGGCACCAAAGAATAAATTAGACCTACAATAATGAATTAAGGTTGTTTTTTTTTTTGGCTAATTATATGGAGACTTAATTGCAAAAAAATAAAAAACCCAAAGCTATACATTTTTTTTTCTATTTTAGTCAACTGTTTTAAAATTATCAATTTTAACAGTGAACTGACAAATTGATTTCAATTTAGCCAATTCATAATTTGCATGGTAAAAATTATGTTATGAATGTGGTGATGTAGATCCCACATGAATATTATGTAAATGACACGTCATTTAAAATTAATAATAAATCTTAATTAATTACGACTAATTTATTTAAACCTAAAAGATATGATCTCAATCATAGATGTCGATTTTATTTTGCAATTTAGTCTTTAAATTTGTATTTGTTGGTAATGACGTGGCATTCGACGTAACATGTGATATGACATCTTTGCTAGATATATGGACTCTGGCCATAAAAAAATATAAATGTGATTTAAATTGCAATAATGAATAAAAATTGTGTTTTTTTTTTCTTCTGAAATTATCCAAAAATAATGATAAATTTACAATTTATGGAAATGACATAATTTTCTATTCTATGCAATTACACCTAATCTTTAATAAAGTTGTGTAAAAGTTTAAGAAGAATAAATTTGGAAGATTGAAGGGAAGTGTAAAAAAGAATAATACAATTGATGTTACATTAATCCTAAGGGTTCATTATTCAAGGATGGTTGTTGGGTTTCCATTTCTTCAATAAATCTGAAAACAAATTCAACAATTTTTTATTAGGTCAACCAACATATTTATAATTGAGTATTGTTTCATCAAAATAGTAATATAATATATTTAAAGTTAGGTGAAAATAAGCAAAAAAATAATTAGTGACATGCCCCTCTCATAATTGAGAAATTGGGCAATGTCAATGTTATCATGCTTATTCTACAAGTGACTTCGCAGACCGCAAGTCGCCTCTTTTTCATTCATAAAAACTTGTATGAGACGGTCTTACGGAAGATTTTTGTGAGAGAGATCCTTTTTATCCATTAACTAAACTCATATCCATAAATTTATATGTGAATTGTGAAGTGTTGGTTATGAGTTGATCCGACTCACATGAAATGATTCGTGAAACGGACTTACTATTTTTTATTTAATAAAACTAATAAGTTTGAGATGATGGTCCATATTGCAGCACAATGCAATTTTTCTTTCTTGCCATTATGACCCACCCCCACAAGCTTATTATCTTTTATTACTTGATGATTTAAAGTTTCTCTCTTTTTTGTTGCTTACAAGTTCAAATTAATTATGATGATTTGCAAAAATTAAGCACTAATTTGAGGATTCACAATATCTCAAGAGAAATTTGAAGATCTATTTGTTCAAAATTAAAATTCTTTCTCGTCAATATGTATATAAAAGAAAATCATCAAAACAAATATTAACATTTCGGAAACCATGATATGAACAAATAATAATAATAATACAATATCACAATAAGAAATTTTGAGAATAGCGACAAAACTTAAGGACGTAAAGTCAACTTGTTGCTAATAAGAACATTAGTGACAAAATTCCTAATTTACATATTTATATTCAATTAAAAAAGGATGTAAGTTTAGCGACAAAATTGGGTATTTTATCGCAAAGTATGGTTAGTGACACTCCATAGCGACAAGATTAATTACTAGTCGCTAAATTAACAAAATTCATAAGGTTTCGCAATGAATTATTTAATCGCAAGTTTTGCGTGAGACGATCTCATAAATATTTTCCATGAGATGAATCCTTTTTACCCACTAAGCTAACCCATTTCCACAAATTTATATATCAAATGTGAAATATGAGCTGTGTGTTGACCCGTCTCACAGAAAAGGATCAGTGAGACGGTCTCACATGAGACATGCTCTTATTTAACTGTTAAATTCCAGTTTCTTTTTTGTGGTGAATCAAAATATATAAATAAAATAGCTATAACATAAAATTCAAATAAAAGTTCTAACTATAAATTATCATTGGATCCGTTGAGAATTCATTTTTAAGTTTTTTTGAAGCGATAGACAACATCCATCATCATGAATTTGTATGAAATCATTTGTTAAAGAGACTCACTATTTATGGCTGAAAATTTTCATTATCTCTTAATGAAAAACGAAAAGGTTTCTTGAAATGATTTCAGTTTCTTCAATTTGTATATACATAAATTGCCCAAGGTAAAGTAACTTTGCAATGATCTTGGGTTTCTTAATTTGATTTAAAATTGTCATTCATCATTTCCCAATCGAATTCGTATTAAATGATGAGAACACAATCATAAAAAACAAATAATTGGCAATTACAATGACAACCTCCAACGATTTCAACAAAATAAAAAAATTACATAATCATGCACCTACGAAAATACATATTCTAATTTATAAACAAATAACATTGAAATCAACTCATTAATAAACCAATTCAATATCAACCTTTTTTTTTTTTTTGATGCACGAGATGTGCTAATAAAAAAAATAAATCTGAACTTCAAAAGTGTCCCTTTATTTGTCTCAATACGAAAAACCCAATTGGCAAACAAAATATTTAGGTTTTTCAAACTGCTTATTATTATATAATTGTAATGGCAAGATTATAATTCAAATTAATAGTCTACATATTTTTTTGATATATATAAGTTCGGTTATTCTTTCCGGTTGGAATACCATTGTAACACTACAAATAAAATGAGTCTTTGCAATAACATTTTTTGAGACAACAAAAATTATCATAAAAAGGCTAGTTTTTGCGACAAAATATTATCTTAAACAATATTGCTAATATAAATTGATAATATGTTGCTATAAAATGCAACAAAAAAGAACTTATTTCCGACAACATGTTGTCACTAATACATTTGTGACAACAAAAAAACTAGCGACAACAAACACTATTTACAAGAAGGCTTTTGTGATAGTAATAAGAGCGACAACATGCTGTCGTAAAATGTATTATGACAATTTTTTAAGATTTTTGCGACAACATTTTATTGTCACAAATACTTCTTTTAGTAATGATGAACCAATACTAGATTGACCAATAAGCTCAAAGTTGAGTTGTGTATTATACGGGCAAAACTATCCATTGCAAGATACTGAAGCTCTTAATTACAATATTAATTGTAATTATGTACTTAAAATTGATGAAGTTTGTATTGCATTTATTTCAAAAATGAGGGATCCGTGTAATATATATTATATTTTTTTAGATAATTTATACACTATACATCAACTTAGGAAGTTAGTTACAACAATTAATAACTAATTTTTTTTCTCTTTTTTTAAAAGACAATCACAAATTATCCTAACAGCCAAATAAAATGAGACAAAGAAACAAAAAAAAATTCCCTAAAAGAATGGTCCATCTGCTAGAAAGTGCTATGGAATATGCTTTATATTTTAGAAGTTAATAAACTATAAAGATAGTTGCTTTTTTTTTTTTTTTTCCTTTGTTTTAGAAAGAACTTTTTCAAACAAACTTAAAGTAGTAGGAATCTTAATCTCTAGTGGATTCTTAATTACTCAAGTGATTTGATCAATTCTTTGTATCGCATCAAAGTCAACAGTTTTTTCTTAAACTCCGTGCGGTTAAACCGTGGCAAAGATAAGGGGGACGGAGGGAGTATAACAAAACAAAATAAAATAAAATGTGCAATTATTTTGTTGATGTTCCATTAATATGTGGCTTTAAGTGGGGATAGTGTATAAGTCTAAGTCAATTTTTTTGGGCAATTTACCAAAATATTGTGTAATAAAAAAATAATTGTGAAAATATGGTGTTTTTTGGGGATTTATAAAACTATTATAGATCACGGTTGGGAAGTGCGACTAGAAAATTTCAATAATGGAGTCGCACCTGTGAATCGCGGTTATAGTATTTTTTTTAATTGATTGATTATTAATTAATAGCAACAATATAAACATCCTAAACTTAGATTAAAAAAATTATTTTAATTATTTATATTGTTTTAGGCATGTTACATAAAGAATACGTGATTTTAATTTAAAAAATCAATGTGAGAGGTCTGTCCAAAAGAGATAGAATGTGAAGACTTTTTATAATGTTTCAAATGGACCTCTCTAGAATTACAACAAAACTCGCGTGCAACCGTCGCACATGCGACGGAATTCCAGATCACATACTTATAGCTGAAAAAGACATACTTATGAGTGTAAAAGACATACTTTTAAAACTCATGTTTATACCTGTAAAAATATACTTATAAAACACATACTTATAGCTGAAAAACACATACTTATACCTATAAAAGACATACTTGAATTTGGTCGCATGTGAGACAGTCTCACAAGAGACCAACTCCTAGAATTATTGAGGAAGTTCGAAGTTCAAACATATGGTTGTTATGATTTAATGTCTTTGCATCCTATTTTTTAGGGATTCGTATAATTATCAAATAAGATAAATTAAGCTTTAATTATCATACACATAAAATATGAAATGATTAAAAACAAAAGTCCAAAATATTGATATAATATTTTAATTGAAGATAAGAATTAGTAAAAAAAAACCAAAACAATAATTAGGACACAAGCAACATGAGTATCCACCATATTCATATATAAAACATCAAAGATAAAATGATGAGTGAAATCTTAGATAGCAAACTACCCCGCGGGTTAGAACTGTCAATTTGGTTTAGTGGCTACTTCTATAATTACGAAAAGAAAAGTGAAGAAAACAAACCCTAATCCAAAATTAGACTTAGCTCCAAAAAGATAATCTAAGATTGTGTTTAGATTAAGAGGTTAAATTAGGGTGAATTCAAAATCCAGTTATATTGCATAAAAATAGGTTCAAAGTGAAAGCAATAAAATTTAAATTCATATGAATACGAAAATAGCTGATATGTCTATTATGAATTTCAAATCCTTTCTTAAGTGCCTCAACCCGATCCAACCTAAACAATTTGTATAAACACGAAATCTGCAATAACACTTGACAAAATAAGTGAAATAAATTTAATATAGATTTGTTTCATTTTACTGCAACTTTAAATATCCACATGAATAACAAGTATGTTTGTGATATGGAGGTGTTACATTGTATGGTGTATGTACTATGTATTGTGTACACTTATAGACACATTAACACATCTATATATATATATATATATATATATATAAAAAGAAGACCTTCAATAAAAATAGCAATAACTAATTTTTCCTCCCAAATTAACATACTATAAATGGAATGAAAGTAGTTACAATAAATTAAATAAATCAAAAATTACCAAGATTTATACTTTTAAGGGTTGTGGGGTCTACTAGGTTGGACTATACCTATAGGTAGGTAGATTATGAAGTATATTTTATCTTTTTTCTCTATTTCATATAAATTATAATCTTTAGATTAATTATTTTTATTTTAAATTTTGTTTTAGTTTATGAAAAATAGAAAATCTTATATTTACATTTTGGTGCAAAATTGTATTTAACAAGGTTACAAATATAAAGATAGATGACTAAATTAAATTATAGATTAGGAAATTAAAAAATAATTTTAAAAATAAAAAGTCTTAGATTTTTTGAGAAATTAATAACAATGAAAAACATTTTGGTAGAATTGTTTGGTATATTTGCCAATACAAGTGAGTTGAATATTGAACAAGCTACGTTATTTAAATACATATCAAGATCTTTTAGTTATTTGATGGGATTTATATTGTTTCTTTAACTTGAAATAATTAAGTTGTTTGCATTGACTAGACCAAAACTTTTAAAGAACTATATAATTGTGAATGCAAATAAATTATTTACTAACACTTTTGTTAATAAGTATGAATTAAAAAATATAAAAATATATTAATCATGATACTTATATCTCTATTAATCTGTAACATACACAACATATCTTTATGAATTAACATATTTTTTAGATATCAATTATCGTTTACAATAAATATTTTTTAGTACTAAATTTGATTTAATTTATTTTAATTTATAATATTAATGGGTACGTGTACAAAATTGGTGTTTATTTAACAACTTCATATTTCAAATATAGAATTTAAAATTCATTGTTAAACATACATATATATATATATATACACATTTATATATTATTGTTTGCTTCTTAAAATTATAATATTTTTTAAAATTTGACACATTAAAGATAAATAATTAATTAATATATAATTTAGGTTAAGATAATATTATTATATTATAATATTAGAAATTTTAAAACTAATCAATCATATATTACAAACCGTGCATACGCACGGGTATACTACTAGTACATATAAAAATATATAAGTATATATAATATATAAGAAGATGCACCAATCATATATGCATATCATGTGCATCGGTCTAGCATTTGTTGAAAGTGGACATAAACTTCCCAAAAAAATAAAAGAGAAGAAATTTATGAAATAGTATTTGTGGAAAGTGACAAAAAAATTATATGAACGAGTAGGACTTGTGTGTCCCCAATCCGAACTATAATTCCTTTAAATAATATGGTTAATACATTAACATATAAGAAATAATACCTTGAATATATAATACATTCACTAAAACATATATTTCAGTTCTACATGTAATACCTTATGAATATGAAACTAATACCTTATGAGTATACACCTTTAGGGATATACCACTAATACATTATGGATACACCAATAATACCTCATGAATGTATAACTAATACCGAACTGATAATATTTTTGAAGATATGTACACCTAGAGTATGCAAGTTTTGACATTTATGAAATAGTTATGTGAGATTGAGTTCCACTGTCTACAATCTAGTTCTGAAACCGAACCTTATTTTAGAAGTTAGTTATAAGTTGTATATAGGGAAAATTTCACATTTGGTACCCGAAGATAGACTATATTTTAGATCGGGTACCCCAAAGTTCGAGTTCATCAATTTAGTCCCTCAGTTTTTCAAAATCTATCAAATTTAGTACCCGCCGTTAGAAATCCATCCAAACTGATGGAAGTTAACTACCCTGAACGTTTTTGTGCGAAAATTAGACGGGGAACCTTAAATTTTCCCCAAATCGTGTGCAACTTCTCATCTCCTCAAAATTCGATCGATTTTGGGGTTGAATCGATCGATTCAACCCTAATTTCCTCAATTATGATATTTAAGATCCTCAACCTTGATATTCAAACCATTTGAACACTCCACAATACCCTACTTTCTGCATTGTCATATACAAAACATCACATTCAAATTCGGTCAAAAAAAATCAGAAATTCAGTGGAATTCAAGCTCAAAAAAATGATAATAAATTTTACCCCATAATTTGGACAACACCAATATCTCCTCCCTGGATTATCTTTCAACCAAGAGGTCTTCAAAGGCAAGTCAATCGATCGAATTGAGGAAATTAGGGTTGAATCGATCGATTCAACCCCAGAATCGAGCGAATTTTGAGTAGAGGAGAAGTTGCGCTTGCGCGCGATTTGGGGAAAAAATTAGGGTTCCATTTTCGCACAAAAACGTTCATGGTAGTTAACTTCCGTTAGTTTAGACAAATTTTTAATGATAGGTACTAAATTTGATGGATTTTGAAAAACTGAGGAACTAAATTGATGAAATCAAACTTTGGGGTACCCGATCTGAAATATAACCTATTTTCGAGTACCAAATTGGTTGATCTATTTTATGAGATTACTAAGAGATATTTAAAAAATATCACTCCATAAAATTGATATCTTCATCCATTCATATATTAATATATGTGGATGAGTGATTCAGTAATCACATGCTGAATGCAATCAGGATCCTCTATTCCAAATCGTGTTTCATCTGGTGTTTCAATATAATCCCCACACGACACGTGTAAAAGATGACATCACCAATGTACACTTGTCATCTAATTAAAACAATGAAACAGAAGATGGAACACGATTTTGGAATAGAGGATTCAATTCCTGCTGAATGGGGTATAGTTGATGCAATTGTGCAAAATTGTCGGAAACATATTAAGACAATATGACACACACATTTTGACAAAGTATAATTATCGTGAATTGATGATAACTTGGCCCAAAATATAAACACACATAACGTTTAAGATACCAGAGTAATTAGAAGGAATAACATTGAATTTGGAATCTTATAATCTTTAATATTTAATCTATATATAAGAACAAAATATATCCATTTTCATTTATGAAGTATTTCTATTTTAATAAATCATTAATAACTTTATTTTGCATTTATTCATAATAAATAAATAAAAATAAATTATTTATTTATTTATTTTAATTCCTTGAAAAGTAGTAGCATATTTACTCTTCAAATTTTGTTTTCATTTTATATAGAGATTTACGTGACATTGTTGTTTTTTATTTATTCAAAATGTTGGATATAAACAATAATTCAACTTTAGGACCAAAAAAATTCATGTTAAAAATGACAGTACAATATTAGCAAGCATTAGTAACTTATATTTTCTTTTTCCAACCATTTACTTTTTTCTCATACCTTATGAATTTTTTAAAGAAGCACAAAATGATCAAATTCCATCTATTTCATAATTCACTTTCAAACTTGCAGAATCTATCTATATTTTAATCTAAACATATCTTAAGGTTTTTTAACACCTATTTTTTGTTAATGACATTAGTAATATGCTCTATAGTTTAAATTACAATTTTAAAGTACATTATTTTATTTCATGCATGACATTACCGAATTCTAATATTTGCATTTAATTTTTTATTTCTTGAACCCTCCAGATAAATCTCTCTGTAATGTTTTTATTTTTTGAACTATTCTAAATGATCTTTTGTAAAATATTAATATCTCCAAACATCTTTTTATTTATTTGTTTTAATTCCTTGAAAAATAGTAGCACAATTACTCTTCAAATTTTGCTTTCTTGTTATTAAAACATCTTATAAAGATTTCACGTAGAAAAAAATAATACAATCAGCAAATATTTGTAACTATCAAACATTAGCAAATATTCCTTGGAAAATATGCATGTTAGCAAATGTTTGATATGCATGTATATATTTATATAAAGGATCACTCACATTTTAAAAGTGGATACAACAAATTGGTGATCATATTTTAAAACTTTCTGATGAAAATTGCTGAGTAAATTGTCCTGAATATCATGTCTTTAATAAAGTCAAGAAAGCAAATAATTCAAATCATGAATTAATTAATAATGTTGTTAATAAGTATTGAAGGGTTGAAACTACAAATCATATATAAAGGGTTATAGACGTTTTCTTATCCCAACTATATCCGATTTTACACGTTTTGGTATGAATTTTGAAATGTTGCATTTTATCGTATGAACTTTTAATTTGATACATTTTATGGTATCAGACAAATTTTAGCCGTTGATTTAGGGCATGTTTATGGCTATAATTTGTTCAATACCGTAAAATGCACCAAATTTAAAGTTCATACGACAAAGTACAACATTTCAAAATTTATACAAAAAATGTAAAATCATACGTAAATGCGGTAGTTCAGATGAGAAAATGTTTTTAACTCTATATAAAATACAAAGTCTTGGGTGAGACCATTTAAGGGGGTCATTTCATGAGACGAATCGGATCGGATCGGGTCGAATATAAAAGATATGTAATGTTGTTGTGTGTATTAGGTAATATTTTTTTGTATATTAAGTATTTGTATTATATGATGTGTTTTGAGTTAAGCTAGACTAGAAGAAAATATGTACTACTTTTATATGTATTAGGTAATACTTATGTATAACCTGAATTGGATTGGTTCGGATAACTCAAAAAACAGCGCGGATCCTAGGCTACGTGGATGCCATTTTATCTCTCGTGCAACATATAATACTTTTGTGAATATTAGACAATATTTTTCTATATATAAGATAATTTTTTTGCATTATGTACATATATACACTGCATAATATAATACAAAGTATTACATGATATATAAATAAAAATAATATCTAATACACATAAAAGTATTACATAAATTTTTATTATGTATGACAAGATCCCACTCATCTCACAAAATGGAATCCGTGAGAGGGTTTTGCAAAAAAGCTACTCCTTTAAAATGATTTTAGAATAAAATAGAGTCATAGCTTACATATTTTCTATAAAAGAAATAATGCAAATGTATTGTATAGAGATATTTCATAGGAGTGTATGAAATAATCTTCAGATTTATGGTGAAAGAACTTTATGCTTCCCTATGTTGCTGTGGTTGTTTATTCTTAATTAATTAATTAATTATTATTCTTATTACTATTATTAATTATTCTTTTAGATTTTATGAACTTTTATTTACTAGCAACATTTTCTCAGATATATATTGAAAACCAATTACGTAGTACAGATGAATTTAGGATTGATCCTATTTGATTACATAATAACACCCAAATGAAAATGGCAAAAACTTTTATGAGTCAGGTGCATAGATCCATGCACCTGACCCGACTCGTTTACGCGCCCAAAACGCTCCCAAAACGCGCATGCACGCGCTCCCACGCGCTGAAGACATGTCCTGAAGCTCATCCAAAATTCGCTCAAATAGACAAATCTTTGTGTATAGTTAAACCAATTTATGTATAGTTAGACCAACCATGTGTAGGTAGGTCTAACTATATACAAAGGTATGTCTAACATGTATAAAGGTATGCTTAACTATATATAAAAGTATGTCTAACATATACAAAGGTATGTTTAAGTATACATAAAGGTATGTCTAACACAACGTAAATGTATGTCTAACATAACGTAGTGGTATGTGCCAAAATTAAAAAATGAAGCCAAAAAAAGACAAGGCATGAAATCTAGGCAGAACTGGTATGTTTAACATAGCTTAAAGGTATGTCTAACATAACGTAAATGTATGTCTAATATATACTATTGGTATGTGATTTTTTTCAAAAATCATGAGAGAAAAAAAAAAAAAAAGGGTGCGGTCCCCCTGACCCGAATCCGACCCGGGTGCATGGATGATTCACAAGAGACTTACTAAATGAAAATTATGGTAAAAAAGGCCAACAAGTAATAATAAAATAAAACGATGGAATTGATAAATGATCTAACCCCACATGTTATCAATAATAGTAATAACCCATCCAAGATTTCATAAATTCCGGCAGGTCGTACAGAAATTGGACTATATATATGTGGTTATGCAATTACAAATTTTCAGTTGCCCATACCCACCCCCCCCCCCCCCCCCCCCCCCAGCACAGCACTGTATAGTTCAAAATTTAGAAACTTTAATTCAAGAAATTAAATGGGGGGGCTTCTGTTGAAAGCCCTTCTCATTATAATCTCAGCCTTGTTCTACTTTTCACATGCGGCGGAGCACCACCGGAATGGCAGCAGCTCCGCCGCCAGAAAGCTCGCCGGCAGCTGCAATATATTCAGAGGGAAGTGGGTCTACGATGCCTCGTATCCCCTCTACGATTTCTCCACCTGCCCCTTCATCGATGACGAATTCAACTGCCTCAAGTTCAACAGACCTAATCGAGGCTATCTCAAGTATAGATGGCAGCCATTCTCATGCAACTTGCCAAGGTGAGAGAGAGAGAGAGAAGAGAGAGAGAGAGAGAGAGGTATTAATATCTATATATTGATTTATTGAATAAGCAAACGAATGAATGAATTTGCAGGTTTAATGGGGTGAATTTCTTGAAGAAAAATAGGGGGAAGAAGATCATGTTTGTGGGTGACTCACTGAGTCTGAACATGTGGCAGTCACTGAGTTGCATGATTCATTCATGGCTTCCTAATGCCAGGACTTCTCTCATTAGAAGAGATGGACTTGCTGAACTCACTTTCCTGGTAATTTTTTTTATTTTTTTTATTCTTTTAATTTCAAATGTTAGATTTAAGTTACTTAAAATTAATTCGACAAAAGGGTATATAATATATTATGTTTGTGTTTATAGATTCCCACATGATTAATTCAAGTAATATATCATCCATTGTGATCTTCACTTTAGGGAAAAAATGAAGATAAAAAATCATGAATGTGAAATCATTGATTTGTGCCATTTTGGTCTCAATTTTGCTCCCATATAACTGCTTTTTCCCATCAATCATGGTGTCATGTTATGACTTGCAATTCTGGCTAGAAAGAGAAAAAAGACTTTGAAGAAAATATCCACATTGATAAAACAAAATATACTGTCACCAATCATAACAAAATATTTACAGTTCAAAATATCTTTCCCTAACTATAATAAAAACAACATTGTACAATACATCTTACAAGTAAAAGTAGCATTAACCCCAAAATTTCTTTGTACTCTCACCTCATTTATCAGATTCTACCTTCCATAAGATCAGGAGATGGGATCATTACACGAATATTTTAACATCTTTCACATATCTATAAATCATATTGTTAATGAGCACATAAGATATTAAATGAAATATTAAAAGATGATGATAAATAATGTGATGGTGAAAGAGAAATAGGCATGCTATTTGTTTACATGGGTGGGGGGTTTTGCAAAAACACTACACAAGAAATAGTGAAAGAAAAGGCCCACAAACCAATCTTTTATAAAGATGTTAGACCCCAAAATACCTACTTTTCATTGCTTAGTTAGGCGGCCGCCTCTTTTTATTCCCTCCTATTATATGTTACTTTCCATTATTAATTTTCTATATAATATTATCATCGATGAAAATATCCTGTGATATCTTCCACATTTCTTCGATATTTTTCATTTTTTCAAGTAATGACATCTTTTTCATTAGTATAGAAATGAAAAATCTCATCAAATTATCAGAAAATATCAATATATTGATATTGATTTCGATATCGGTGGTAGCATGTTTAAATTGTAGGAAATTGGGAAATATTGATGGAATAATGAGAAAATATAGGTAGATATCAATATAATATAGGAAAATATCGATAAATACTGATACCAATATTTCAGATCGCTACTGTATTTTCACAAATATTTCCATAAAATCAAGATTTTGATATTTTTATCAAAATCGAAACTTTCATCCTCAATAATAACTCGTATAAAATCAAGAATATAAATTTATGAAATGAAACTCATTGTCAACAAATTAGAATTCTTTTTTTAACAAATTTATATGTTGTGAGTTGTGGATTGTAAGTTGACTAGCTTCACAAAATTAGATTGAAAAGTCCGTCTTTTTATAAGAATCATACCCATTTCTAAATTTCTATCTGCTTCTTTATGTATTTTTTGTTTTCTTTAAAAAAATGTGTGTGTATGTTTTGGTGTATAAATAAGGGTTACGTGGTTTTGGTGTTTTGTAATTTTGATATCTTGTGATTTTTAAAATTTTAACTGATGTGATACCATTAATATTACTATAAAATCAAACACGAAACATGAAACGTAATTAAAAAACTATAAGAAAAAGTATATAAATCATATTTAGAAGCTAGCATGATTGCCTATTTATAAATGTTTGACAAATCATAACAAAAATGTCGTCATATTTCCACCTATAATCAATCAAGATAACGTAAATTGAATAACAACTAAAAATTCAAAAGAAAAGGACATTAGACTCCACTTTTTCCACTATATTTTATTTTTTCAGTGAACCAATTAACTCTCAGCAATTTCAGATTTAAATTTAATTATTTAAAAATATCAAACCAACTACTCATGAGTTTAAATATTTAATATTACATATATATATATCATAAATACAAGTATATATATATATATCAATTTCAAAATTTTAAAACTTCTAGAATTTTAAATTTTTACAACTTGAGCTAATTAATTGTTATCGTCCTATATCTTATATACTAGCATTTACAATAATAAATGGAGGACAAATTTTGTCATTATCACAAAATTTGTACATTTGTTCATTAAGTATGCAACTAATATTATGATTAAGTAAAATGGAAATGGTTACTTAATTATAATTATAATTCACATTATACTTAATAATTAATTTGATTAAAATTAATTGCAGACCACGTTGAACCAGTCCATTTATGACTTCTGATAATGAAAAAGAAAAGGCGATCACAACTTTACTTTTGGACCCATCCTATCAGAATAACATTTTAAATTATTAAATAGGTTTGGTGGATGGGGACCCTTTCTTTTTTTTTTTTTTTTGTTTTACTGTCTTGAACACCTTATTTATTATTTATTTTCTAAAATTATTATACATATATATATATATATGTTGTTTATAAATTCATGTTTCTATGAAATTTGCATTTACTACTGACTTCACAATATCATTAATTAAATTATCACTCAAAATAAAGTAAAACAAGAGCAAGTCTTGTGTGAGACCGTCTCACGGATCATTTTTCGTGAGACGGGTCAACCCATGACCCACATTTAGCAATTTATATGAAAATTTGTGGATATGGGTTCAATTCATGGGTAATAAGGATCCGTCTCACGAAAACTATCCGTGAGACCGTCTCATATGAGTTTTTGTGGTAAAATAAAATTAATTCTTGATGAGGTAGGTTTTGAATTTTATTGTATCCTGGAGACATGGGATACATGAGCCCCACCTAGGCAGCTAGATAGGGTACTATTTATGAATTGTGTCATTTTGTTTCTCAAAATAATTGTTCTTTTAGGATTTTATCGAATATATGTTGAAAAATCGATAAATTATTGATATGGCTATTCTTATAATTTAAATACAAAAATTATATAGATAAATTTCTTGGGCACACAAGTGTCACTCTCTAAATTAAGGGTTCTGCGTATTTCTAGAAATGTTTTCTTAATAAAATTGATAAATATATGTCAAAAAAACTTGATAGATAAAATAGCACAAAAATTTATGTGATACAGTCTCACTTCCGTGAGAAAAATCATTTTTACCGATAAATTGAATCAAATTTTACAAATTTTTATATGACTTATTAAGAATGAGTTATGAATTGATCAATCTCACATAACATGATTTGTAAAACGGTATCTACTCAGCTACTCTCGATCTTTAAAATAAATCGTACCATATCATGATGTATCTTTTATCAATATTTATATTCCTTTTTATTTCCTACAGTGGTATCATTAACTTGATTGATTACAGAGTATCGATTAAAACACTTATACCCTCGATTTTCAATTGAATTGATAATACTACCCATATTGTTTTTAATTCTCTCTCTCTTTTTTTTTTTTTTTGTGAATCTTAAAATTATATGAACTTTGTGGTTAGTTAATATAAGATGAATGCAGGATTATGGGGTGAAGTTGCTATTATATCGAACTCCATATCTGGTTGACATGGAAAATCAGAAAGAAGGTCGAGTATTGAAGCTTGATTCCATTAAAAATGGGAATAACTGGAGAGGAATCGACCTACTCATTTTCAACACGTGGCATTGGTGGACCCACACCGGCAGTTCTCAACCGTAAGTTTTTATACCGATACCTAACTTTACTAAATATTGAGGCATCTCCAACCGTGCGTTGAATTCTTAATAATTTAAAATTTGTTTATTCTAGTAGGCTAGTAGCGTTTTAGAAATCCACACAGAACTATCTTTTGACACAAAACTTATCTTACTTTAAAATATTTTCTCCTATTTTTATAGAATATTCTTTTTTTTTTTTACTGTGAAGAATAATACACACTGCTGGAGACGAATGTGAATTCCTATGTGAAAATAATGCAATAACTGCACTATTTTTTCGTGCACTGCTGAAGTAGAAATATTGGTTTTAGTTCGATACCTTAGGTCTTGTCCAATTTTTGTGTATTATGTTTGCCTTTTTTTAATTTTGGTCTTTTAATTAATTGTTGATTTTTTTCATTTTCTGTCGAAATAACCAAAATCGTTGACGTGGCTATCGAAATTTGGCTGCCAAGTCAGATTTGCAGCTGCCACACCAAAATTTTCGACGACCATTTCAACAATTTTGCTTATTCCGATCAAATAATGATTGAAATTGGAAAAATTAGACAAGTAAGGGACCAAAATTGAAAAATGCAAAGTTAATGCACCAAAATTGAATGAAGCCCAAATTACCGTACTAAAATTAATATTTTGGCCCTAGTTGCAATAAATTACTGATTTTATTATTTTAATTAAAAATGTAGCCAAATGTTGGGATATGGCAAAAAGAAGAAAAAACTTTAATCATACATGCAACTTAAAAAGGATGAGACTATAAACATGCCACAACTTACTTAACACACCAAAAAAATGTACATTTATGCCTTTAATTTGTTAAGAAATAGGGTGTGTTAAGTAATTTATGGGTTGTGTATAGTCTCACCGCTTAAAAAATGAGTCTACGTTTTGGTGTTCGAATAATGATATGAGACACTAAATTACGACTTATTTGTCATATATTAGTATGACTAGTGAATTGTGTAAGTATCAAACATATCAACATGAAATAACGAAAAATTGACCCATGTTCAATATACAAGGCATAATGAAAATCAAAATTGATCTGTTCTTTTTTAATCTTATAGAATTACATTTATATTTTGTATGGATTAATTAATTTTTGCATTATTAGGTGGGATTACATTGAAGAAGGAGGTAAATTGTACAAGGATATGAACCGTTTGATAGCATACTATAAAGGGTTGACAACATGGGCTCGATGGGTCAATCGAAATGTTGATCCTTCCAAAACCAAAGTCTTCTTCCAAGGAATTTCTCCAACACATTATGAGTAAGTGATTTTCCCTGTCTTTTCATTTGTTTTACAACTATGAATCTTTATTTACAAAACCCAGCATTTCATGAAATAAGTCGGAATCTCCCAATCCTACATACTTTCCAAACAAACGAATCGAGCTCAAACAGAACTTAATTTAAACTTCCAGCAATCAATTTCAACTCGAATCTCGTAACCTTAAATCCCTATAACATTCATTAAACTGCAGGGGAAAGGATTGGAATGAAGCATCAAAGTCATGTAAAAGTGAAACACAACCATATTTTGGAATGAAGTATTCAGCTGGGACTCCATTAGCATCAGTTGTAGTGAACAAAGTGTTAAGCAGAATCAAGAAACCTGTTTACTTGCTGGATATCACATTGCTTTCTCAGTATAGAAAAGATGCACATCCCACCTTTTACAGCCTTCACAATGGCTTGGATTGTAGCCATTGGTGTCTCCCAGGTCTCCCAGATACCTGGAATTTGCTGCTCTATACTGCTCTCTTTGGTTAACACTCGATCGAGGGCGTCATGAGTTAGGATTGTTCAATTTCTTATCGTATTTCAATCTCGTTATTTATTTTATTATTCATGATATCATGATGTTGAAATATGATAGAGAATAAAGGGTTGATTTGGTGTGTGTGGAATGATATATCCTACAACTTGTTTTGTTGATAGAGAGAAAATTCATTGTTTTATGATAGGGGGTTTTTCTTTTCTTTCACTTGTGTTGTGCAGGTTGTTCAGTAACAATGAGAGAAACCATGATGATACAATTGTAAACTAACTCAATTGTTTTGGCATTAGAATTCTTGCCTCAATTGAGGACCAAATTGATGACTCATAATGATGTAGTTTGATTATTTTAAATGTGTTTGTTATCATTTACTACACTTCTAAAATAATTGTGGCTCATACATAATAAAATTTATTGTCTTCCAATTTTCTCATTGAATGATGATAGTTGTTGTAGAAACATTGTCTTTTATTAGTATTTAACATTACATGTTTATGTTTTTTTCTTTACTCTTTGGTAAATTTGTTAGAAACAACTCTATATTGTGAGTGCATCTGAGATGCGAATTTAGAATTCCTATCCCCTATTTTTTCAAATTAACTGTAATTGAGAGTGTTATCTCCTACTCTGCTATTCCTTCATGGAGTGTTGTCCTCCCTCCTCCTCCTTTTCTTCTTCTTCTTTCATGCATAGCGCTCTTATACCTTTTCCATCTTCATCTCCAAGTTCTTCTTCACCTCACGATTCAGTTTTTGTGATTTCATATTTGTATCATGAAATGATGTTGTAATTTTATGTTCTTAATATTCCTTTTACTTTCCATCTCCGTAGATTATTTGTTTCAATGAATGTCCTACTAGTAGACGTCTTCATCCGTCCGCCATTCTTGACAGGACTCTCTCTTTGGCCTTTGTCTTGGCATGAGACTTTCTGCACAGACTTTGCTGATTTTTCTAGCTTCTGCTTCTCCTTTGCTGCAACCTTCACCACCTGTTTCTTCTGCACTGCAGCTGGTTTCCCGACATTCTCTTCCTTGGACTGCATCTTCTTGCCCTTCTTATTTTCCCCAAGGAATTTTCCAGCAGGGATGGGGATAGGATCAATGAGTTGGATCCCCATGTGATGAAGGATTGCACTGGTAGCAATCTCATAACTTCTGCAAGCAGTGACCTTCTCCACCTCCTCCCATATCCTTAAAATGATAAATTTGTTCCAATTGACCTCTGCATTGGTCATGATTGTTGTCATCAGCTTGAATATGAGATCAGTGCATTTGTCGTAGTAGCCCAATCTCCCTTCGATGATGTATGCACAAATGTCGTACAACGGGGAGTATTCAGCAGTGAAGT
The DNA here is from genome assembly GCA_005771605.1 of Scutellaria baicalensis. Taxonomy (NCBI): domain Eukaryota; kingdom Viridiplantae; phylum Streptophyta; class Magnoliopsida; order Lamiales; family Lamiaceae; genus Scutellaria; species Scutellaria baicalensis. The sequence goes on from CM016729.1 coordinate 24,671,344, forward strand.
TCTTCTTTAGGGTGCTTTTCTTCACATCACTTTCATCCCCCCGGTGAAGATTTCTCACATAGTCTGAGCATACTCGTCCCCAAAGATGTTCAGTTGTTTAGGGCTTAGTCTAGTTGCAGAGATATCGAAGGTCTCTGCAATGTTGGCTGCACTAATTCATGCTTAGCACCTGCATCGTCTATGGAAAAGACGATGCTCTTCCCAGTCTCACTCCTTCTGGCAGAGGAGTAAAACTTATGTACGGATTCCGTTGAGAGCCCACACTTCTTGTCCTCAAGGAACCCAAGTATCTTGGTCTGAGAGAGACCATCCAAAACCTTCGCAAGTTGACATTGGTTGTAAATCTCTTCTTTTCTTAGAGCAACGACGTCTATCACTCATCCTTCCATAACAATAGTTTGCTTTCCGACCATTTCGGTGAGTTTTGAGAAGATGAGGATTTTGAAAGATTAAGGGTTTGAGAGAGAGTTGCAAAAAATGTTTTGAGTGTTGTGATCAAAGATGATGAAGAGGAAGTGTTTTGATCAAAATGATTTGAATGTGAAATGCTTGGGTGGTTCAAATCTGATGTGTATGGTAACGTGTCCACGATCTAACTGTTCACTTTTAAAAACGCGGAGGGGTATTTTTGCAATTTTGCAAAAGTTTGGGGGTTTGTCGCAGGGATTGTTGTACTTCTAACAAAAGTGCATTTTTAGCATTTAATGCGATAATGCATGTTTGTCGCCCAAATCATTGCCCTTCATTGTGATTGTTCCTGATCTGAGGTTTCAGCGTAATAATTGTACTTAGACATAAATGCACTGGAATCTTTACTGCAATTCCATTTTGTAAACAATACACATCTTTATCCTTGATGTAAGCAGCGCTTAATAGGTTATCCCCATAACACTTTGATGTAACATGTACTGTTGTAAGCCATATACTTCCCCCCTTAGAGTAATCCCTCTTCAAAGGTTACTCTTTCTGCAACCTGCCTTTACATGCAGTTGTTGTAACCAACATTCCCCCTCAGTTGTACATGACTTCTTTTCCTTCCAACTCTTCTAGCTGCAACTTTGATCTTTTTGCTCAACCTTCATAGCAATCATAACTTGATAATTCCTAACTCACTTCTCAACATAGGGAATCTTGCTTCACATAGTGGCTTAGTGAATATATCAACTAGATGCAAATCAACATGAATCTTAGCCAACATTATATATTTCTTCTCAACATGTAGAAAGAAATGTAAAAGTAGAAGGGGAAGAAGTATAAATGTAGAACTATAAATTGAGATATAGAAATGAATTGGAATTAGAAATTGTGATATAGAAAGTGAATTGGAACTTGAAATTGAGAGATTAACAACTTGAATTTAATAACAAAGTTAAAGAATGCAAGAATTGAGAGAGAGAGAGAGAGAGAGAATTGGTATGAAAAAAATACACCATGTAAAGCTCTATTTATAGACTAGGTTTGAACCCGTGCGTTGCACGGGTTTCATTTAATACTTATCTCATTTTTTATTTTATAATTAGTGTTTATTGTTATATGATAGTAAGTGTTTACATAAGTGTAATATTTTTTCTTTATTCTTAAAATAATATTTCTTAGGGTACATTTGAATATGTGGATTTAGGAGGGATTTGAAATCCTTGGTAGCAAATTCACTGATAGTGTTGGGTTGGATGTGAATTTAAAATCCATAACTTTCATTTTGAGCTAATTTTAGAGTCATTTTAGTGGATTTCACTCAAACTTGAAAGGATTTGAAATTCACTCATTTCAAATTCTGGATTTGAAATCACTCTATCCAAACGGAGCCTTATTGTTTTCTTTAATAATTTTTTTCATTTATTCTTTAACACAAAATTGTTAATATATAGTTCTTAATAGGTGTTTTAATTATTGCATTAGGTATTTTCATATATTTCTGTAAAAAATATATAATATATCTCATTTTTATCACTCGAAAACATCTGTTTTGTTCAATGTTTGTCTTAAGTGCACTCATTATTAGCTTTATATATTGGTTTATTTTGTAATTGTGTTCTTTTTGTGATCTTTTTATTAGCCTTAACAAATTGTTACATATTGTAATATTTTAATACAATTTCTCGATTGTTTAAGGGGGTGGTTGGACTGAATGTGCACGTTTGGATTTTAGATTACCAATATTCGAATCATGTTATTTGTTTGCAGAATCTTATAACTATTTTTTTTTTTGTCTACTTCATCCACTTTTTTTTACAATTTGAACTGAAAATATTAGCTCTTTTTTTAAATATAAAATAACAGTACATCATCTATTTTTCTTATATATAATTCTCTATATGATGACATATTAATTGTAATCCTACTTTTTAAAATCTCTAAACAAACACAACATTATCAAATTTCATCCTTTTTATAACTCACTTTTATACTTGCCAAATTTACATATGTTTTAACCTAAACATATCCAAAAAAAATTTAAGCACCTATTTTTTGCTAATGTCATTAATAATATTATTTCAGAGTTTAAACACAATTTTAAAGTACATTATTTTTATTTAATGCATGACATTACTGAACTAATGTTTGCACATTGTTGCTTACTTTTTTTTTTTTTTTGCCAATTTGAAATGTTGGACAAAAACAATAATTCAAGTTTGAAACCAAAGATTTCATGTAAAAAAGATAATACAACATTAGCAAGCACGTGTAACTTACATATTTACTCCCTCCGTCCCGGTTAAGTTTGCCTACTTTCCGTTTTTGGACGTCCCACTTAACTTTGCCAGCCCAAAAATGGCAACAAAAAAAGTCAACATTTTACTACTCTACACTCAAAAAGCACACATTAATTACAAAATTGCCACTCAAAAACATTAAAATAACACATCACATCAAAGTCAACAGTTTTTTCTTAGTATTCGTGCCGGTCAAACGCGGCAAACTTAACCGGGACGGAGGGAGTATTTTTTTCCAAGCAATTACTTTTTTATAATACCCTTTAAAATTTCTAAACAAACACAATTTTTCATTATCTAATGCCAAATCTATATATATATATATATATATATAAAAGCAGAATATTCTGCCAAAAATAACTGCAATAAATGTCTCATTTATTAAATATTTCCATTTTAAGAAAATCATTAATAACTTTCATTCTATATTTATTAACAAAAGTATAAATAAGTATTAATATTTAAGACATTTAATTTTATATTTATTGTATAGAAATTCAAAAGAAAAAATAATTAGATAAATCTATCTATATATTTCTATACTATAATAATAGATGAAAAATTGGAAATATTTATAGAAATACCCTTTTTTCCAACAAAAAAGTCACTTCAACAATCTTTTTTTATTTTTATTTTTTATTACTTAATTTATTCAATTTAGGGTCAATTTATAAAGTACCCATTTTCATAAGTCAATGAACTCATATACCCATTTTTCTGGGAAGTAACGTTTTACTCAATTTGGATAGTGGAATGTCCATAATACCCTCAACTTAAGTTATTTTTACATAAGAAAAGTTCATAAAATATTTTGGACTCGAGTTAAGTTTCCTGGACTCGAGTCAACTTTCTTCGACTCGGGTCAACTTTTCAGATAAGGTGAACATGTCGTGAACACGGAATATAATATCGTGTTCACGAAATGTAGAAAGGTTACATGTCGTGAACATGGAATATAATATCGTGTTCACGAAATGCAGAAAGGTTCAACATATCGTGAACACGGAATATAATATCGTGTTCACGATATGTAGAAAGGTTCAACACGCTGTGAACACATAATATAATATCGTGTTCACGATATGCTGATATATTTGTGGTTTATGTAAATATAAACTTAAGTTGAAGACATTATTGACATTTCGCCCTCAAATTGGGTAAATAAAAGTAATTTCCCATGAAAATGGGTAAACAAGTTCCTTAACTTGTCAAATTGGGTATTTAGAGGTATTTTCACTTCAATTTATAATATAAATATTGTATTAATTAGTTTATTCTTATTTTACTAATTTCTTAAATACCAACAATAGATATTGTCCAAACAATCATTTCAACAATAAGTATTAATTTGTTGAGGGATAATTGATATTATATTTAATATAAATATAATTAATAAACAAGTGTAATACTATTAAAGATGTGTGTATATACATATATGTATATATATTTAGTGTGAAATTTTATGTCATCCTAAATATTTTTTAAATTAATATTTGTAAGTGTCACGTCATCAATTTTTTTTCATTTTTTTTACTATTTAATTCATTAGATTTAATAATATAAATATTGTATTAGTTTATTCTCATTTTATTCATCTTAATTAAATTAATTTTTATTGAATAATTTCTTAAATACCAATAATAGATATCCATACAATAATTTTAATAATAAATATTAATTTGCATGGGGATAATTTATATCATAATAACAAATAAATATAACATTATTAAAGATGTGTGTATATACATATATGTATATATATAATATGTATTTGGTCAGAATAATATGTCATCCTAGATATTTTTTAAATTATAAATATCTCATAATGGAATAAAATTTTCACCTTTTACTTTATACTCAGGACTTCGTATATTTTTATATGATAATGCATGTTTTGAATTTAGATGACTCGACTAATTATTTAAATTATATGCTTAGTTTCTAATTATATTGTCATCATCATGATCACTACTACTAACATTTCGATTTTGTGCTGAGCTTAAATTGTAATGATCAATGTCGGTCTATATCAATTAATTTACGTGATACTTATAATGAAATAATTATCTGTCATCTTCGATGTTAAGCAATATTAATTAAAAATATTTTTCTAATTCAATTTATTTTAAAATAAAAGGTTGAAAATATATAATTGACAATGATTGCATTAAGTACTTCCTACATAAAATTTCTAATTTTATTGTTTGTTGTTTATATATATATATACACTCACACACACATGTATTTAATTTAAGTAATTGAATTTGATTTTTAATTCATATTTTTTTTAGTTTTTTAATATATTTAATTTAAGTGACTTATGATATTAATTTGTAACACAAATGATAAAAAAAAAACAAAATTGTTTCAACTAGAATTGTTTTGTATAAAGAAGTTTTAAAAAAAACTTACAATATTTGCATGTTAAAATTCCAATTTTGTTTTGAAGTTCATGATTGATACTTTTGTTTTTAGTATTAATCATAGATTAATGAATTGGATGTGTATAATATCGATATATTGTTGTGAATTGAATTATCTTAAGTAAATTTACATTTTCTTATTTATTAAATATTATAATGTCTTCTATATACTAAAATTATTTATACTATATTATCAAATAATTAATATTTACCAACATTATATCACAGACCGCACATCGTGCGGGTGCGAGTGCTAGTATGTTTCAATCTCACATATCTTAAGGTTTTTTTAACACCTATTTTTGGTAATGTCATTAGCAATATGTTTCATAGTTTAAATTACAATTTTAAAGTACATTATTTTAATTCATGTCTGACATTACCGAATTCTAATATTTATATGTTATTTTTTTCTTGAATCCTCTAAATATTTTTTTCTCTAAATGTTTTTATTTTTTTGAGTTTGAACTACTTGAATGTTCTTTTGTAAAATATTACTAGCACCTTCAAATATCTTTTATTTATTTATTTTAATTCCTTAAAAAGTAGTAGCAAAATTACTCTTCAAATTTTGTTTTATTTTTTTGAAATTGAAATGTTGGACAAAAACAACTATTCAATTTTGACACCAAAGATTTCATGTAAAATAAAAAAGAAAAAAACAATACAATATTAACAAACATTTGTAACTTACATATTTAATTTTTCCAAGCACTTTATTATTGTAGGGTAGTGGGGTGTGTATTTAATTGATATTAATATTTTGATATTTTATAAATAAAATAATTTTTAAGGAAGGACATTTGGCAACATTATAAAGTGTCACTTATTAAACACTTGACAACATTGTAAAGTGTCATTTGTTAAACACTTGAGGGTGCAAAGCACACTTATATATAGGGGTGTGCAGTTTTCGGTAAAAACCGAATTAACCGACCGAACCGAACCGAAATACACAATTCGGTTCGGTTTTTTCTTATTCGGTTCGGTTTCGGTTTTTGAAATCTAGAAATTCGGTAGTTCGGTTCGGTATCGGTTTTTAAAATAATAACACCGTATTAACCGAACCGAACCGAATTATATATTATATATAATAATAATAATAATAATAATAATAATAATAATAATAATAATAATGATGATGATGATGATGATGATGATGATGATGATGATGATAATAATAATACTAATAGTAATAATGATAATGATGATGATGATGATGATCATATATAATAATAATAATAATAATAATAATAATAATAATAATAATAATAATAATAATAATAATAATAATAATAATAATAATAATAATTCGGTTTTGCACCGAACCGAACCGAAATAATTCGGTTCGGTTGCAGTTCGGTTTTAAGGTCTATTCGGTTAATTCGGTTTCTTATGCCCATAATTCGGTTTTTTTTCGGTTTTGTCAATTCGGTTCGGTTCGGTAGCCGAACCGACCGATGCACACCCCTACTTATATATATAATTTCAACAAATACAAAATAAATCAAAAAAGATAAAAATAAGAAATGGGATGCTCCGGTTCGAGCCGGCGGTTCGACATCTCCACCGTCGATCTCCAACAACCACTTGATCTAGGTCGTTGGATCAAAATTCAAACAAAACTGCTAGTTCGAAAGTTGGTATGAAGGTTAACAATGGTACTCTCATTTCGGTCGTTGTTCTTCAACGACTATCACTTTGATTGTGGACCGTACAAGTGGCATCTGAAATTAAAAAAAAAAAAAGTAAACTGACAGTTTGGAACATATGGAACAGGAACCAAACCAGTTAACCAAAATTCACGGTTTGGTTCGGAGCTGGAGCTGGTTCGAACGTCCGATTCCATTTTTCGAACCGGATGGTCACCTCTAGAGGCAGGCCCACAGCACAAAAAAAAATTTGGAAATCAAATTCACCCGACTTCAACTGAAACTGCAAGGAACCGGAGCGAAAACACAGAAGGGATTCAGCGGGTCAAACAATTAATCATTTCTCTCAAATATTTTCAACTATTTTTCTCCCCACTACTTTTATGTTTTTCCTTCGCTGCCGTTGAAATTGTTTTTCGACACGCAAAAAGTCGGCAGTTGTCATAACCTAGAGAGAGAAAGTACGAATTTGAGTCCCGTTGGATCGGCCATGGCTTCGTCCTCAGATCGGGAGACTGCCGTTTACATCGCTAAACTCGCCGAGCAAGCCGAACGCTACGACGGTAAACCCTAAACCTTTCGACAAACATGTTTTCGGTAACTCTCTGTATAGGTTTTGTTTAGTAGATATGGATCTCGCGTCTGCTTCCGATTGATATAGCTGTGTGTTAATTTTGATAGTTCGTAGAAGTGAACTCTAGATGGCTGCTACTTTAATTGAGCTGCTGGCAATTTCTATAGCTTGATTCTAAGGACGGAGTTGAAATGTTTTTATCTATGATTTTCTCACTTTAGTGATTGATTTGCGTTCTAATGATTTTACTGGAGTTCTAAGCTCATTTTTCATTTGATCTTTCATCGAATTCGTTTTTTTTTTTTTTTTGTTATTCCTTTTGTTTCACTGATTTTGTAAGCGAGTTTATTCATTTAACTTTTCTCTGAAGTCTGGATAGGTTGTTTGTGATCTAAATTTTGTTGGCGTAATGTATCTTTTCCTCTTATGGGATTATTAGTGTATAGATGGGAAAATATAAAATTACTAATATGATAGGGATAAGATTATGGACTACATTTTGAGTTCAGTTTATTACATTTTTGTGTGTATATATATTAGTGCAATTTAGTGATAAGTTGCTGATTGGAGAAGCTTATTTGACAGTTTGGGGTTGATCATTTTGATCTAGTGGAATTTGGTTTTGCTTATTTTGTGCAATTACATAACTCTTGTGTTTTGATAATTTTGATCTAGTGGGGATTGGCTTTATTTTTCAATTGGGATTGAATAACAATCTTGATCTTGTGTGGTTTATTTTTATTTATCTGACTATTGATTGATAAAAATCTGGACAATTTTGCAGAGATGGTGGAATCAATGAAAAAGGTGGCTAAAATGGATGTGGAGTTGACAGTGGAAGAGAGGAACCTGTTATCAGTAGGTTACAAGAACGTGATTGGGTCTAGAAGAGCTTCATGGAGAATTTTGTCATCAATTGAGCAGAAGGAAGAGTCAAGAGGTAATGAGCAGAATGCTAAGCGGATCAAGGAATATCGGCAGAAGGTGGAGACAGAGCTCACCGATATTTGTAGTGACATCATGACTGTCATTGATGAACACCTAATTCCGTCGTGCCCGGCTGGAGAATCAACTGTGTTTTACTACAAGATGTGAGGAGGGTTTTTCTGTCTGTTTCTTAGTGAACATACATTTTTTGATATTATATATGATAGATTTTTTTGTTCTCTGTCACAGGAAAGGTGATTATTATAGGTACCTTGCTGAATTTAAGACAAGCAATGATAGGAAAGAGGTTGCTGATCAGTCACTGAAAGCATATGAGGTATAACTCAAGTGTCCTCCTCTCTTAACTTTATTAGAGCACCAATCCAGGTACAAGGATCCCCTCCCACCCTCCCCAGCATCCTGCTACATCTTAATCAATGTTTAGGGAATTCATTGGGAGTAATTTTTGTTGTTTGTATTATTTAAGTTTCTTCAAGTATTCTATTTGAAATTCCATCTAAAGTTTAATAGAGTAATAGATAAGCTGGAGATGTGGAAATATGGATACTGGAGTTCGTGGTAATGTCGTGTCACTGTGATGGGGTGTTATACTGCTAGTATTTTCTATTCTTTCATTTCCTGTGATGGGGTGTTATACAACTTATATAGGATAATGACCTGAATATTTGAAAACAGATAGGGTATTATGCTCTGCATTTCTCATTGCCTCTGAGGAGGTGTTGTGTAACAAGTGCATGATGTCCCACAATTTACTGTTGGGAACATCACATTTATGTAAAAGTCGGTGCTGGAGTTGGTTGTACCATTTAATAATTTAGTTGTACTATTTTGCTCAATAAAGTTGGTAGTTTAATAATTAGCCTTTAGTATATGACTTTTTGACTGTTGACTGTTGAAGCTAGATGAAGTTAGTTTAGTTTTATGGAAGAACTGAATCGTAATTGTTGGTGAGTATGGTTTCTTGATTCATTTATTGGGAAGGAGACATCACTTAGCACATGTTATAATCCTTATTTATCTATCTATCTTACGCATTAATTTGCATGTTCATTTCCAGCCTTTTATATTTCTGCCTTTTATATAGCCAATCTACCTTAAGGGCTTAGGGATTACATGTTCTGCATATTGGAGTGTGGATCTTATTATGAAAAAAATTGTTCATACATTTCTTATTGCTTATGATAAAACCTGAAAATTCATTAACATGGTCTTTCTAACAGTCTTATGGACTCCACAAACCATTTTTAGCAGTTGAATGTTGTTGATCTTGATCTATGCTCTCCATTTGCATACTACTCTACTTATCTGCATTTTTGTAATTATGTTTCATTTTTGGACTTGCTTGAAGATGGCTACCACCACTGCTGAGGCAGAGCTGCCCCCGACGCATCCTATTCGCTTGGGCCTGGCTTTGAACTTTTCAGTCTTCTACTATGAGATTTTGAACTCACCTGAAAGGTCTGTTTTTATTAGAGTATAATCAGTGTTCAATCATTTCATCACTCAACTGACTTGTCTATGTTCCAGGGCATGCCATCTTGCGAAACAAGCTTTTGATGAAGCTATTTCTGAGCTTGATACCTTGAACGAGGAATCATACAAAGATAGCACCCTGATTATGCAATTGCTTAGGGACAATCTCACGTTGTGGACCTCCGACATTCCAGATGATGCAGGTAAATCTGATAATTGTGGCAAATGGTAAAACTCAAAATTTTAGTCCTTTGAAGTGATTTTCCCCATCATTTTTTAATTCAATTATCATTGTAATTGTCATCATCATCATTATCAACACAATTGCTGTTCATTTTTTGCATTTTCTATGTCTCCTGATGTCCTATATTTGTTATATTTTGTACATGGTTTATACATTTTCTGTGAATTTTCAATTGGCCAATCACTAGGTTCTAGTGCTACTTTATTGACCTAGTTTGTCTAATGCTCTTTAGTAGTTGTAAGCTGCTGGTTCTCAAAATTCTTTTGATTTTCATATTTAACTTTTATGTTTGAAAAGTTTTGTGATGCTTCCTAATTTAATTTTTGTCATCTTCAAATTTTTTTAACTTCAAAGTTAATTCGAATCACCTCTGGGCCTCCAACGCCTTTAACAACTCTGACATATCACCCACACACTTCAATTATACCTAATTTTCCATTAATCTAACATTTATAACTTTGCCTGAGTATATTGAGTTAGTGACAATCGGGAAGTGGGAGATATCAGTTCAAAAACTTGGTGGTATTTCAGATATTATGGAGGGTTCAATGTAGTAATGTAATAGCATTTTTGGTGCATTCTTAACTCTTAATATTGAGGTGTTTACCATTTTCTGATGTACTCCAGGTTCTAATCGGTTGTGTTGGCTCCTGACGATATAACCTTTTCTAGTAATAGATTCTTCTATCCATATATTAGAAAAGAGATACTTAACAACCTTGTGTTTATACCACTTGTTTGTGGACACTAAACAAGTTTCCAATGTCAGTCAGTTACCTCTCAGCGTAATCCGTATGTGTTTTGACCCAAGACATGATGGCGATGCACTATGCATATTTAACTTCAGGTAGTGGGATAAAGACTTAGTTTGTTGTTGTACCTAATATATTATCCATGTTTGCAGATGAAGCACAAAAACTGGATGGTGCCGACAAAGCTGGAGGTGAGGGTGCAGAGGTGAGTTTTTTCCTTGTTTCCTATAGCTTGTTTATTCTAGTTCACAGATTGAGATACCTCAACTATCCTCTTTTCTTTGCTTACATGCAGTGAAGCTGCCGGATAATTAGGGTCTGCAACATCCGAGAAAAATGATTGATGATCGTTTCCTGGGATGTTTATTTCTGGTCATAGTTGACACTCACTCATATTGTGGTTGTGTGTTGTTTTGTGTTTGCCTTTTATGATTGATATTGGGTTGTGGTTTATATTGGAGCCCCATTGCCTGTGGCCTATAGGTGGTTTAATTTTAGTGACTACCTTAGCCTAAATGCAAATTTCTGTGTTAATTTGAAGTTGTTCTTCGATTAAGTTCTATTTGGTTGTGACCTCCATGATTAATTTCTGTTGGATTACAAAATCAGGTCAAGTTCGCAATTGAAATGTTGTCATGCATATTGCACATTTTAACCAATGTTTGGTCTCCTGTGTCGATATGATCTTATAATTAGAAAAACGGGATGTGGCGTATGGGATTTGAGGTTGTCATTTTCTTATAGATGAGTGAACTGAAATTTTTCGAAACTGAAAAATATCTGTTCATTGAGGTTGTCATTTTCTTATAGATGAGTGAACTGAAATTTTTCGAAACTGAAAAATATCTGTCCATTGTTTGATTATATCTGAGAATAAAACTGTGTTATAATTTCAGAGGTACTTTTTTAGTTATTCATAATGTAAACAAATTATAATCATATGAAATCGTTCCGAGTGAAGAGTTGAAAGAGTTGTGCTGATATAACTACATCGTTTTCTATTTTTGTATGTACTTTTATCGAATTAATCACATACTTTCATGGTTTTTAATATTTGATATCATACTATGATTATGTCATCTAATATACATAATATCGATTTCTTTATATAATTCTTTGTTAAAGCCTAGTGTTGTCAGCAAATTACGTTACATTTTGAAATTAATTTGATCTGAAGTTGGGGACTATTATTTTAACGTGTAATTTTAAATTTAGTTTATATTCATTTTATATGTAATCTTTGTATGATTTGAGCTCTGTATGTTATGTTGATAAAGACATTGAAGTTCACTATATTTTGCCAGATATATTGGGTTAGTCTTTCTTGTGTGATACGGATATTATTTCATGAGAACTAATAACCCATTAAACAAAAATCATGTTGGACTTCATTTCATAAAAATGGCAAAATATTTTGTGTGACGGGCACCCGGGTCTACCCGCCCCACGCGCCTCTCACGTGCGTTTTCATGCGATTCCACGCTTCTGGTGGTGTGTTCAAACACACCAAAATTCGTTTCAAGTAGTCATATCTTTATGTCATGTTAGTGTAACATAACATGAAAGTCAGCCTAATATAATTTGAATGTATGATTAACATTGTTTTTTACCTTCATGTTATGTTAGTGTTACCTTCATGTTATATTAGTGTTACCTTCATGTTATTTTAATTTAATGGTTTTAAACTAAGGGTACAAAATCTGGAAATGAGGTCACGTTAATATAACACAAAAGTAACATTAACATAACATGAAGGTAAAACCAATATAATATAAAGGTCACGACCAAAACATGCGAAAAAGTAAAGAGGTGTGGGCTAGATTGGTCCGTGCACGGCCCAGTCCTTGCACCTGTGAATAGGAGAGTCGCTCCATAAAAATATAATTCTCTTGAATGCGTTGCTTTTACAAATGCAAATTGAATATTGTATCACTCAATATTATATGTAATTTATGTTTTTTTTCACCATATATGTGCTGGTGTGTAGATGGATTAGATTTTTGTAATGATAGAACCAAAACATATCACATCAAGTCAACTAGTGACAATTAGAGAATGTAATTAAAATTTCAAGGGAATTGGAATTAACCATTTTGATTCAATGCACCAAGTGTTGCACCACCACATTGGAACTTATATAAAATTTCTTGAAATAATAACTCAATTCCTCTGACAATAATATGTGGTTGATCCTTTTCAAGGAATTCGTTGAAAAGAGGTTTTGTGTTTGAAAGGGAAATTGTTATGGAACATTTTGGCATATGCCAAAAACTATTCATCCTCAAGTTCCTTTATAATATGAAATATTGAACTAACAAAATGTATTCTTTCAGGTAAAAATACTCATATGAAACAAGTCGTAATTTCTCAATCATATTTTACAACTCAAAATACGAACTCAATTGAACACATTCTTCTAAAATTATAACTTCAAATTTTTGTATTACTTCATTGAAAATGCTAAAATACGGAAAGTGAAATTGATATGTCACATATTTAACATTATATTCTCATTATATGGGGAGTGAAATTAATTGATATGTCGGATACTGGGATTGCTTTTGACAAAACATGATTGTGGAGATAAATTAGAATATGCTGGGAAAAATCCACGAGACACAGAGACGAGACATCCTTCAATTCTTCTTTTCATGGTAGTCATGGGAATCAATTCCGATTCTTCCGCTCTCTTTATATTCTCCACGCTGATCATCGATACACAATCACACTATGGAGAATTCGCCTCACATATCTGCCGTCATATTTGATTTGGACGGAACCCTTTTGAACACCGGTATGGTTCTCGATTTTTGTTTTTTTTGTTTTTCATCTTTAGAATTTGATGCTTTCATGGAATTTGATGTTCAGAGGAGGTGACGAAGAACATTCTGAAGGAATTTTTGGCCAAGTATGGGAAGGTGCAGGATAATGAGAAGGAGAAGAGGAGATTTGGTTTGACTTTTAAAGAATCTGTTGTTACTGTTCTCAACGACTATGATCTTCCATTGACGCCCGAGCAATACGTTGAAGAAATTTTGCCAATGTACCATGGAACGTGAGTCTTCAAACCTCTGATCCACGTCAATTGTTTTTCTTCTTTATCATGGGGAATATGTGATTTGAGCAGTGTGTTTGTGGACGTAGTAAATCATGTATTGTCATGGCCTGTAAGACCCTTTTGTTAGCTGAGAAATCTGGTTTAAAGCAGTGTAATCAAAAGGGGAAACAAGATAGCGTTCAAGTGTACTTTTCGCAGATTAGTTGGTAAGTGAGGGATGGGAAATGATTCTGCTTGCTGGTTGTCACCGTTAGATTTTGTTAGATTCATCTTTATTCACTAGAGTAGTTGGCCAATGCGATACTAATTGTTAAAGCTATTCCAATATTAGCTAAATAACATTTCTGAAACCAACGTTTGAATTCGTAACATTTCCTCATTGCCTTTGATTCTGGAGGTGTGGTGTTGTATATCCATTTCGTAATATGTTAGAGAAGCTCCTTTACGGGTTTATTGATTTTTATTTTTTTTAACTTGCATATTATTGGGTTGGAATGTGATATTATTGGGTTGGAATGTGATTTGAGTATAAAGGTTTTTTGCTTCTTGACAAAAAGAAGTTTCCTGACAGTGTTTGAGTTGTAAGTGACAGTTCTTGATGTATTATGATATGAATAGAGGTGCTATGTGTAAATTACCAACTGGGTATGTACATGGATCCGACGTGAGATCAGCGTTGGTATTTAGGATGAGATGAATTGATGGTGGCATAAACAACTTTAATGAGCATCATTTATAGACTAGTAACTTTCACCTTTTCTATGCAGACTGTTCGCTGAGACATCATAATTTTATCTTCTAATCTGTTACATATAGGTGGCTGCTAGCGAAACCACTTCCCGGTGCCAATCGTCTTATGAAACATCTTCACAAGCATGGAGTGCCTCTTGCACTTGCTTCAAATTCTGTGAGAAAGAATATTGATGGAAAAATCTCATGTCATGATGGTACAGTGTTCTCTTTACCCAGTACTATTATGTCAGCTAAAATCATCATTCACTTCATTTCATTATGCATACAACTACATAATAATAAAAGAAAAGCAGTTTCTGAAACATTGATTTTCTATGACAGAGAACTCATATTACTCATGTATGGTTTTCCTTTCTCCTTTTGTCCTTTATATGCACCTTTTCATATCATATATGCCAGTTGTTGAAAGAAGTTGTGAATGCCTGACCATGAATATTTAGGGAGGCACGAATATATTATAAATGGAAAAATTGTTGCTTATGGCAATTCTTGTGCATTCTGTCAAGATATGGACCTGCAATTGCTGAATTATATTTTGGTACAGATCCCTTATCATGACACATAAGCTTGGGATGCTCTTCTTGTGTCTGTCAAGATATGGACCTTCACTTACTACTACTTTTTTCCTAGTATACTCACATACTTGGTATTGTTGTAAAACATCACAGAACCTCAACACTGAAATAGATCATTTTACTGTCATAAGTTGAATTTGTAACATATAAAGAGAGTTCAAAACTAAGCTATTTAACAGAACGATGTCATGTATTGATTTATGTATCTCAGCTCTGCTTAAGTATTGGACTTGATTGTATTGAGCTGTAATGCACTTGTTGAAGTTGTATATTTACAAAAAATACCATAGCACATTGAATTTTACTTTTGAAGTTTCTGAAAATCTGAGCTGAAAGTTTCTTCAAACTCAGTCTATTTGTTCATGATACTAATGACTCCATGTGAACATGGAGCATGCTGGTACCTGGGTGAACTTGCCCTTGAAGTATATGGGATAGTGTTAAGGGCTTTTTCTAAAGTTTGGGGAGGTGCCTCAATCAATAAGTAGTCCCTGTACCCTTGCTGTATTCCAACTGAGTGTCCTCAGATTCTAATAATGGTTTAGTTCATGTGGGTTTCTTGGATATTTCAAGTCCTACAACCACTCAACACTTCCCCCCGCCCACACCCCCCCACCCCTGGCGCCTTGTCCCATCCTATATTTTGTATTTGAATATACACTTTCTCAGATATTATTTTATCTTGTTTTGTTTATAGGTTGGAAGGAAAGCTTCAATGTGATTCTTGGAAGTGACCAGGTCAAGTCAGGGAAGCCCTCTCCAGACCTGTGAGACTGATTTTCACTATTGTGACCCTTTTTTTACTTTTACTTTGTCTTCCATATTTATCATGGTTGTATTCTGTGGTTTTCATGCTCTCTCCTTCTTGCTCTTTCTCCCTCAATCCTTCCCTCTCGTGATGTTTTTGTTTTTGAATTTAATTGTCCAAATGGGTGATATCTTCCCTTAGATTCTACACTAAACATCATCTTATATAGAACATGAATTTTATTTATATAGCTTTTGTCCTGTAAATCTCTATATTGTTCCAAAGATGATGCTATCTTGTTTCTTTATTTTGGTAATATCTATTTATGTCTAGCGTGACCTAAAAAATTTCTACTTATGTCTGAGTATATTTTCAATGCACTGCTGATTAGATTTTTGGAAGCTGCAAAAAGAATGGGAGTGGATCCATCATGTTGTCTTGTGATTGAAGATTCGATGTGAGTTTACTTATGCCTATTAATAACATGAATTTAGCTTCTATAATAGACCTAATACTTGATGTCAAATTACCGACTACAAAGGCGCATAACAGTCTACGACCTTGCCTAAATTGACTCTTTTGAGTTGCTTCTGCTGCCATTTGATCATTTCTTAAACCTATTAACTGCATGAGCACATTAATAAAATAGTGTATGTGAACTCCAGGAACAACTATAGTAATTTAAATTTCATTAGATGAATGGATTTAAATGTATTTATCATAATTGCCTTAAAAAATGTTGCAATGTCATACTGAGATCATGGTCTCTTTAAACTTCTCCATATCTATGTTATTGACTTACTAGATCTTTTTATTTTATGGGTGAAATTGCTGATAAATTTTAAGAGTGAATTTCTTTTGCACATAGATCAAAGTGAAGTAGTAATCATTCCAGTGACTGAAATATCAGAAAACAGCTATTAGCCTCAGGCAATTTGGGAACCTCTTTTGCCATTACTTCACTTAGATGGTGATGAACTCTTTCCCGAGAGGTTGTGCCCTATAAGAAAGATCTACAAATAATCCCAACGCTTACTCTGGAAGTTATTAGCTGGTGGATGTGCATTGTTTTAAAAGTATTATTTATATTTCTGAGTAGGTGTTTACATCTGCAAGACTCATTCTAATGGAACACCTCTTTTTTGTTTTTTTTTGTTTTTGTTTTTTTTTTTTGTTTGAGGGAAATGGAAGAACTCATTTGATATATGATTGAGAGCTTGTGTAAATTTATTTAAATTTCTCTAGGTTTGTACGATGTGATACATTCCCTTGTACTACCTTAGTACTTTTGACTTTACAAGCTTTTTCTTTTCCCTTTTTTTTTTTTTTTGAATACCATTTAATATCCAGTATTGGCTTTAACTTTTATAAATGCAGCACAAATTTTCCTCTACTTGATACCACAACTTATTCTGCATCTTGTTTTAAACAGTGTCGGTGTCAAAGCCGGAAAGGCTGCTGGAATGAAAGTTGTAGCAGTGCCATCAGTCCAAAATGAATCAGATTCATATTCCATTGCTGATACCATACTGCACTCACTCTTAGAGTTTCAGCCAGAGGAATGGGGTCTTCCTCAGTTTGAAGACTGTATGTCTCATGTTTTCATTACATCCACTCAGTTAAATTGCCTTCAACCCTTGCCACATATTCAAATCTGACCATTGCAGGGGTTGACAATGCCTTGCCTATTGAACCAATTCATCTATCAGGCATCTTTAGCAATGGGCTTCTCCAGATTTATGAAGGTTTGATAATTACTTTCCTCTTAAAGTCATTTTATTTCTACTCTGTTAATTCAATAAT
Organism: Scutellaria baicalensis; assembly: GCA_005771605.1. NCBI lineage: Eukaryota > Viridiplantae > Streptophyta > Magnoliopsida > Lamiales > Lamiaceae > Scutellaria > Scutellaria baicalensis. The sequence continues at coordinate 24,689,061 of CM016729.1, forward strand.
TAAATGTCTTCTGTTAACCATCATTCTGTCCATTTACTATTAAATGCTTGTTGTTTTGTTGAATTGATTTTGAAAGTTATATGTTGATTTAGATAATGGATTGTCGTCCATTCTTCCTAATCAAATCTGGGGCCTGTTTATTGGCTGGGCCAAATATAACGAAAGTAAGGTCTCAAAGGCTGTAATCAGCATAGGATGGAGTGTTGGTTGCTTTGGTTCTGAGAGAAAAATTGTGAGTATACATTGTTTCACTCAGCCTACGATCATTTTTGGCTTATGAGTTTGAAGATTACCTGCATAAAACTCTTGGTATTCTTTTCGTGAAAGTTTTACTCGTAGAACCAATACACTACACAGATGCATGTGCTGGTTGTTTATCTGCTGATTGATACATTGTTCCTTAATCTTGATGTCTCAGCAACCATGTCTGTTGGATGGGATTCATAACGACGATGATGGTAGTGAGATGCAGTTGGTGCTCGTCGGGTACCTCGGAAGATCAGATAGCAAGGTAAACACAAAGTAGTTAATTTGTCTTGGATTTGAAAAGATGATGAAATCCCATGATTGAATAACAATTGATGCAATGTGGTGTGAGCAGGGCAAGAAGTGGAAGAGCTTAGACATAGTTGAGGCACACAAAGTGATAGCCAATGCTGCCTTAGATTTGCCTGCTTTTTCCAAGTCCAATTAACCTTTCATCTTCCTCTCAACTATTTTTCATTTTCTTTCCTTTTCTATGCTAACTTGTATCACCATCTTTTCTTTCTTTCTACTTTGTCACAAAATCATTTTGTTTGTTTGAATTTTGAAATAAATGTTTAAGAGGAAATCATATGAGATTTTCAAGTACATCCATGGATATACAACATGAGATTATGACAAATATACCATTAACTACTCAAAATAATTAAAAATAAAAGGATTTCTATCAAATTCCCAAGTTAAAAATTCTATCAAGCAAACTGCAATAGAAGACAATAGGATCTTAAATACAGTAGTTCTTTAAACAAGGAAATCGGAAAAACTAGTATAATTTACTCTTATTGTTTCTAGATTGAGCTTTATATTAATAAGCAATTTGAGCCCGGCCTGATCGGCTGGCCCGAACGATCCGTAAATGAGGTTGGGTTGGACTCTAAAATTAGTGGCTCGAAAAACACCCGAACTTTTTGGCCTGGCCCAATGTCTCGATGGGCCGGATGGGCTCGGGCCTACCCGATGACCCGATAAATTAGTTTTTTATTACTTTTTTTATACAATTTGTAAATTTTATATGTGACTCAATTCCATCTATCATGTTTTTATGTATTCTTTTAATTTTTTTTCTTAATTATTTACTTCTTCAACTATTATTAACTAATTAGAATCCACTGACAAACTATGATAATTGAGTTCAAATATTTTTGATGCATAAAATAGTAAAAAAAGATCGGATGTTGCCCTCACTAATAGTTTAATTATATTAAATAAATTAATTTTGATTACATAAATAGAATATTATAATTTAAATTGAATGTTTTAAATTATCTAATAGGAAAATCTTTATCTATATAGATTGTTGTAAGAATTAAATTAATTAAAAATATTTTAATTTTAAAAAATAATTAGGGATTTGGCCCAATGGCACAAGCAGAGTTGGGCTGAGCTCAAATTTCTTAGGTCCGATCCTACTGGACTTTATCGTTTGGCCCGTTGGATTGGTTGGATCGGGTGAGACTACTCGAATTGCCACATCTAATAATTTATATATTTTCTAGCACAATCGAATCAAAAAGACAATTTTATCCTCAAAGTTAAAAGAGTTTGATAAGACAAATTAGCTAACTCGTCTTACACATTAAAAATGCAAAGGTTATTTGGATAATTTACTACAATTATGATTAAAAAAATGATTTTTTGTCATGTGCAAAACTATTTAATTTAATGGTAGTTAAGTTCATTCTACAAATATCACTGCATATGGAGCATGAAAGATATATTGTAGATATATTGGAAAATATCGTTAATATATCGTTTTGAAATACGCGATAATTTAATAAAAGTCGCTGAAGAGAGAAGGGACGCGAGACATCCTTTCTTTCCTTTTCTTTATTTTTTTTTTTGAAATTATGAATTCCTTTCCTTTATCTTTTTATTTAGTTATGAATTTAAGAGAATTCCTTTCTTTTCTTTTTTACTATGAATTATTTATATGTATTAAGGGCATATTAAAATTGAGTTTACACTCTCTCTCTCTAATTGAGAAGAATATCTCTATGTAAATTGTAGTTAGATTATTTAAAATAAATTAACACATTTCATTTAGGCTAATTCAATTAAGTTTAACTCAACTTTTCTTAAATTTAATAAAATGACTATAATGTATATAAATCATATTTTATCTCTATATTTATTGTATATTTATCATTTAATTTGAAATTTTAAGTTCAATAAATGTATTAATGTTAGTTATAATTACTAGATATATTTTTCAATTTTATTTACAAAATTCAAGAAATTAAAAAAATGACCGACATTTCCATCGAAAACGATTAATCGAAATATGTGTAGAAATCGATATTTTCATCATCCCTGATATGAAGGCAGCCCAACATCACAGATATTTCAGTTTAATCCATTTTCCATTACCACACACACAATCGCAGTCCAACAATGGCTGCAGCTCAGTGCTACCTGTCAGTGACCTCCTCCGCCATTCCCAGCTCGCAAGACTCTTCATCTTCACCACCACAGCCTCCGGTCCCAAGGCTACCCACCAAGATCATATTGCCCGACAAGAAGCCACTGAAATGGTCCACTGGGGTGGCCCCAGGCGATTATGGGGGCCCACCCACCACCACCAAGCTCAGGAAATACTGGGGCGGAGATAAGGACCCTCTTGCCTCTGATGACTACTTGTGGAACAAAGATTTCATGGATCGCATGAAAAAGTTCATTCAAGACCCTGAGGATGCCGATTCTTCTGCCTCTGCGTCTCCTAAGGTTTCATTTCTTTGTTTTATGATGATGTTGTGTTTCTGGGTTCGAATGTTTGATTTGGGAATTGTATTATTCATTCTTGTATTTTGAAAATTTTGTGTTGGTTTTACATACTTGACTAATTTGGCACATTGTTCTAGTTTTGACAACTTGATTGTATTGTTGTTGTTGAGAGTTTAAAATAATAGAACATAAAAGTGCAACCAATGCTTCAGATTTTCTGTTTTTCTGGTGTGTCAAATAAGTCAATTATTGATGATGTTTTGACCCCTCTTTTTGTTTATTTGTTAATAGGAAAAACCTTCTGGGTTTCTTAGCTTGAATAGAGTGATGAGCTTGGACAAGTATGTATAATTGCTGCTTTCAATCCTATTTTGTTTCAATCCCTTTTCTCCATGTAACAATTTATTGCTTTAACTATGCAGTTTGGAAGTTGACTTGAGCAAACAACTTACAGCACCTTCAAGATCAGTTGTTGAACAGAAAGTTGAGGAGAAAGTATAAATCTAGACTCTAGCATCCTTTTGCTTATGTATTGTGTAGTCTTGTGCATTCTCCTTGCATACTCATTGCAGTAAAATGATGTTTAGACTCAGACGTCTCCTGGTAGAAAATGGAGACCAGCCCCAACACGTCGTGAGCTAGACAAGTGGGATCGAGCTACCAAGGCAGCAACTGGAGGCAGTGTATGTCGTTTTATATCCTGCCATTTGGCAGGCAGTTCTTGTTCTTATAGTACGGTATTCTTTGTAGTTAAATGCATAAAAGTCCTATAGTCTGAATAGTTTTTCTGTTCTTTTTTTCTGTTCTTTTCCTAAAGGATGTAATGTTTCGGGAATCAAGACGCTCCAGAGGGGATCCTGAAGTTTTGGCCGCTGAATCTAGGGAACAGTACTATAAGGTATCATTGATTAAGAGTGATGTTCTTCTATATCCTCATGTATCCAGTTGGTAATTATTAAATTTCACCTTTTGAACTGTCTTCTTCCTTAGTTGAAGAACAAATTGCAAGTGTTAACAATGGGGATTGGTGGTGTTGGGTTGCTTTCAACCTATCTTTCGTATTCTCCAGAAATTGCATTGAGGTACTTCAAATTAACTGCATTTGTGCTTTTCAAAAATCATCTGTGATTTGTAAATGATGCATGTTTCCAATTTTTTTAAGTCGTCTACATATGAATATCCTGAATAAGCAGTGTTGCCTGTGCATCTAGGCATTGTTGTCTGAACAGTACATCTTTTTATTTTTGAATAAGGTTGTGTTGGATGAAGTATGAGCCTGAATAACTGGTGTATAATATCATAGAAAAATATGGTATTCCCCTCTTATCTACTGTTTTTCACTAACTAGTAATGTTACCATTTAATTCATTTAGCTATGGTGCTGGTCTGGTTGGTGCTTTGGTATACATGCGAATGCTTGGGAACACTATTGATTCCATAGCTGATGGAGCAAGAGGACTTCTCAAGTATGTTTTCCTTCCTCATTTTCTTTAGCATTCGGAAATATTGAGAAGATGGCCTATAATATAAAAATGTTAAGTTGGTTCTGTAGTTGCTTCTACATGAATTAGTTTATTTTTGTTGTTGTTTCCATCTCTATGTAAGGCCATGTGGTCTTTCAAGAATGAGTGCAGACTCAATGTAGAATTTCAGAGAGCACCCTTTGTGTGTCTGCTTCCCAGTTTTGAAGAACTATGTCGTAGAGAAACAAAAAGTTATCAAACATACTAGCTCTAGGGCATGATTGTGAAGTATGTTCACTATTATGAATTCTAGACAGGGCATTTCAGATTCATGAAATGTACCACTTGTGCACGTGTTAGTAAAAGTAATAGGCTCAATCAACTAGTGACATTCTGGACACACATAAGCTCTTGCATGTCAAGTGGTTGTCAATGCCACGTACGATTTTATCCATTCGTACACCTGTATAAATGTTTGTTTACAATTGCTTCTCTTTATTGTATGCTATCTTTTCCACTTTGGCATCTATTTTAATGAGTGAATACTATATGAGTTCTGCTAAAGAGTACTTCACAGCATAAGCCTGAAACTTGTTTGTCTACGTTGTGTCCGTCTTTATCCTTATAGTTGAAAAACTGATTGCTATCTCTTGCATTTGAGTAGTTGATAGAATCACTATATGCCTCATTAACTGGGACTTAATACAACTCAATTTTGAATCATTGATAGTGATTGAACTACATAGCATCATAACAGAGCAGGTTATATACACCAATGACAATTTCCAAACTACTTTTTGTATTGAAAGCAAAAATGTTTTGAGTGTCTTAGACTTTATAGTAGTGGAGTGAGTTTCTGATGATTTTTTTTTTTTTTTGATTAATTGAAAAAAGAGTCCTTTTATTTGCCGGAAATATAATGCTACATAATCTTTAAAATTCTTCAAATTGGGTACTCAGTGAGACATCCCTCCACTCACCTGTTTTCGTGTTTCATTGTAGATAAGCATATAACAACTGTTATTGGCAGAATCTTGCAATGCCACGAATGACGACATATAAACTTATAGTCGAGTTCTTGCAATTTATCAATAAAATCAGCTCAAAAGGAAAGATAATAACAAAACCTGAAGTTTAGACCCTGAGACATAATATCCATTGAACATTCAACAATAGACGTTATAAACCGATTAAACTTGCATTTATGTTGTCTTCTAAATCTAGAATGCATGAGTAGTCTACAGTCCCTTTAAATTGGGTCCTCACGACTTTTGATTTGCAGGGGAGCAGTCGGGCAGCCAAGGCTATTAGTTCCGTTGGTCTTGGTGATGCTCTACAATCGATGGAACCAGTAAGCCCTTTAACAACACACAATTTTGGCTTTTCTTTTTCCTTCAAAACATGATTCAAGAATCTATACCATATCATAAATGTAATATTGTCTTACTGGAATATTCATCCACAGGATTCTAGTACCAGATTATGGATTCATGCACCTTGATTTAATTCCAATGCTCGTTGGTTTCTTCACGTACAAGATTGCCACTTTCGTTCAAGTCATCGAGGACGCTGTGAATGTAGCCACCAGAAAAACCCAAGCATAATTCAACCTACCTATTGATGGTAATGAAGTGATACTAAATATTTGTATGTACATGATTATTGAGTTTCAAAAGAAATATCATATTTTATGATCTCGTTTTCTTTTGTCTGTGCTTTTACAGCCGTATTTCATCTTGTGTTTCATTTACTTTGATGATATCATCATTGTGCATTTGATGTGCATGTGTGATATGAAACACAAGATGAAATACTATTTTTTTGCATATAAGCTTATTCAATTGACGAGAACTGTTAAAACGATCTCTCTTGTGGTCATAGATGCTATACGTATGTGTATGTATGTGTATATATATGTAAGTAACAACAGATAGTAGATAGAGTGGAATTCCTTATGTGTTTAACATATTAGGTTGTAGAATCTCTTTGTGAAGTCTTATGCAATTTGGATAAATGCTGATAATTTTTCAGCATATTATGTTAATAGAAGTTGCCAAGCTGTGCCTCCATTAACTTCGAGAGGTTTTATGATTTATGACAACAATTTAAATATTTGAAATTCTTATAAACATCAAAGAACTTTGATTTCCTTCAACACTTGACAGCTTTTAAAATGTCTTTTTGATCATTATCCTCCATTGAAAGTAAAATGGTCCTTTGTGCGTGCAATATAAATGCAGTCCCTTTTCCTTTACTTTCACAATTTTAGGTCCTTCGAGCACAATTTTGAATGCCTATTGTAGTTCAAACCGAGCTTGAGCTTCGTGTTATAGAATTGAGCTCGAGCTCGAGCTTTTGTGGTTTAGAATGGAGTTTGAACTCAACAGTACTAGACTCACTCGACTCGACTCGTTTACACCTATTAGTTTGAGAGATGAAACCAAATTAAAAATGATAAAGATATGTAGCAATAACCTATTTATTCTCATATAGATATATATATATATATATATAGTATATAGTGTATTTGATCTATATGATTAAGAAAAAAAGTGCAATAATACAGAGTGGTCACTTCAAATAAATGACCCAGAAAAAGCTCATCCATTCTTGATCATTTTTCTCCTCACCCGTTTCAGTTGGCTTTTGAAGTTACATTAGAAAACACCAAATACTAAAATCAAAAGCTTATTTATTTATAATACCAAAAGTAGAAACTCCAGAGATTTTATTTCTTTAAGCATCTGGCACAAGAAATACATAAATTATTCTTGCATTGCATAATTTTGCAGAAATCTCGTGTCCTGTAATAACTCAGCAAGGCCTAACCAGTGTTCTGCAACCCAGCAGCAATACCCTTCATGGTCAGAATAATGGTGTCTTCCAACCCCGGCCCGTACTCACTCGTAGGGTTGAGCTTCACCAGTTCATCTGCTGGTTTGCTAGTATCCATTTCCATGATCTCCTTCGACAGATGCGGGCCTACATTCACGCTGTAAGTAGGATCACGAATCCGCTTCAACGTATAGATTTGACACACGTTGAGGACTGTAATGTATGGGTCACGTAGCTTCAGCCTCTGCCTCAAATAGGGGTCCCCTTCGAGCAGTTCCTTGTGTCCAGCAACCTAAGACAGACAAAAGTGAGCGTCTGAAATCCGAGTTTATTAAAATCATAGCAATAACAATCAAGAATTACCTGAAGGATGAGGTTCTGAGTTGCTTGGTAGCTGTTACGTAACTTCTCGCCAAACGGCCATAGATCCTCGGAGACTAAAAGCTTGTCGTACAAAGCAGCGATTTCAGGGTCTCCCTTGGCTAGAACCATTTCAATCAAGTCTATTGTGACTCGAAAGAAAGGCCATCCATTGTACATCTCTTTGAGCATTTGTAGGTTTCTTATGTCCTTATCAATAACATGTTTCATTGCAGATCCAAACCCAAGCCAAACTGGAAGATGAAATCTTGTTTGTGTCCATGCAAATATCCATGGGATTGCTCGGAGTGATTCTATGCCACCACTCGGTTTTCTTTTAGACGGACGGCTCCCAATGTTCATTCTACCGTACTCCAATTCAGGTGTCGCCTGAAAACAGACAAATTCAAGTTTGTAATAAGCACACTCGATCCTCTATGAATCTAAAATGCAAGAAAAAATAGAACTTACAAGGCGGAAGTATTCAACGAATCGAGGCTCTTGGAAAACAACAGAGCGATATTCTTTTGTTGCAACAACAGCCATCTCGTCCATGAGTGCACGCCATTCAGGCTTTGGTGCTTCAGGAGGGTGCATGCCATGCTCAAGTGTGGCTGCAGTAAATCGTTGGAGCGTTCTGAAGCACAAATGCTCCTCACCAAATGACTGTTCAATGACTTCTCCTTGAACGGTGACACGAAAGGAGCCGTGAATGGTTTCTGGTGGCTGAGATAATATAGCCAGATGTGTGGGGCCGCCTCCTCGTCCGACCGTCCCTCCTCGGCCATGAAACATTGTAAGCTTTATGCCGAATTCTTTGGCCACCTGTACGAGTTCTTCTTGAGCCTTATACAACTGCCATGCAGCGGAAAGCCGACCGGCGTCCTTACCAGAGTCTGAGTATCCGATCATGACTTCTTGTTTACCGTTGATTCTGTTACGATACCAATCAATAGAAAAGAGACGAGCAACAGCGGCGGGGGCTGCCTCAAGATCGGCAAGCTTTTCGAACAATGGAACAACTCTCAAAGGGGTTTTGACATGGCACTCTCGTTGCAAAAGCTCCACCGCAAGCACATCAGACGGGGCTGTTGCCATTGAAATTATGTAGGCACCAAAATTGTCTGATGGGAGTTCGGAAATAACGTGAAACGTGTCTAAAACATCGGTGATTTCCTCAGTTTTGGGAAGATCAGGCCCAAAGAGTGGGCGTTTGCCCCTGAGTTCGGATAAAAGCCACTCTTGTCTTTGTTCCTCGGGCCATTCTTTGTAGGACCCAATTTCTAGGTGCCTGGTAATAGCGTCTAGGACATCAGTGTGCCTATCAGACTCTTGACGGATATCAAGTCTCACAAGTGAGAGCCCGAATGTGGAAACTTGTCTTAGAAAATCGAGGAGGCTGCCATCAGCAATTGGTCGATCACCACACGAACAAAGTGATCTATAACACAGCTCAAGAGGCTCCAGAAACTGAATGGAGAACACAAACCATCATCTATTAGTAAATTGTTTAAGATGAAATCAGACTTGAATACCATTATCTGATAATCAACTACTATAGTTGTAAAAATGGTATTTTAAAGCATGATTACACGGATACATGGACTCAAAGATGTAAGGCGAAAATACTATGAAAATCAGTTGAAGAATACCATAAAAGAGAAGTTTAATGAAGAGCAAACCTCTTCGACATTGGTGAAAGTTAACTCCTCAGGAATATCAGACATTCCATTTGCAAGCATCTGACGAGCACGTTCACGAGTATGGTAAAGCTTGTCCCTCACGTCTCCAAGAATTACACGATAAGGCTCATTCGATGGGACTTGCTTCCAAAATTCTGGGAGAAAAAATTAAGGAACATAGCAAAATGAATCAGTAACATGAAACATTCAAATTTCTGTTAAGCATACAGAATACAACTTCGGTACTTAATTATTTAAGAACATTTTGCAGAAAACACACGAGAAGAGCAATTACACACTTGTTACACCTTCAAAGTTGGGTGAAACTAATGGAAGGATAGGAATATTAAACAAACTAAATCACCTATGTAATGTTTGGCATCCCTTTTAGAGGATCTATGAAGTTCTTGTCCACGCACGCGAAGTTCATCGCTGCAGCGCCACATTGAAAGCTGTCACAGACAATATCATCTCGTCAGAATTTTAAGGATTGATATTAACATGGTGAAGTTTCAGACAAAACTATACAATATCATACCTCAAACATGAGATCTTCAATCTGTGAGAAGTACATATTAGCAGCCATCATTCTTGCCAATAAGCATACATCTCTTGTAACTTCAGGAGTCACCCTAGGATTGCCTAGAATCATTTACAATAAACTTAGGTGCAAGCTCGTAAGATTTTGAAAGTTTAATACAACTATTTTGTACTTATTTACCACTCATAAAGCTTTCTACCAAAGATAAGTTCCCAAGATATTGTGAAGGAAATATCCTCATGAATTAAAATTGTGAAAACAAGCAGTCGATAAATTAAAACCATTAACGGAATTCTATAACATCATGCACACAAATTCAGAGAAGTATCTGGTTCATCCTATGTCATGACCTATCGAAATTTAAATTAGTTACACTCCATATTGAAATAGAAATCTTTACTTGTCCGGTCAATTTTTTTATTTTTTTTAATAAGGATCAGAGTTTCAATTTTCATATGTCTTTAGTCACAATACCAAAAATCATGAATTTATATGCAACACCGCATAAAGTAACACCATAAGAATGCTAGGTTCTAATGCATAGCATACCTGAGAAATCCAAATCAAATATTTAGAATAGGAATTCTAGCTATCATTATCCATTCGCGTGATTTGGAAAAATTACCAACACTCTTTTGCAACTCAACTTTTTAGAAATCAAAACTAGTGTCAACACATTCACTAAAAAAGTTTTCAATGGACAATACCGTCACGATCACCACCCATCCAGGAAGAAAATTGAATAAGAGGGGCATTATAAGGAACACGCTCGTTTATTCCAATGTTCTTCAAAGCAGTGTCAACTCGACGTAAGAATTTTGGCACTCCCTTCCATATGGTCTCATGAAAGTAACTCATTCCAGCTCTCATCTCATCTTGTGGAGTTGGGGGGTTTCTCCTGATTTCATCGGTACGAAACGCAGCTTGTATCTGAACAAACCACGTAGCATACCTATCAGATAATTTACTGTACCTAAATGAACTAGCAGAAATCTTACTAGGGATTATTTGAACGTCCCAATTCCATTATGATGCCTGAGGGCTCAAGAAATTACGATTCATGAATGAGAGACTTCTACATATCATTGCAATTTTCAGCCACGAAACATGATCATATCTTAACATTTAGAATGTCATGAGACAGTTCAGTCAATCGTCCTCCAAGTGAGGTCTGCTTGAGTATAATTGCCGAACAACAAAAGTAGCACAAACAATGGAAGTTAGACCATTAATCGGCATACCTCTCTTTGTAATGCCTCATCAAGCTCCTGCTTATCATCAGGGGTGATATCCTTCGCATTCAGCTGTGTTAAACAGTCACGAATTCTGGGAAAGACCAAATGGAAGATGTGAATACTCTTCCCACTTATCAAACAATTTGTCGCTAAATGAATTAGAGGACGGATTAAATCACTTGTCATTGAAGAACAACCAATGGGGAATTCAGATAAAAGACAAACGACCAGCATTTTACATCAATTTTGTTGCAAGATAGTATCACAAACCTTGCATGTTTTTGAAGCAAAGATCTACGAACAGACTGCGTAGGATGAGCTGTAAGAACTAAGTCCACAGTTTGATTCTTCAAAGCATCGAAAACTTCTTCTGGGGACTTGTTCAATTGTCCCACCAGCCTCTTTAAGGTCTCTTCAATGTCCGATTCAGTGGTTGCAGAAGCCTCGTCAGAAAAGTCGTGCTTCTTTAACTTAATCCTGCGTCTGTATGCAATCTGAACTTCTTCTGCAAGATTAGCTAAGGTAAGCATATTGGAGAACGATTTTGCAATGACGATAGAGTCCCCAGCATCCAAACTAGTGAGAACTCTCCCAAGCTCTTCCAGTTTCTGTGGATCACGTTTCCCTTCATACTCTGCGCAGATCTCGTAACAATCTTGAACCTAGTCCACATGTAACACGAAATATAAGACCAATATTGCAACCTTCGCAATTACTAAGAGGACTTCCACATCAAGCCATTCTATACTATATTGTAGTAAAATAGAGGTGGAAATAAACAAATGAGCTCCATGATCAAAGTGGAAATATACTACTAAAAGAGGAAACATTTACCCAACAATTTCTCAAAAGCCAAAACTCAAAACTCCAATTCCAACATCATGAACAAGACATAATTGACAGCAAAGCTCATTTCTGATTCACCAAAATCCCAGAAAAGATAAACCACCAAATATAAGAAAAAAATCCATAATTCCAAGTGCATTCCAACAAACAGAGCAAAGAACTGAATGACAGCAAGTAGAATGTAGAAAACAGCAATCTTTAGCTTCATCCACAAATCTTTCACAAAACCCAGAATCAAGAACAAAATAATTGCAGAAAAATCAAAGATTTTCATTACCGTTTCTCTGATTTCTTCCCCATGCAAATCTTGCAGAATATCAAGAAAACGATCGAGCAGCAGAGCATCATACTCTACCAGCTTATCGTCCTCAGAAACTTTGCCAGGCGCCAATAGCCTTAACTGGGCATCAATGGATGCCATTTTCTCTATCTTCCTACTCATCTCTTTCTCTCTCTATATATAGCCTCTCAGTAGACTAACAGCTGCCCTTTTTCCCCTTCCTTTTCACCTATATCCTACCTCAATTCAAGGCTGAACCTAAAAGGAAAACACAAAAAAAAAAAAAAAAAAGGGACACGGGATTTTTGGGAGGTCTAACTCAAACAATTCACGGATTAAATTGCGGCTATAAAAGTAGAGAAATCAGAAGAAAGGGTACATCAATCACAAGAGAGAGAGAGAAGGGATGGTTGAGGTTGGAAGCAGAGGTAATGGTGCATTTGGTTGCAGCTTTATAGAGAAATTTCCTTGAAAGCTCAGTTAAAATGTTGGTTTTTGTTTTATATTTTTCAACATGTTTTTAACCTTTACCAGGAAAACAGTTATGGTTCAGATTCTCCTCAACCTTTCAACTTAATTGAGCTGCGAATATTCTCTTCAGATTCTTTTTAGTACATGCTTAAGGTGAAATACGTGTAATTCATTAATCTTTTCAAGATTTCCACTTTTTTGTCTAATTTGAAGTTTTTAAGGTTTAAAGTCGTTTCTCATTAACAGAAAACATTAAATTATATACGATTCTCTCCGGTTTCAAAGTCATTTATACTTTTTATTATTTATAATAATTATATATTTTGGGACGGATTTAGGGGGCCCGGGGCGGCGATCGTCCCGCTTGAACTTTCAAAATTGTTACTTTAATAAGTAACTTTTTCAAATATTTTTCATTATTATCAATGATTTATAAGTTTCGCACCCTTATGTTATAAAACTTTATTCATTATATAATTTTGCCACCCTTGAAACAAAATTCTAGATACGTCCCTGTATATATTGATATATGATTTATAATTCATTTTTATGATAGGCAACAAACAAGAATATAAATAAATCAAAACACTTTCCCAATTTTTTTTGTTGCATTTCGTGATACTATATCGATTTTTTTAATAATTTCTTAACAAATCTTACCTAAAATTCTAAATAACTTCTTCATACATTACATCACTTGAAGAATTAATTATAAACTAGTAATTCACCCGCGCGATGCGCTGTTTATTATTTATTGTTGTAGTATATACGTAATTATATAATAAGATTGTTATTTTACAAAGTTATCTATGTATATTATATCATTTCAAACTTTGTATAATTTACAAATATATTTTTCATATCTCTATTAATTTTAAGGTATATTTTAATAATTTAAACAAATCATTGGGTAAAATAGAGTTTTAAGTGAAGAAAGTAGAGTTATGTTCAATCTCATACCACCCACCAGCAGCCCAACCTCCATCTCTTCTGTATTTTTCAGGGATTCCTTTATTTTTTGGTATCGTGTTATTTTAAATTCAAATAATACAAATTTATATATGTCATTTTTAATTATATTTGATAAAATGAAAATGTTTGAATACAAAATTTATTAATAACTTAAATAATGAACTTGAAACCTTACGTTCTATATGTTTGTTTTTGTATAAATTTTTCATGCTCGATAGATATTTTGATAAGTCAATTTTTGAGTTAGTTAAAAGTGGCCAAATATGGAAATAAGTTTTAGAATATAGCTAACATAGGCTTTAGTAATTTCCGAGAATCAATGATATAATTTCAAGTCAAAAATCGGGTTTTTTGGACAGTAAGGGGAACGAAACTGTAAAGCTAAGACTGGTCAAGCGCCATTTAAAAACGTTTTTGATGCATTAGTAAGTCTCATGTAAGACCGTCTCACGGATCATTTCATGTGAGACGGGTCAATCTATGACCAACATTTCACAATTCGCATATAAATTCATGGATATGAGATTTCTTAATGGTCAAAAAGGATTCGTCTCACGGAAATCATGCGTGAAACTCTAACGCAAAAATAAGAACAAAAGTTTTAAAATATTTATTTATATACAATATATCTCACAATTACAAAAGATATATTAAAATTTCACTTAATTTTAAAATTATTTTAAACATTAAGTAATTAAAGTTTAAAAAAGGATAAAATTTTTGAAAGCTTACATTCTAATTGTTTCTATATATTTTTTGTTGAATTTTTTTAATGGCTCGATAAATAATTCGATAAATTAATGAGTTTTTGAATTGGTTAAAAGTGACCAAATGACAATATTAATTTTGAAATATTTATTTTCATACAACATATCTCATAATTATAAAAAACATATTAAAAAATTTTTAACTTTAAATTTGATGTGAGATTAACATTTTAGACATTAAAAAGTTAATAAAATTTAAAAAAATAATTAAATTATTGTTCAATAATGAACAACAGTCTCAACAACAACAAATAATAATTTGTAGTCTTAGTAATATATTTTTAATAATTCGAAATATACTTATATTTTAAGGGTTAATTGCAATAAAAAACACAAACTTTACCTAATTTGCAATTTTAACCAATTTTTTGAATATTAGCAAATATAACATGAATTTTCATATTTTTTGAAAATTTAACCAACAGATATATTTCAAGTATGTTTATTTTGACAATAACTTTCACCATTTTAAATAACTATCATTTTGAATATTAAGTCATTGTTTTATTTCGAAACTATGATATTAATTTCAAAAATAAACATATTCGAAAACTGCATATTGGTTAAAATTGCAACAAATATGAAAGTACATGTTATATTTGCTAATATTCAAAAAGTTGGTTAAAATTGCAATTTGAGCAAAGTTTGTGTTTTTTATTGCAATTAACCCTATTTTTAAGAATTCTAAACATAAATATAAACATTGAAAAGATCGGTCTAAATAACACGATCATTTTTATTGACAAAACTATTAATTTTTGAAATTCTTCCATCAACGAAAACATTGATATGACATTTTTAGGAGTGAAAATGACAAAATTGTACCAACTTTACTCTTTTTACATATAGATATATTTGAATATTAATTGATACATAAAATAAAACTTATAACTTCTTTACATACAACATTAATTAGTACATAAATATAATTAAAGAATAATACTAATATTTGACGAATAAACAGATTTATAACTTATTTATTATGACTATAAAATTTTCACTAAATTTATACCGTCCACTAATAAGTTAGGAAAATGAAGAGTTGAAATAGATATGTACACAGAATTTATATTTCAAACTCTTTAAAATAAGCTTTGTTGTATTAATTTACTGCATTTTTGAAATTTCATTTTTTTTCGTAGTTCAATAACTTATATCCACAAATATGATAATAAATTCCAATTAATTAATTAAATATTTTAATCCAAACAATGAAAATAAAATGAATTTCTATTAATAGAAATGCTGAAATTATTTATTGAATTTTTTATGTTATTTGTAATTTATAATTTACAGAATTTAGTTGATTTGTTAGTTTTTCATATATATTTTTTCCTAATTAACATAATATTGAATGAGTTTGAATTTTTATTTTTTAAATTTTATATTCTTAGATTTAATCCTGTGATCTTATTATATATATATATATGAGATTCTTATAAAATTTCTCAACTTTTAATTTTTTGAATATTTTTTCTGTTCTTTTAATATAATTTAAATTTTATATTACTTTCCAAATGAGTGAATTTTATAATTTCAAGTTTTCAAACATACTAATTATATTTATTATTCTCTAAAATTTGATCAATTATTCTTTGTTGTTGTAATAAAATTGATCAATTAATATGACCCAAAAAATATAAATAATAAGATTTATAACTCAAATGCCCAATTGAATTCCTTCTAAAGCTCATCATTATGGTAAGACAACATTAGGAGGGAAAGTGACACTTTTGTAAATTCTCCAAACTGTCTTGCTTTTATATAAGTATAGACTAGTAGATACTATATACTAATATTACCCTGAAATTATTATAATTGTAGGATATATAATCTATATCTATATATTTATATAATATATAATACAATTAACTCCTTAAAATAGAACGACAAAAGATTCTCGCTCATTTCACTTACTAAATATGTAATATATTAATGGCAAAAACTTATATACCCCTGGGGCATATAGGGGCATGTATCTAGGTGTTATATACATGTTCTTTAGGTGTTATATATATATATATACTCTATAGGTGTTATGATTCTTGGTGTTATAAATATATTATATAGGTATCATATGTATATAAGAGTATACATGTGATACCTGAAGAGTATATACATGACACCTGTAGAGTATATATTTAACATCATATGATGATTAATTTGGGGGCACCATGCCCCAGAGGCACACAAGTGTTACTCTATATTAATATTTAATTAATAATTAATGGTTGATAATTATTAAATACAGAAAATGTATATAATGTAATCTCTTACATATGGAAATTGCCTATTAATCATGTCATATTAGTCTATCACACATTAATTTGCTTTATCAACAAAAGTATATATATTTAATCAAAGCATTATTTTTCTCCACTAAATTATTTATGTGTATATATATATATATATATCAATTTATTTTCTACTATATATATTAATAGATAATATTTATGTCATGATTAAAAGCAAATATATCTAAAATTACATAATTATGGTAGCATGAAGTTCATTATTATATGAACAATGATAGAATTTTTTCCTATTGATATAATATAATTTCATGATTTTAGATTTATTAGACTTTGAAATGTGTATATTCCAGTACTATTTTTCTATAATATAAATTTTGATTTTAAGGTAAATTCAAAAAAAAAAAATAGTGGGATATTAAATTTATAAATTTTATTTTGAAGTAATACAAAAATATTAGTACTGGTTTTACATTCATTATTAATAAGCTTTTTGGAATGGCAAAAACTTATATACCCCTAGGGTACGAAACTTAAATCCGTGCCCTCAACCCGACCCAGCGCGTGGTGTTAGATATATATTCTTCAATTATCACGTGTATACTCTTAAGATATTACTTTACATTGGTATACTATTTAAATATCACATGTATAGTCTTAAGGTATTACTTTCCATGTTAGATGATTCAGTGATAGGTATTAGATATATATTATTCAGGTCAACCCGTAGTACTTTTTTGTTCTATATGTATCACTTATATATTCTTAAGTTATCACATGTATACTCTTAAGGTATTAGTGTACTATACTCTGTAAATATCAAATCTTAAAATTTCAAATGCAAATTTTCATCTTCTTCCTCTTCGAATTTTTATGCACGTAATCTCATATGACTGTAATAATTTTTTTTAAATGTCTTAAAACATTGTAATGGAACCGTGATTTGTAATCAACCATCTAAATCTACAAGAATAAAAAAGAAGAAAAATAAGAAGAAGAAATCATTAACATGTTAATCATGATTTGAAGAAAAAACTACAAAAATAAGTGCCCTAGATTTGTAATAGTGTCAATCATATGAAAAGTTTCAAAAAAAAAAAAAAGTGCTCAAATTTTGAAGAAATTCAGATTTGAGATGAAGAAATAAGGAAGAAGAAAATGAAGAAGAAGAAGCACACAAAAAAATGAAAAATTAATATATATATATATAGAATATATATATATATATATATATAATATGAATGGGTTGGGGGCACAAATTAAAAAAGTATCACTTTTTTTTAAATATATATTTGCATGATTTTTATTTCAAGTCAATTATGACAACCAATTAATAAAATAGTAAAAATTATGGAAACAAAAAGTTTAAAACTGGTAAATCATCAGTCCTGCTATCCTACCCACCGTGGCACATTAATATGTGTACACTGTTGACGTGTCAGATATTCACATATCAATTAATTTCAATTTCCATATAATGAGGTGATGAGATTATTACGCGTCAACAGTGGACATATTAAGAGCTGCACACCGTGGACATTTTAACATTTTCCAGTAAATCATATGGGTAGTACATTAAATTGAAATAATTTTGAAGAACTATGTTATTTTCAGATCACAATATTTATTTCAAAAATTACTAACCGTTGAAATTTTATTTGCCGCATTGTATGATCATGTTGCACACGTTATGAATAAATTACTGAACATATATTTGCATAAAAGAATTTCAGGCCATTTGTAACAAAAAAGTATTATTAGAGATGTCATAATTGGTTTTTGAAAAGACGACCTTTTGATGTTTCATTTTATTCATTGAGAAAGTATTAATAGTGGGACAATGTATGATAAAAGTAAGAAATATTTAAAAAATTCTTAATTATATGAGTAGTATATTAAATTAAAGTAATTTTGAAGAACTAATTACCCATACATCACATGGGTACCAATTGGGAATAATATTATGAAGATTCGGGAGCATTATTATTTCCATAAATTAACATATTTCAAATTAAACTGAAAATATTTAAATTTTATTATGGTGTGTCATGCGATCAAGCACTAAATTAGTTGAAATCTCCAATAATTTTCTTGTTATTATATTCAACATTTTCATATCAAAATATATAAATAGTAAAATTTATGTCTCTGCATCGCAGGGGACATATACTAGCTCTTTGTTAAACGATAGGCGATATAGTTATTATAGTAAGATTATTAATTATTAAATGATAGCTATATATTTACAATATATAACTATTGGCACCAACATAGATTTAGATTCATGTAACTGGACAACCCGACTCGAATCCAAGCTCGTCTAGATAATTTTTTTCTCTTCAGCCTTCAAGTCATTACCTACCTTTATGTTGTATTAATGTGACTTTTATATTATATAAGTGTGATCTGTATGTATAAATGTGGTGACTTTTATGTTCAGTAATTTAGAAAAAAAATGAATATTTTGAGAAAATGGCCATGATTAGCCTATTTCCTAAAAAATGAGAACAAAATAACCCCCCACTATATATTTCCACCTTTATACCCACTTTTTAAGAAATGAGCCAAAAGTACCCACTTTTCACCAAAGTCAAATATGGGCTCTGACACCAATCATCAGGAAAAGAAAAACTTTTTTCTCTTTCCTCTGTTACATGGCCACGTGTAGACTTGATTTTCAAAAGTTTTCGTGTAGGCTTGATTTCAAGAGTTTTCGTGTAGGCTTGATTTTCAAAAAATTTCGTGTAGGCTTGATTTCAAGAGTTTTCGTGTAGGCTTGATTTTCAAAAGTTTTCGTGTAGGCTTGATTTCAAGAGTTTTCGTGTAGGCTTGATTTTCAAAAGTTTTCGTGTAGGCTTGATTTCAAGAGTTTTCGTGTAGGCTTGATTTTCAAAAGTTTTCGTGTAGGCTTGATTTTCAAAAGTTTTCGTGTAGGCTTGATTTTCAAAAGTTTTCGTGTAGGCTTTATTTCAAGAGTTTTCGTGTAGGCCTATTTTTAGGTGTTACACGAAAACTATTATATAAATCTTATTTGTCCCAGTGGAACTATAGCTTAATTTGCTCATTGTGGTCCTGGGTTCGATTCCCACGGCAACAGTGTGCCCTTTTTTTTTTTGCTGAAAAGGTGGGTCAATTCTGAAAATGTGTCAATGTCACACAAGTCAAAAGTGGGTATTTTTGGGCTAAAATTTAGTTTTGAGTTAGATTTGTCCTTCCATTATAATGAGTGTTTTTTTTTTGTCCATATATATAACAAATAGGGTAGAAATGGATATAACCCCTATTTTTTTTTTGTTTTTTTGCTTCTAATTGACACCCTTAATTTGTATTGGTTTGACTTTTATGTACAAATATCATGACTTTTATGTTTCGTAACTTTGAAAAAAAATGATTATTTTCAGAAATTTTTCAGTGCATTTTTTTATAAACATACCGTTATGTGATGTTACTCATACCTTTATGTGATATTATTTGCATCTTTATATATTATACAAATGTGCAACTAATGTTATATAAAGATGCAACTAATATCATATCAACGTATATATGTACAAATTTTGTTAAAATTCTTTCTTTTTTTATAAGCCAGGGAACAAGTCTTTTAAGGATGCTCGAATACATGAAGTTTTACTCCTCCCATATTTATCGTGAAGGGAATCAATAAAATTGACGGACATAAAAAATGGATGTTAATTTGAAGTGTGTATGATCTTGCCTTCAACAACTATTCATTTAGACTTTGAGTTTTTTCGTCAAATGTAGCTTAATGGTTACTCTTTTTCCTCAATGTAGTTTTTTCCTATTGGATTTACTATATTAACATTTCGACAGAGCCCGCTTTTACCCTCGTGCTTTTTTCGTTGGTTTAGAAAATTGTATTTTTTGTTTTTCTTTTCATATCATGATCTACCTATAATTTAAAAAAAAAGTGTCACGAATATTAAATATTACGATTTTTAGGGTAGAATTGTATTACTCTATGCAATAAAAGTAATCAATATCAAGCACATAACTATATCATATAGTTGACAAATATACACACATATATATCCTTTTCCATAATTTCCTTGATTTACTTTGTTTTTTGAAACTAGATGACTAATAAATTATATAACATCTATATTTATATCTATATCTATATCTATATATATATATATCTATATTTCTATATACATATATAATAACAATTGTCCCCTCCAAATAGAAAAATTTCCCTCACCTCCCAAAATTAGAAATAAATTATTTCATGTTTATATATTTAATATTATATTAAACATTATATATATGTTAATATTATGATCTATGATATTCACTAAATTTTGGAAAATATTATATATTTATGGTATATGAATGTTAATATATATGATCACATATATTAAGTATTTAATAATCTCTACATATATATTATCAATTACCCCTCAAAATAGAAAGGATACAAGTTTTCCTTCCATTTCCACCTCCCAAAAGTAGAAATATAATTTTTTATTATTTCATATCTATAAGTTAAAAATTATTAATATATTAGACATGATTTATATATATTGTAATAAAGATTAAAAATATATTTGTTGAATAAATTCAACAATTCTAAACATTAAAGTTAAGAAAATAAAAGATGATCTCTGATTTTTTACCACACATATATAATTTTAAAATTTACAAAATAAGTATAAGAAAATATCATTTATAAATAATGATATCAGAATATGACGAAGAATTTTTTAAAAACTCATTTTCCATTTCATAGTATCAATTCATATAAATAAATTTTCGTTATTAATCACGAAGAGTAGATGATCGTCACATTTGTTAGAGCAATAATATGTCAATGAATAAATTTTTGCATATATCTTTTAGATACTTATGATTTTTATAATAAATTTCATTGTTATCTACATAATTATAAATTTTGAATTTTAAATAATACAAATCTATGGTGTGAAAGACATTTTGAATTAAGGTCTAGTCGTCTAGATCATCTATACCCTATGAATATCATTACATAATTATCTTAATTTATTTCATGAGCCATGTGTGTTACCCATCATAGTTTGTCGATGTCATAACAAAATTTATAATTTAAAATAACATTTAATGGAGAATAAAAAATTCTTGTAGGGGTAATTACAACAAAAATAACGAATCTCACCAAAACTGCAAATTTAACCTGACCGTTAATCATTAGCAAATTTAACACGATTTTCAAAGTACATCCACAACCAACAAACAAATTTCAGACATTTTTTAACTCTATACATTCGTATTTATAAGTGAATTAATACATGTTTATTACAGGTAGTAGTATCGATTGAGGGTTTTTTTACATGGTTTCTGAAAATTTAAGGATTTCTGAGATACTCGAAATCTGCTCGTCAGTTACAGATGCATGAGACATTGAAATTATGTTAAATTTGCTAATATCCAAAAGTCACTCTAAAATCGCAAATTTAGAAAAGTTTGCAACAATTATTCCTTTATATATATATATATATATATATATATATCTTCACCGATTAACCAATTTCCAAACACCCCGACATTATTAGGCTTTTACGTGGAAAAAAGAAGAAATTAATAAAAGCATTAAGCATATATATATCCTTGTCGGCATGCATGGCATCCTCTCTCTTACAATGGCCTTGCAATATTTGGATACATTTACAAAGATTATTATATATCTTCACAAATACTCATATGCAACCGTCTCACATGCGACGGCACTCGCGCACGGTCGACCGTGCCCCAGGACACGATCGTGCGCGACTTCACTGTATAAGTATGTCTTTTTCAATAATAAGTATGTGATTTTTCACTATAAGTATGTGATTTTTTTTTCTCGCCCACGACCGTGCCCTGGGACAGACCGTGCCTCGCGTGAAAACTAAGAGCAATCTGTGGCGCACGGTCGTGTCCTGGGACACGGTCGAGATAAGTATGTGATTTTTGTCTATAAGTATGTCTTTTTGTGCTATAAGTATGTGTTCCCGCGCACAGTCGACCGTGTCCCAGCGCACGACCGTGCGCGAGTGTCGTCGCACATGAGACGGTCTCACAGGAGTCCAACTCATATATGTTATGCTACACAACAAAAATATGAAGAAGAAGAAGAAGTTGTCCTTAGAAGCTCATGAGAAGTCAATTTTGATACCTTTTTAGCTCTTGAAAACTTGAACAATGAAGAGGCAAATCTACTTAGAATTTGGTTCTTTAGGAGAAGCAATATAAACAACAAAAGTTGGATTTTGCATATTTAATGAACCCCATCTAAATATGTGGCTCAAAACTTCAAGAGCTCTTAAGGCCATACGAAATTAACCCCCACATATATGAGTTTTTATTTGTTTTAATTCATGAAAATTAGTCCATTGAGATCTTCACATTCTTTTCTTACAATGATCTCTGCACCTACCAAAGTTGTCAATAAGTTCAATGAAATGTTTTATTTTATATTCTTGCATGCCAAGTGATGTGAGACATTGGTCAAGATCATTCAAACGTTATTCATAATTAAATGGCTTGTTTATTAATAAATATGTAACTGAAAAAAACTACTAATATCAAATGTACGACTAAAAGGTACTTATGATTGTCCAAATGGTATCATTATTAATTATTAAATAGTTTGTAGGGCAATGCCAATAATAAAATAAATATTTTGGCAGACAACACCAATTAATTAGGATAATTTTATCCCCACGAAAACTCATATGAGACGGTTTCACGGATAGTTTTCGTGAGACTGATTCTTATTACCCATGAATTGAACTAATTTCCACAAATGTTATATGAATTAGTTAATGTTAAGCGTGGGTTATAAATTTACCCGTCTCACATACAAGATTCGTTAAATAATCTCATATATGACCTACTCTTTTATCCCGGCCACTTGGGGAAAATTCGAAGTTCTCAGGGGGTTTTCATCAACCATCGCCATTTTAATTTACATGGCTCACATATAGATTATGGGGTGAATTATCTTCATTATTTTTTATGGTTAAATTAGCAAACAAATCTTAAAATTGTGGAAATTATAGTTACGTCTCTTAACTATTAATTATAAAAAAATGTAATATATATTTTCGATCAATTATATTATGTGGGTATATATTATAAGTTAATTAGAACACGCTTTTTTTTTTTTTAATTATATTGTCCTATCATTCTAGAAAAATTTAAAGAGATATTCATAAGTTGAAATTTTGATCACTGAAAGAATTTAATTATAATTTTTATGAGTAACAAATTTTAAGAGTATGTACTTTATCCTAAATAATTTCATGAACATAACCTAAATGTTATGATGTATATATACTTGATAATTTATCAAATATATATAACACCAAATCTAGACTTTTAATATTCATGTATATTAAGGTTCCGATCACATGACATGAGACAACATGAGCATAAACTTTTATTCTCATGATAATTGATAGGTACGTAGATAGTACAAAACTGCACATCTTAAGTATAATAAACATTTTATTTTAAATTAATTTTAAATATATAATATATTTTAAATGATTTTAAATGTAATATTCATATAAAATATATCAAATTAAAAATGAAAATGTATGTTGACGGTTTCAATGAATTTTTTTTAATGTTTTTATGATAAAATATAAGTGTTAATTTGTTATAAATAGATATTAAATCTAGAGAAAAAAAACACAAATGGAAATGTATTATATATGTACTTAATAGTGTACGGTCATATAAAACAATACAAAGTAATACTTATAGAAATATTAGATAAAAATTGTTATTGCAAATTTAACAATTTATTCATTTGAAATACACACATAGCTGTCATTCTTTTTTTTTTTTTTTTTGCCTATTCATATATGGCAGTCGCCTAATGGGTTGGACAGAGATGATTTTTTTATTTTTACAAATCATACATGATATATTGATTTATCAATCTTATCGTTATTGTTTATAATATTTTTATTGAAAATGTTTGATTAAGTCCAATTTTGAATTATTTTATTTAAATAGATAATAGAAGAGATTTTTGTGTATTTGATAAGTTAATATAATTTGTTTTGTTTTTTGTTTTCTTTTTGTTTTTTGTTGTTTGATTATATGTTATATGTGTGTTATAATTTTTTGAATATATATGTATAGTATACCTTCCTTTTTTTTTTCTTTTGTGCCACTAAATTTAATTTATTGAGATTTTCAGTACTTAATGGGGGTGCACATGTTTGGTGAATTCATTTTTATTTTTCTTCTATTTCGAATAGAGACTTTCCCATCCAATTTGTTTGTTTAATCCATATATTAGTATATTACTTTATGTATTTCAAATATCTAATATTTATAATACAATTGCTAATAATAATAAAATTTAAGTTTAAAATATCTAGCTCTGTACTATTATAAATATTAAAAATATTGATATATTTATATCAAAATAACTATAATCACATTATATATGATACTGTATTTTTCAATATTCATATGAAATATATATATATATATATACATACTGTGTAACGCACAAGTACACTATTCGTTTTAATATAAATGCAATATAATCCCAAATGAGAATGAGCATAATGGTGGGTATATATAAAATATTATTTTAGAGTTGCAATCACTTTGTATTTTCATTTTGTCCCAATTATATGGAAATGTAAATAAATAAATAATTTCCAAGAGAAAAAATTTAAATTAAGAGGTTGTGAGGAAACCACGTGTTCTTGGAAGCACTTATATTGATTAGATCCAATAAATGAGAATCCTGTGGTGTCCCTTTCCATGTGAAGGACATACAACTTGTTAATTACGCCTAACAAACTTGTGACTAGGGCCGGGTATCGGATCGGGTATCTTCGTATTCGGGTCTTTATCGAGTACTTGAGATTCAATGTTACTTTAAATTGATCCGAAAATTTTGGGTACCCGAATTCGGGTAATTTTGGGTATTTGATTTCTTTCGAGTTAGTTTCGGATATCCAATTATGATGGTATTTGACTTTCCTATTGTATTTGACAGCATTATAAATAAAGAGAAGGTTTTAGGTGTCCCAACCCGACCTACTATCCCTATCCGTAGAGCTCTTCTTTATCCTCTGCTCGCCTTCTTCTTTGAGATCACCACATTCAAGAGATCTCAATATTTAAGATATTTTAAATATCTCTGCTAGAAAAGAGATTTTGAAGTTCATAGAAAGAGAGCATCTCATGCATCAAATTCTTCCAAAAAGAGATTGAAGACATATTTTTGAAGCAACGTGTTGTCCATAGAAATAGAGAGAAGTCATCATCGTTGGTGCTATGTGGATCCCACCAGAAAACAAACTCACTAAGTCACTTCACAAGACTTTATATTAGTATTTTCAAGGTTCATAGGATTGTTAAACTATCTTCCTCATATTCAAAAAACCTTTTTGTATTATCATTTCTACCTGCCATCTTATAGAGATTAATTTCTCACTTACCAAAAATTGGTTTTAAACGATTCAACATGCCTATATAATCTACTACAAACATAGATTTGTCTTTTAGCACTCAATCCATAAAATGATTAATCATAGCCACTTCAAAATTAATCAAAATGGTGTAAGCCACCAGCTTCCTAAACCAATTTTCCAACAAATGATATATATTATTAGGTAATATTTTACCAGAAAACCGTTCATCTTCATCCCTGACTTACATGTTAGACTATAATCCATCGAGAGCTCGTAGGCTTTTTACTCTATAATATCAAGAATACAATCAGATTGGTGTAAATTTAAATGCCACTAATTTTTAAACTAAATCATATAAATTCACTTTTTAACCAAGATTCTCTAAATTCAAAATACCTTGATCTCTTTATTACCAAGATTCTTTGAATTCATAATAGCACCTAATATTTCAACTTTATTCTCTCATTACAACCACAATCTTAACGACAGAATAATGACTATTCAAATGTGCAAACATGACTAAAGCCATTTTTGTTGATTGATTTTTTTCTTTCCATCATTTGTCACATTTATTTTTCCCTTTGAAACCACCAATCTCGCATACAATTCCTCATCTTAGATCTCTTTCAATTGATTCCAAATATGCCTCCACGTTTTCTTCATGAGAAATATCAAATCAACATCTCAATTCTCAAGTTAGTTTTCATTTTTTCTCATTATAAAGACCAATATGAGACGTTAACATCTATATAAATTCGTAAGACCGTCCCACGAAAGTCCTCTGACCATCAATAAGTTTCATCATACACAATGAAACTGCACTTGCAAATAAAATAAAAGATACTTGTGTTTAGAATTACTCTTGTGGCAGCAAATACCTTATTAAATATTGCAACCAATTAATTCTAAACATGCATGAGTTATGTTAATAGCTACATCAATAAATGATAACTAAAATTGGAGTTATACATGAACATTGATATAGAAATATATCAAACACAATATGTGTATATTAAGCTTCACCATAATTTGATTGAAAAATAAATATTGTTGAGTGAAGAAGAATGTTTAGAACAGAAGTGCAGCCTTAGTTGAATAGCTTCCTGAAACCGTCGAAAATCCTGAGAGCTTTCAACTCTCCACTTCTCATATCTCTCAATCTCCTTCTCAGTATCTGATCAAACAAACAAATTTGATATTATCAAACCATCTACACATTTCAAAGGCTAAGTTCTATAGATTAAGCTTCTAAACCATTTAATCTAAACGAAACAGTCATCGATTTTAGCAAGATTGAGAGAATATGCTTACATATTGTGCACGAAACAGTATCCTCCGTTCACTCGTACATAAATCCACAGCAAGCTGTTTCAAGAACACTTTCCGGTTCAGAAGCTTTGGGTTAGTCACATCTAAATCCATCGATCCACTTGCCTGTCCAAAACACCAAAAACTTATGTACAACCTAAGGTTTTAACATGTGCATTGTTTATGGATTTGAGTGATTTGGAACCCTGATTAGAGTGGATTTCAAATCTTCTCGAACAATTCAATAATTATGGTTCAAAATGAGAATATTGAATCTCATTTTAAATCCAAACAATACCAATGCATTTTCTCAAAATCTTCAATCCATCAATGTTTCTCACTCAATATAGGCCTTATATGTACTACTATTATGTTAAAAAATATATAAAAAATTATGTAGTATACTTGCCTGAAGAAACTTAGAGTACTTGGATATGCTGGCTTCACAAGAATCAAGAATAAATTGCAGAGCGTCTTCCTCTATTTCAGCATATCGAGTATCCTTCTTCGATGTAGTCTTGTTCGATGCAGCAGCAGCCATCTGCATATATTTCATAACAACAGATTTATATAATATCACCGGCTTCTTGTTCTGCTATTCAAAAAATTGCCAATGTTTATCGATTTCATTGCTATCTACTGGAACACTATTAGATCAAATGACAGACCTCATGAAACTGGTTCATCAGACTAGGGGGGCTCACTGCTAGGTAGGCATAAGCCATCAACTCCAATGGCCAGCCAGTGATTTGTAAAGGAAAACATTGTGACCTGTTAACATTTCGCGATATGTTACTTATCAGAAAATTGTTTGTATTTAGATTGCTTGATAAGTTGGTAAGGCACACTCACACAGATAGTCCATGCTTCTTTAGAGCTTCCATCTTCTCTTTGTAACACTTGTCTGATTTTTTAAGAGAAAGTGGCAACTCAACAGAGTCACTGGGGTTGGTCCCTTCTCGGGGAACAAATCCGTAGGAAAGCAATAGCTCTCCATTTGATTTCTTTCCATATGATATGAAAACCTGCATTAAGATCACCAGATTATATCAGTTGCATACAATCTTTAGAGAGAACTAAAATATCTACATTTTTTTCATTTTTTTAGGGTAAGGGAAATATCAACAAATTGGTAGCACAATTCTTGAAGCTTGTGTACCTGCTCACCTGGCTGATATGCTCGATCAGTAGTGAAAACAACTCCCTGTGATGATTTGTCGTAATCTAGAAATGTATCGACCTAAAAAACCAAACCACTAAAGTTATTAAGATCATAGCAACTACATCCTCAAAAAATATAGATAATTTTACTCCAGCATATTAGCCTTGCCTCACAATTATGGTTTAGCATATCGGCCCAAGGAACTAAGGCAACCCTTCCATCCATTGAGGGTAAACGAACCTGAGTATGAGTAAAGATAACTGTTGGTGTGAAAAATGAATAAAAGAAAAAATTACTTAATAAAAGATTCAACAGCAAGAATCTTCCTCGATTCACTCCCCCCCCCCCCACCCTTCCCCTTCCATGCACACACAACTTACCAAGCGAGAAAAAAGAATCCCGAACGACCACTTAAAAGTCTCCATGTTGAACACCTGTAATAACACATAACAACAGTTAAACTGAGCAAGGATGCTCCTCTGCAGCATAGATAAAGTATGAATTCCATGTTGATTACTTAGCCATTATATGCTCACCTTAAGTAAGACTGAGCTGTGAGAATAAAACTAGACTACAAATGAAATAATTCAGAAACTAACATGAAAATAGCCTCCCATCATATACCACTAACAGTTTCATTTTTTTCAGCAAAGAACTCAAGAAAACATGAGGAGAATGAAAAGTTTTTTTTTTTTTTTTTTGCACTTCCAGTTTACATTACCTTTTCAAGTAACCAAGGACATGTCATTCCTCATTCATCAAAATTGAGGTTCCAAACTATTTTCACACCTACAGCTCTCTTGAAAACTAATAAATGAGGGGATACACACACACACACACACACACAAACTTATATTATTTTATTTTGGCCATTGTCGCTCTGTTTTACTCTTCTACTTTCTATTGCTTCCTCTCACGACTAAAACCACATCTCTAGTAATGGGGTGATTCTCCTATGTTATAGAGCTACATAACAATAGTATAATAGCAAAAATTGAAAGCCATTACTTAGCTTTCCACTATCCTCATCTCTTCTTTCCCGTCACTCCATACAAGTCCCTCTCCATACAGTAATATAGATCACATAAGCAAATCAATACCATTGTGAAGAACCAGACTTACCCTAAACTCACTCCACTCCTGCTCCCCCCCACCCCCCAAAAAAAAAATCAGATAAAAAATAAAAAGGAAAAAGAACAGAGAAACTACAAAGTGTGAGTAGACAGGGGCACATGCACTCTCTAGTGATGAATACAAAAATATGACTAAAAAATACGGGTTTAAGAAATTCTATGCATCTTTTGCTTAGTCATAAAAAAGTTGGGTAAAAACCATCATACATCCCTGATCCCAGAACAATAATTTGTCCAGATTAGAGGATGCCATACATAGACCTAATGTCAGCCAAATAAAACATAGACCTTCATCAAGTATATGCACCTCTTCAGGAAATATATCAGGATGCTTGGAAAATATCCTGTCCCTTAAGTCATTGTATCTGCATTGAAGTTTATAATAGCTCTCAGATTCCATTACCAATACAAATCAACAATATTAAGAAGTCGATGGAAATATAGTGTGCTTTGAAGTAACTTAAAGAAGAACACATACGTTCCAGTAACATCATTGATCCTCTCAATTGCACGCACTCTTATTTGTGAGGCTTCCAGATATCTGTCTAGTTCCGAACGCGTCCTGAAATCACGTGGAGCAGCTATAGGGAAACCAACTAAGCACAGACCCGATACTTGTAGAGAGGAAAAACTACGACAAACTCCTTTGCACACCATTAGGCAAATGCTTACCAATAGAGAAGGGAATAGGGCTGCCTTGGCAAAGCTGAAATGTAGTTTCTCCATCTTGAAGAGTTCATTAGACTCGCCTCACTAATCAAATAGGAAGCAAGCAGAGGCCAATCCGGCACATTGTACCGTTTTAGCAACTCACCTGCCTCACCACAGCTCCACTCCTAAAGCCACCTCTCCTCATGCATAAGCAATAACTAATGTTAATCAAATTCCATTACAAGTTAAACAACAAACAAATCTCTAGCAGGGAATGGTTGAAGGGAAGTACCAAACATGAAACAAAAGCTGTTAAATACCAACTATTAAAACACAAAGCTCAGTCTCTTCATTAATTTAGATAGCATCATTCATTGTCCATTACACACATCTAACAAAACTCAAGTACTTGAAGAAATCTAAACTGCAGCAGTAAATTTAAACAAATTAAAGAAAATACAAATCAACAAAAAGAACTTACAGAATCAGCAGTGATGAAAAGGGAAGGAGGGACAAAGAGCAATTTCTCTCCTTTCCTAATATTTTTCAAAGCAACAAGGCCTCTCTCTCCAACTTCCACTTTCTGTATAGCCATCTTCTGAGGCGGAAGCCCTCTCCCCGTCAACCACTCCTGCAAAGCCGACGCATTTTCCAGAGAGTCGATATCACAACCCCACGCCACGCTGTTTTGGGTGGCGGTGGAGACTGTACAACAAATTCGATGAGGAACTTTGCTTCTTCTTTTCAAGGTCGTCGAGGGGAGGGAGAAGTGATGGGAGTGGGTTTTGAGAGTATATTGAGATGGATTTTGCGAGAAATTGGGTATGAATGTCGTTTGGAGGATTCTCGAAGCTTCAGCCATGGCGATGGCGTTGCTTCGCTTTGATTTGGAGTTTGTGGAGTGGAGCCTTATCCCCTCACTTTCTAACCAGTAACCACTAATAACAGTGCTTAATTTTTGGAATTATATATTAATCGTTAAAAGTGATCTATTTATATTTGCACACTAAATAATCCTGCTACAGATGTTTATGGGACGGGGAATCCCGTTTTCCGTGGGATCCGCCCCGAACGGGTGGGGACGGGGCGATTTTCTCCCTGACTAGCGGGATGGGGATGGGGATGGGGATCATACTTCCCACCGTGCGGGGATCCCCGTGGATCCCACCAATTTATATATATTTTTAAATAAATTATTATAAAATATATATCATATTTTAATATACATTAATAATACAAAACTCTCGTTTCTCATCCTCTTCTAAATACATTAAAGTATTAAAAAAATTAATGAAAATATAATAATATAATTTATCATTGTACTTTTAAGATAATATTATTAAATGATATTTTATTTTTTATACGAATTGAGTCATTTTTTGGTGATTTTGTTAACATTTTAGTTATATATAATTATGTGGATTATTTTTATATATTAAAATATTATTTTTTATATACATTAAAAAAGTTAAATAAAAAAACAATTGTGGGGCAGGGACGAGGAGGAAATTTTCCCCACGAGACAGGGATGGGGAAAAAAAATTCCCATCGAAGTTGGCAGGGACGGGGATGGGGATTGCTCCCCGGCCCCGCCCGCCCATTGTTGCCATCCCTAAATCCTGTTGGCTGCTACTTTATCATTCCTCAAGTTACTATACGTCCACCGCTAACAAATTAGATATTAATTTCGCTCTTCATATAATCAGTGGATGATATCATTATACATAATAGGTGAGTATATTTTCTATATATTCTAAAATAATAAAATGTTAATCGTCGCCAACTCTAAATAGGCTCGTTGATATATTATATGAAGATTAAAATTAATATATGTATTAGATGAGTAGTTTTATATCATATAAAATATCTGATACATTAATAGTGACACAAAATAATGTATAACAATAGATAAGGTAGCAGAACTTTATGAATACTTTAATGTATACAAAATAATAGTTTAATATACAATTCTGATCTAACTTTTATATAAAATGATCGTTTGCATTTTAACCCTTATTGTTGTATTGAATCTCGAAGCTTTGTAGAAGGAGTTGGTCACATGTGCACCAAGTGTTCATACAATACTGCTCGGGTTCGAGTTGACCCGGATTCGAGCACTTTTTTTTTGTTTTTTTAAATTTTATTTTTTCGTTTCAAACGATTACCTTATGTTGTATATGTAAGACATTTATATTATATATTTGTGACATTTTAGGTACAAATGTAGTGACATTTGTATACTCTACCTTAGGGGAAAATGGAAGAAGAATTTTAGCAAAATTAGTACATATTTACCTTTATGTGATATTAGTTGTACATATATGTAATATTATATTGCACATTTATATGATATTAGTTTCATTTTATGTCTTATTTAAATGTGCAACTAATATCACATAAATGTATAAGTAACTAGCATAAGTCCCGTGTATTACACGGTTTACATGCATAAATTAAATTTATTAAAATTAATTTTTTAAAATATTTTTTATATTGAAAATTATATATACCAATTTGTATGATATCTATCATCGAGTTTATATTAAATTAGTGTAAGATTCATGTGTCACACAAATATTTTAATAGTACTAATTAAAAAAATGAAAATTATCATTTATTTATCATTAATTTTAATTTAATTTGTATTTAAATTGAACTTAGATATATACAAAAAAAAATACAAATTAAATATTTTTTATATTGAAAATTATATATATCATTTTGTATGATATCTATCATCGAGTTGATATTAAATTAGTGTAAAATTCATGTGTCATACGAATATTTTAATAGCACTAATTAAAAAAATGAAAATTAATATTTATTTATCATTAATTCTTAATTTAATTAGTATGTAAATTAAACTTAGATATATGTGAAAAATTCAATTATCATTTTATTCAAATATAACAATCAATTAACTTCCATTAAAATATTTTGCCTAAAGTTTCATTGGCAACCATTATCATCAACATTTTGGTTTTCATTTATTAACTATTTTTAAATATTTTAATTATAATAAATTAGAAATGTAAAGTGAATTAATTGAAATTGTAAATTAAAATGAAATTAAATTTCTGAGTGAGAAATATGATTAACCAAATGGCGACATGTGTCCCTCTTAATTATACCTTCCGTATGAATACATATAGATTTAAATTTAATCATGCAACTTTTTTAATAATCATTTAATATAATAGCAAACATCAACTTAAGTTAAAATTTTCATGAGTTACAATTTTATTATCATGATAATTATTGACATTTTTTATTCATTTATTATTATCTCATTAAATGCTTTATTAGTAATAAATTATAAGTATTAAATTAATTAATTAAAAATTAAATTATAATTAAATTTAGAAGAGGATTAACTAGAGAATGACATGTGTTACTCTTGGTTATTCTTTTAGTAAGGATATATAGATATCACATAAAACTATGTTCGTCAAAAAATGTGCTCAAAAGTTTGTGAAAATATTTATTTTTTCTAAGTTACTGAAGATAAAAGTTACCAAATTTATATATAAAGGTCACACTTATATAACATAAAGGTCGCACCCATATAACATAACGGTAACAACCTAATGCAAAAAAAGAAAAAAAAAAAACCTAAATTTCAAATCGGGTCGGATCACCCCAATTACACAAATTTAGATTCATGCATCTGGTACGAATGAGAATTTCACCATAAAAGACCTTCTCAATAGCTTCTGTTCTCATAGCCATTAATAACGTTTCTACTTTCATTTTAAAAAAATAGGTGAAATTTTAAAAAGTCATCACTTTCTACAAAATTACAAATATATCCCTATTTATAAATAAAATTAAATCACAACATTTATTCACCGTTACAATTTATATCACGTTTTAATTTTCCAACAACTGGAGTCCACATGTCTAGCAAACATGCCGCATCACATGTCATGTTGGATGTCTCATCATTTTCAACCAAAAACGATTTAAAAGTCAAATTGCACAATAAAATCATAACATTATCTAAACTGCGATGTAATCCCAAACTTTTTATATAATTAGAAAAAGAATAGCACAAACTTCATTTTGCAATTCGAATTTATTCTTTGGTATTTAATTTCATTATGGAGACGTCACATAAACTACACAATCATAAAATTGTTTATCAACATCAAAATAATATCGTTTCTAGTATATTAATTTAATTGTGTTCTCTAATCTATATATATATATATATATAAGCAGGATATCCTGCCAAAAATAACTGCAATAAATGATCTACCTATTAAATAATTACTATTTTAAGAAACCTATTAATTGCTTTCATATTGTATTTATTGTAAGAAACTCAATACAAATAAATAAATGCAAATAAACCAATTTATTGTATTTTAAGAAACTCAATACAAATAAAAATAAATAAACATATTTATTGCATTTTAAGAAATTCAATACAAATAAATAAATATTTAATTTAAGAAATCAGTTATGATACTCAATTTATTATTTATTGTATAGAAATTTCAAATAAAATAAATAAATAGATAAATAAGATGAAATAAGGGATTATATATTTATTATATCTCATGTTATTTTTAAGTACTTATTTTAAATGATAAATTACAAAAACCAACTACACCTATCGAGTTTTTTCAAATTGCAGCCTAATTCTTTTTTTTTTCAGATTGCCACCCAGTCTTTCTGTGGTTTTGTCGATTGCAAATTTTCCGGCGAAATGGAGATTAATTTGTTCACTTTGCAATCTCAACTTTTTTGTTGTTGTTGTTTTTTTTTTTTTTATCTAATTGCAACCTAACCTTTGTATTTTTATCAGATTACAACCAAGAACGAAAATTTCGATTCCGGTGGAAATATAGGTAACTTAAATTCACGGAAATATCGTGAAATATCGATATCGATGGAAATATGGGTACATATTTATTGTTATTTTTCCTATATTACCAATATATTCAGATATTTTCTTGATATTTATTGGTATTCCATCGATTTTTTTACCGATGTTACATATATTTCACCAATTTTGACCAATATTTCATTAATATTTATTTTATGAATATCGATCACACTTATATAACATAAATGTCACACTCATATATATAACATAAAGGTATCAGTGTGAAGCGAAAAAAAAATCATGATTTGCGATTGAACAAAAAAATTAATGTTTGGGTTGCAATTAGATTAAAAGAAAAAGTTCGAGTTGCAAAGTGAAAAAAATTAATTCATTTGCCGGAAAAATGACCGAAAATTTTGCAATCGGCAAAACCACAGAAAGATTGGGTGGCAATCTTAAAAAAAAAAAAACAGATTAGGTTCCAATTTTTAAAAAGTCGATAGTTGGGGTTGTTTTTTGTAATTTACCATATTTTAAATCAATTATATATATATAATATATAAAATCAATTATTATTTAATGATCTTAAATTTAATATTCATATAACATTTATCAAACTGAAATATGGAAATGTATGTGTGTGGGTTTCAGTGATTTTTCATTTTTAAACGTTTTTATGATATATAGTATTAATTTATTGTAAATTGATATTAAAATGTAGAAATAAAAAAAAATATTATAGGTGTACCTAATAGATTACACATATAAAACATATCAAATAGAAAAAATTAGATTAAAATTATTATTGCAAGTTAACCAACTTATTCATTTGAAATATACATACAAATATTTTATTTTATCTTTCTTATTTTATACGTATTTGTTGTCAACTTTTATTTATACTTACATTCTGATTAATTGAGGTGGCATAAGGGATTAGACAGAGGTAATTTTTCTGGTTTTTCACAAATTAAAATTTCATCATTCTTAGTCCCTAATATATTGACTTATCAATCTTATAATTATTATTCATAATTTTTTATTCAAAATGTGTAGATTAAGTCCAATTTTGAATTGTTTCATTTAAATAGATAGCAATAGAGATTTTCATGTATTTGATAAACTGATATAAATTTTTATTTGATTTAGAATAAATGAGTTATATGTGGCGTTGAACCAAAAAAATTATTAAAATATGTGTGTATTTATAGTTATAAATGCCAATAAAATATAAATTTATTTATCTCAATACTTAAATCATAACGTTTCTAATACATATAAATAATTTTTGGATATTAAATATATTTTTTAAAATTTCACTACCCATGTAATGTTCTGACACAAATTTTTTTTATTTGTTTGTTTAATCCATAGATTAATATATTACTTTATGTATTTCAAATTTCTAATAATTTCGAATATAATTATTTATAATGACATCCATATATATATATATATATATAAGCAGAATATTCTGCCAAAAATAGCTATAATAAATGTCTCATTTATTAAATATTTCCATTTTAAGAAATCATTAATAACTTTTATTTTAAATTCATTAATAAACAAATACATAGATATTAATATTTAATACATTTAATTTTATATTTATTGTATAGAAACTCAAAAGAAAAAGTAAATATATAAATTTATCTATATTTTGCATTTTACAGAATATTTACAGAAATACTATTTTCTCAACAAAAAAGTGTCACATCAACAATATTTTTATTTTGCATTTTATTATTATTTAATCCATTCAATTTATAATATATATATATTGTATTTTTTTCTTATTTTATTAATATTAATTAAGTTATTTTTTATTGAAGTATTTCTTATACACCAACAATAGATAATGTTCAAATAATAATTTCAATAATAAATATTAATTTTTTTGAGGATAATTGTATCATATTTAATATTAATATAATTTATAAATAAATGTAACACTATTAAAGATGCGTATATATACATATATGTATATATATAATGTATTTAGTGTGAAATTATGTGTCATTTTAAGTATTTTTAAAATTAATATTTGTAAGTGTCTCATCAACAAATTTTTTATTTTGCATTTTTTACTATTTAATCCATTTGATCTAATAATATAAATATTATACTCCCTCCGTCCCAGTCGAATTTGTCTACTTGCCATTTTCGTTTGTTCCACTCCAATTTGTCAACTCATAAATGACAAAGAAATTATAAAACAAAAAGTATAAAAAATATTTTTTAATCAAAAAGTAAGCAAAATATAAAGCAAAAAATATAAAAAACATTTTTTAATAAAAAAGTAAGCAAAAAGTAACCTAAAACAACAAGTCAACTACATTTTCTTAGGTTCGTGCCCGGTCCAAGTAGGCAAATTGGACCGGGACGGAGGTAGTATTAATTTATTCTCATATTATTGATCTTAATTAAATTAATTTTTATTGAAGAATTTATTAAAAAAATAACAATAGATATCCAAACAATAATTTCAATAATAAATATTAATTTGCATGGGGATAATTATACCATAATAATATAAATTAATAAATAAATATAACACTATTAAAGATGTGTGTATATACATATATGTATATATAATATGTATTTAGTTTGAATTATATGTCATCTTAAATATTTTTTAAATTATAAATATCTCATAATCAAATAAATTTTTAGTCTTTTACTTTACACTTAGGACTTCGTATATTTTTATATGAGGGTGCACATTTTGAATTTATATGACTCACCTGATTATTTAAATTATATGCTTAGTTTCTAATTATATTGTTATCATCATAATCGTAGACTACTATTACATTTGATTTGTGTTGAGCTTAACTTGTAATGATCAATCATCAATGTCTTGCTATATCAATTAATTTACGTGATACTTATAAAAGAATAATTATCTGTCATCTTCGATGTTAAGAGATATTAATAAAAAAATTATAATTCAATTTATTTTGAAATAAAAGGTTGAAAATACATAATTGACAGTGCTTGTATCAAGTTCCTACGTAAAATTTCTAATTTTATTGTGTAATGTTTCTATATATACATACTCACACACATGTATTTAATTTTAATAATTGAATTTGATTTTTTATTCATAATTTTTTTTATTTTTTTTAGTATATTTAATTTAAGTGACTGAAGATATTAATTTGTAACACAGATGATTAAAAAAAATGTTTCGACTATAATTGTTGTGTATAAAGAAGTTTTTAAAAAACTTACAAACTTTACAGGTAGAATTTCCAATTTTGATTTGAAGATCATGATCTTGATACTTTTGTTTTTAGTATTAATTATAGATTAGTGAATTGGATGTGTATAATATCAATATTTTGTTGTGAATTGAATTATCTTAAGCAAATTTATACTTTCTTAGTTATTAAATATTACATTGTCTTTTATATACTAAAATTATATATGTACACTATATTATGAGCTAATTAATATTTACCAACATTATATCACAAAACGCGCATCGCACGGGTGCAAGTACTGATAAATTTAAAGTTAAAATACCTAGTTTTATACTAATACAAATTAAAAAAAGTATCAATATATTTTTGTTAAAATAATAATCATTACATTTTATATGTTATTATATTTTTTTAATAATTATATATATATATATAACATACTATGCAACGCATGGGTACACTGCTAGTACGAAGATAATTAAATTATATATTAGTGAGTATAGGTCTAACAATTTTGTTTAGTGGTGAAGAATATACTTAAATTAAATTATTAAAGATTTTTCCTAGTGAATCATTTCATTTTATTTTTGAATTCTAATTATTTAGTACATATTAAAATTATTTTTACATTTTTTAATGTCTTAAAATCAAATTGATCTCTTAAAAATATTATATTGAATGATAAACATTTTAAAATCTGATAAATTTGAGGTTTTTGAGCTTTTTATTAAGTTGTTATTTTTTCTATTAGTGCCACATGTCATAGTTGTTTGTCATAGCTGTTGTTACTGATTATAATATAATATATCATTCCTAATATCCTATCTATCGTGGGTATATTAATATGTGTCCATCGTTGATGTGTCAGACATCCTGTAAATAAATTAATTTTACTATATATATAATTAAAGGATATGTTGATTATACATTAGAAATAAGCATATTAAGAGTTACCCACTCATTATAGACATTTTAACATTTTCAGAACTTTTGTATAATTAAGAGCGTACTACTAGTACAATCATCATCGCCATCAAATAAAAATTGTTCTTTTTTGTCGGACATAATATGTTAAAATTATAGTTTGGGTATCAGTTAAGATATCATGTGTATATTCTTAAAGTATCACTTTTATTCATGTTAAATTGTGATATTATATTAGATATATATATATTCTTCAGGTATTACGTGTATACTCTTAAGATATTACTATTGAGTATTGTTCTCATGCACCAGTTGCATGGATCTAGATCCATGCAACTGGGCGCCCACGGGTCGGGTCGGGTCGGATCCACGCCCAAGTTTGTTTTTATTTTTTAATTTATGCGATAACCTTTATGTTATACGAGTATAACCTTTATGTTATATGAGTATAATTTGTACAAATATCATAACCTTTAAGTTAATATACTTAGACTTTTTTCAATATAAAATGTAAGTTAATATAGCTGAAAACTTTTACGTTATAATAATCTAACATTTATGTTATGTTGACGTTACTTTTATATATGAATATCATAACCTTGTATACTTAAAGAATAACATAAAGGTTGTGTTAATAAAGCATAAATGTTAATATTATTATGCGTAAATGTTACATTATTACAACTTAAAGGTTTAAAAGGTATTTAAACCTTAAAATTATATACTTAGAATTATTTCAATCATGTAATATAACTGAAAACTTTTATATTGTTATAATTTAACCTTTATGTTATATTGATATAACATTTATATACAACTATCATAACCTTTGAAAAATATAAAGGTTATATTATTATAATATATATGTTTAAAAGGTAACATATATTTATCTTACTCTATAAAATATTAAACTACCAGGATATAAAGGTTATGCAGATATATCATAAAGGTTATGTGGACATAACGAAAAGGTAAGTCGAGCATAACTATAAGGTTAGACGAAATAACTAAAAGGTCATAGAGCGAAATTAGGGTTTGAGCGTGATTTGGGATCGCGTGCCGGCACGTTCCAGCACGTTCTGAGTGTGATTTTCATCTTCCAGGTCATATGACCCGGATTGCATGGGTCATGACCCATACACTTGGTGTATAGAAATAATTGTGTTACTTGTTTTATTCACTAAAGATATCGACTTTTTGTTCTGTACATAAATAATTACGTAATACCTGAAGAGTATATATCTAACATCATGTGATTGTTAAGTTGAGGGCACCATATCATAAACACATAAGTGTTGCTCTTCAAATAATAAACAGACATTAACCTTTTATGAACACCGGCAAACTCATAAATATGTACATAAGCAAACTTTCGAAAATATTTGAACCAAACTATATGGTTCAAGCTTAAATTTAGAGCAACATATAAACATTACAACTAGTATTATAACTTTCGATTACTTGTTAAAATCAACAATTAATATAAAATAAGCTTATTTTCAAATGGAATTGCATGTAACTTGAAACATTATATAGAATACCTTGAATTTAATTGATAAGAAAGTTTCGGTTCCCTCCAAAAAGATAAAGAGAAAAAAATATCTTATTTGCCCTAAGAAAATTAACATCGCTAATGTGAGGAATAAGAAGAATTTACAACATCTATTATATAAATAACACCTGTAAATGGTACAATTCTAATTACAATTAAACATATTTATATTCATTATTTTAAAAGGAACAGAAATAATAATAATAATAATAATAATAATAATAATAATAATAATAATAATATATCATCTATATCTATATCTATATCTATCTATATATATAAAAGCAGGATATTCTGCCAAAAATAACTGCAATAAATTATCTACCTATTAAATAATTACTATTTTAAGAAACCTATTAATTGCTTTCATATTGTATTTATTGTAAGAAACTCAATATAAATAAATACAAATAAACTTATTTATTGTATTTTAAGAAACTCAATACAAATAAAAATAAATAAGCCTATTTATTGTATTTTAAGAAATTTAATACAAATAAATAAATATTTAATTTAAGAAATCAGTTATGATACTCAATTTAGTATTTATTGTATAGAAATTTCAAATAAAAAAAATAAATAGATAAATAAGATGAAATAAGAGATTATATATTTATTATCTCTCATCCTATTTTTAAGTACTTATTTTAAAGGGTAAATTACAAAAAATAACTCCACCTATCGACTTTTTTCAAATTGCAACCTAATCTTCTTCTTTTTTTCAGATTGCCACCCAATCTTTCTGTGGTTTTGTCTCTCGCCATCTCGCCCTGGGCCTAAGAAAGTGATTGCTAGATAGAACATAAAAGCTACATCTATGAAAAAGCTTGAATGAGGAAATGATTGGACACCAACCAGATGGCACATTCCGAACGGAGAATCCCAGGTTGTCGAGGACACGTCTGAAGAAGAGGCGGGCGCCCCCTCTATCATTAGCTCGGGTAGTCGTCGTTTCAAAAGCAAGCCCAAGTACATGGAAGAAGGCCCGCTGGATCTGTGGGCCGCGTCAGGAGATGACGATCCAGACGACCCAGGAAGAATTCATTTTAGGCTTATTGGTAATCCATGATTAACTTCCTTTCGTAAATTTTCCGGTGAAATGGAGATTAATTTGTTCACTTTGCAACCTAAACTTTGTTTTTTTTTTTAATCTAATTGCAACCTGAACTTTTTGTTTTTATCAGATTGCAACCTAGAATAAAAATTTCGATTCCGGTGAAAATATAGGTAACTTAAATTTACGAAAATATTGTGAAAATATCGATATCGATGGAAATATGGGTACATATATTTATTGTTATTTTTCCTATATTTACCAATATATTCCGATATTTTCTCGATATTTATTGATATTCCATCGATTTTTTACCGATGTTACATATATTTCACCAATTTTGACCAATATTTCCTTAATATTTATTTTATGAATATCGATCACACTTATATAACATAAATGTCACACTCATATATATATAACATAATGGTGTAAAGCAAAAAAAAAATCATGATTTGCGATTGGACAAAAAATTAAAGTTTGGGTTGCAAAGTGAAAAAAATTAATTCATTTGCCAGAAAAATGACCAGAAATTTTGCAATCGGCAAAATCACAAAAAGATTGGGTGACAATCTTAAAAAAAAAACAGATTTGGTTGCAATTTTAAAAAAGTCGATAGTTGGGGTTGTTTTTTGTAATTTACCCTATTTTAAATCAATTTTAAATATATAATATATAAAATCAATCATTATTTAATGATTTTAAATTTAATATTCATATAAAATTTATCAAACTGAAATATGAAAATGTATGTGTGTGGACTTCAATGATTTTTCATTTTTAAACGTTTTTATGATATATAATATTAATTTATTGTAAATTGATATTAAAATATAGAAATAAAAAATATTATAGGTGTACCTAATAGATTACACATATAAAACATATCAAATAGAAAAAATTAGATTAAAATTATTATTGCAAGTTAACCAACTTATTCATTTGAAATATACAAATATTTTATTTTATTTTTCTTATTTTATATTTATTTGTTGTCAAATTTTATTTATATTTATATTCTGATTAATTGAGGTGACATAAGAGATTGGACAAATGTAATTTTTCTGATTTTTCACAAATTAAAATTTCATCATTCTTAGTCCCTGATATATTGACTTATCAATCTTATAATTATTATTCATAATTTTTTTATTCAAAATGTGTAGATTAAGTCCAATTTTGAATTGTTTCATTTAAATAGATAGCAAGAAAGATTTTTATGTATTTGATAAGTTGATATAATTTTTATTTGATTTAAAATAAATGAGTTATATGTGGCGTTGAACCAAAAAAAATTATTAAAATACGTGTGTATTTATAGTTATAAATGCCAATAAAATATAGATGTATTTATCTCAATACTTAAATCATAACGTTTCTAATACATATAACTTACTTTTCGATAGTAAATTTAGTTTATAAAATTTCACTACCCATGTAATGTTCTAACACAATTTTTTTATTTGTTTGTTTAATCCATAGATTAATATATTATTTTATATATTTCAAATTTCTAATATTTTCGAATATAATTATTTATAATGACATAAATTTAAAATTAAAATACCTAGTTTTATACTAATACAAATTAAAAAAATATTAATATATTTTATTAAAATAATAATCATTACATTTTATATGTTATTATATATTTTTAATAATTATATATATTAACTAAGTAAACTACAGTTTATAAAAGAAAAAGAAATAGTTTTAGTTGGGTGAGCATTTGTTGCCGGTATGAAGGCCTCAAACTCAAAGCGGTCCTCCAAAATTCAAAGCCCAAACTAAACAGAGGAGAGAGAGAGAGATAGATATTCGGCTCTTTCAAAATTCCACCGCCACCTCCGCCGCCGCAGCAGCAGCATCCCCCACCGACATGTCCTTCCAACACACTCCTTCCCCTCCTCTCTCCACCACCACCACCTCCCCCTCCCCCCACCCCCCTGACGACAAACTCCCTCCCTCCCCCACCAAGCCTCATCTCTCGCCGGAGCCCCTCTGCCGCCCCTCTGCCGCCAGGACCCCCGCCTTCCCCAGCCGCGAAGACTGCTGGTCGGAGGAAGCCACCCGCACCCTGATTGACGCGTGGGGGGCACACTACCTCCAACTCAACCGCGGAAACCTCCGCCAGAAGCACTGGCAGGAGGTCGCCGACGCCGTCAACGCCCTCCACGCCTCCTCCCCCAAGCTCCGCCGCACCGACGTCCAGTGTAAGAATCGCATCGACACCACCAAGAAGAAGTTCAAGATCGAGAAGTCCAAGGCCGTGCAATCCAACGGCCGCTACGTTTCCACGTGGCCTCACTTCCAGAGCCTTGACTCCCTCATCGGCGACTCCTTCTCCAAGACTAATAACAGCAACGCCGTCAATGGCCACAACAGAAACCTCCGCCGGACAGCCTCCCCGTCGCCGGAGCGCTCGCCGTCCCCGGAGACGGCCACCCCCTACCGGAAGATCTCTCCGGCGCCGGAAAAGGATCCGGATACGAGCAATCTGTTGAGTCTCCCATGGTCGGTGCCGGTGGGGCCCAGGTCGAAGCGGTCTGGGCCCGGAAGCGTCACGGAGAGGAATTTCTCGGTAATGGCGGCAGCAGCGGCTGCCATGGAGGCTGAGGAGGAGGATGAAGATGATTACGACGATGAGAATGAGGATTGTGGAGCATGGGGTCGGCGGCGGCTGCCGGCGGTGGGAAGGAAGAGGAAGGGGGCGGTGGAAGAGGAGGTTAATGTGGTGGGAGAAGGGTATAGGAGGTTAGCAGAGGCAATAACGAGGTTAGGGAGAATATACGAGAAAGTGGAGGGGGCGAAGCAGCGCCAAATGGTGGAGTTGGAGAAGCAAAGAATGCAATTTGCCAAGGATTTGGAGATTCAGAGAATGAAGGTCTTCATGGAATCACAGGTTCAGCTCGAAAAGCTAAAGCGTGCAAAATGCAATTCGGAAAATAGTAAGTTTTGATGAAGATCACTATG
Source organism: Scutellaria baicalensis (assembly GCA_005771605.1). Taxonomy (NCBI): domain Eukaryota; kingdom Viridiplantae; phylum Streptophyta; class Magnoliopsida; order Lamiales; family Lamiaceae; genus Scutellaria; species Scutellaria baicalensis. The sequence continues at coordinate 24,733,963 of CM016729.1, forward strand.
GTTTTTAAGTTCATGTTTCTTTTTCTTGTGCTAAAGCTGCAATTTATGCTTGATGGAATGATTCTGTGATGATTCTTTGCCATTGTTGATCAGAATTTGCAGTTTTCATAATCCTTTATGGTTGCTAATGTGATGGAATCGTCCTTTGCATTGTTATTCTGCTCGGGGCCATCTGTTAGAATATGTCTTGATTCATATAACTATGTAGATGATAGTGTAGTTTGGCTAAGAATTTAGTATTCACATTTTCATTGCCATGACTTACATCAAAAGATGAATTTGATACACTTTTGAAGGCACTTTCTTTTGATTCTTGTTTAGAGGATGTGTAACAACAAGTTGCAATGGTTTTTGAATAATATCATAGTATTATCTCACTTTCTTCTGTGTGATTGATGAACAAAGAGTTTATGGCTCGTGAGTTATTGATTCGTCATTTGGAAAATAACAATAGAGTCTAATGTATCCAGTGGTAATTCGGGATGCAGCATTCTCTGTCAGGCTTCTGCATTTCTTGGTTTTAATTTATTTCTGAATTAATGTTCGGACAATTTGTACCAGTGTATGGTTATCAAGTGCTACTGTTGGATATATAGATGATTTCCTTCAAGCATGGAAATATGATAAATTTGAGTGAATTACATGGAGTCATGTTCTGAAGTTATGGATGAGAATTGTCTTAAACGAGTTTTAATACGGTGCTACCCAGATAATATAACTATTGCTAAAGTTGGTTGTTTATGCTATTATCAGTCTTGATTGCTGCTTAAAGACGGGCATTCTGATGCTGCCACAAGGAGCACCATGGAAAACTTATATAAATAATGTTAACAAAGCTTAATTCTTGACTTTCCCCTGTTTCTAATCAGTACCTGATCTCTTCTCTCTTCTTTTCGCCTATCTATAGCCCTCCTCCATTGATAATTTTGGACCTTGAGGGGGCAGGCTGGATATCTTCTAAGTTGATTTGTTGTTCCGTAATTTCCTCAGCTTCGTTTGGCTGACAGTAAATTGACTTGGTATTTATAATTTTCCTGCACAAAAATATTTTGATGTAAGGCATAGGGCGTAATCATAAGATGGGGTTAAGTGTGTGCCTGTGGCTCCCTTCATTCCTGTGCATCAGTTTTTCAAAGTTCTATACTTCTATTAGAAGTTGCGAAATAATTACAACTATTTCATGATCATGTGTATAATATTTGCCCTCACTTTTAGGTTTTGTTTACCTTTCTAAGTTGTACTAGAAAGTATTTAGTCACCTACCACTAAATTTTGACAATGCATGCAATGTGTAAAAGGTTGTAGGCACCTGACAGGGTGCAAATTGGGGCCTAGCACCTATATGGTGGGGTTAGACGGGTGCTAGGAATAAACCGTAGATGACCGAGGGCAGCTTAGTTCCTTAGTTTAGTGGGCCCTAGGCAGAGCTAGACGGGATATTTATGACAGTGCATGCATACCATTAAGGATAAATATTTTATATTCAAGTAAAATTGTGTTCCATGTTCTCTCTTCACGCATGATAATGATTGAACTTTAGAAGTTTGTAAAAATAATAATGAGGTTGATGATGATTGTTTTTCTTCCTTTTCTTACTTAAACATTAGTTGTGGCACCTAACTCATTTCAGCATGTCTTGTGAGTTTATATTGTTGGAAATTCATCTCCTCTGCTCTTTATTTGTTCTTTAAGCACACGAGGCTTGCTCTGCTGGGTCACAATCTACACCGCATAAACAGTTTATTAGAAATTGGTTGAGCCATGGCCTCAACCGGTTTCTAAATATTCTGAACAAAAGTTTCTTGTAATCAGGCAAACGAGAACTAGTTCTGTGAGCCCATGCCATTACATAGAGAACTAAAATAGTACTCAACTGCAAGCTCATCTAGTAGTAAGCTACTTGTTCACACCCTTATTTTCTAGCTGCTATGAGAAACATTTATCTGACATTTTGTGTTATAACGTGTTGTCTTTGGGTTCGATCAGTCAAGATATATAGCGTACAAGCCAAGATATTTCGCAGCAACCCTTCATTCTGACTTCTGAGGCTAATTTACTTAATGGAAAAAATGAAAAAAATGAGTTTACAAGACTCCAATGTATGATGCTTGTGTATTTACGGTATGTATAGAAAAGTTGTTATTATTGAAAATAAATACTTACAATCTTTTATTTGTTTTTTGGTGCAACAGACAGTTACTTGTAGATGTGGGATCGAGATTTGGCAAGTGATCAGCTGATCATTTTTTGAAACTAGCAGTTGATTTCAGTTAGATCTGCATATACGTACAGGTGTGGCTAATTTAGACATTCTCGTAGATACTCAGCTTTAAGCTTCGTCATTCTCCACTACTTCTCTGGGATGACTATATTGTGAAGTGTTTATTTCTTGATTAGATTTATGAGACAAATATCACTTAGTAGAATTTTATCACCTCTCTTTTCATGCTTATCATTTTCGTTCTTAAACCATTCTGTTACTGCGTATACGACCTGACCTTCTTCGTAGACACAGGAAAGGCCTAAAAAGAAACTTAATTTCTGATGATCGTCGTTGTGTTTTCTTGTTATTACGGATACTGATGGTATCGAAAACAGAGTGCAGATATTTTGGTGTAAATAGTGTTTCATTTCGTGTTGGTGGTGGTGAAATTATTATATAGGGAATTATATTGTTTTTTAGTTTAGATCTTTTCTTTCAAATAGCATTTCAATTGTTTTTTGTGGTGCTTTACTAACACAAGTAATGTATTTTGTTTGTTTACTTGGCTTGCATCGTCATATTGAAAGAAAAGACTAAATGCTATATAAATATGCATCACGTCCAAATCAAAATCATTTTGTATTAGGTGTGATTATGCTTAATTGTCACACATTGTATGCTTTGTTTACTTTTTGGGATAATCGAGCCCGTGATAAAGTATACTAATCTTTCATCTATACTAAAATTGCGTTTATTTTGCTAGTAAATATTAAGTTGCCTTGATAAATCATATGACAAATATTGGGATAAAATACTATCCATCATTACTTGGTGGGATTAACTATGGAATGTAAAAAATTTCTTTTAGGGTAAAATGCAGAAAAGTCCAAATTATCGACTTTTTTTTTTTTTTCCTAATTGCAGCAGTCTTTTGTAATTTTTTCAGTTGTAGCTTATGTCCACCTTTTTGAGTATTTTTCCAGCGAAAATGTCATTCTAACAAAAATGTCATCACATGATTGTAAGGGTAAAATCGTCTTTTACATTAAGGTTAAATAAAAAAAACACTCTAAAATATTTCTTTTTTTTAACTTGCAACCTTTTTTTATTTTTATTTTATCTAATTACAATTCCATCTTCTGAAATTTTACCAAATTGCAAATTACGACTAATTTTCCGGCAAAAGTGTAATCATGTGAGTTGCTTTTAATATAATTTTAAGGGCATTCTTGTCTTTTATTAATAGAGAAAATGAAAAATGAATGAACATCCCAATTTTAGAACACACAAATTTGCAAGAGGTCTCATGAATAGTTTTGTGAGAGAGATCTTTTTTACCCACTAACCAAATTAATCTCTACATTTATCATGAATTATGAGGTATGAGTTGTGGACATAGATGAAAATATCCCGATATATCCCCGATATTTTCGTTTTTTGACGTGACCGAAACAAAAACGGGATGTAACGATATATCTTTGATATTTTATTTCTTTGTAAAAAAAAAATGAAATATCAATAATTATTAGTTAAATATCGGTATCGATGACTTTAGGTAAAAATTATAGGAAAATTCACGAGTATAAAGGAAATATCGGTAAATATTGGAAAATATCGATAAATATCAGGAAAAAATAGGTAAATATCGAGAAAATATCGGTAAATATCACTAAATATCGGGAAAATATCGGTAAATATCGAGAAAATATCCGTAAAATATCGGTAATAATCGGAAAAATATATATACCGATATTTCCACCGAAATTGATATATCCATCGATATTTTCGTAAAATTAATGTACCGATATATCCACCAAAACCAATATTTTCATCTTTGGTTGTGGATCAGCTCGTCTCACATAAAATGATAGGTAAAATGATTTTAAATAAGACTTACTCTTTGTATAAAATGATTTATCATGAATTCCGACGATTCCAGAATGATGCATTCTGATGGATACCAAGAAATTTAGGACCAATTGAAGAAATTATTGTGACTATGGCGAATGAATCTAAATGAGGCGACAGTGGTGGCTCGACAGGATGATTAATAGGGAAAAAGCCCTACCGGAGAATGAGATGAGGTTGAAGACGAATTGGGTATTAGATATGGATGAGAGATGATCCAGGATCAAATTTAGGTGTTTTTGTTTACTTCATTGCGTGTTTCATTTCTTTCTTTTCTCCTTTTTCTTTTGATTTTTCTATATGTTTTGGTGAATGACAATATTACCCTTAATTTGAGAGCACGCGACTCACGTGATGTGGTTTTTGCTGGATAAATTGTAACTGGATAAATTTCAGAAAATCAGGTTGTAATCAGATAATAATAAAAATTTATGTTGCAAAACGAAAAAAACCAATATTTTAAGGGTGTTTTTTGCATAAACCCTCATGTAATTGACGATTTTACCCTTGAAGTGATAGGTGTGCCAGTCACGTGATGACATTTTCACCAGAAAAATACCCAAAAAGTGGACGTAGGTTGCAACTGGAATGGAAAAATTACAAAAGATTAGGTTGTAATAGGGAAAAAGATATTCAATTATGCTGCAAATTAAAAATAATCAATAGTTTGAGTTGTTTTTTGCATTTAGTTATCCTTTATTTTATGAGTAAATTTTATGTGAAATTGTCTCACTAATCATTCTATGTGAGACGGTGATCAACCGACAATTAACATTTCACAATTCACATATAATTTTGTGAAAATGAGTTTGGATAGTGGGTAGAAAAGAATACATCTCACGGAAATTATCTGTGGGACTGTCTCACGCAAGTTTTTGTATTCTTTTATATAGGATGTAAAACTTTTCCTATATATTACTCTAGAATAGGTCCCATATAATAGATGAGAATAAAAAAATAAAATTGAAATTAGAAAAATATTGAATATTATTTATGTTGGAAAAAATAATATTTGTAGTTTCTTGCATAATTTTTAGTTTAGCATTAAATATAACACAATCTGATGATACATTATTCAATTCTGGAAATATATGTTACATTTGTAATGAAATCTAAATTTTTATTTACAAAAGTTATATATTACCATTTCTGTTATATTATTCGATCCTTCCCACTTTTTTTTTTTTAAAGTTTGATTTATTGTTAAGGTTTATAATAGCCTTTAAATTTCCTGCTTTATTAAACGATAAAAAACTGAAAAATTAAAGTTTCTCAAATTTAAAACACATTTTCATTAAAAAAAACATTTAATGAGTTAATAACTTTGAATAATTCTTTTTTGATTAACACACTTTTATTGTAGTTTTTAATTTTTATTTATCTATGTTTTTCTCTAAAACTATTTTCTAAGAATTTGTTTTTTTTTTCAAATTTATAAATGATTTATAATAAAACATATGTGTCAGATACGCGGATCTATTCTGGCAAAGAAAAACCCATTGATGGCCCTAAATTTGTTAAGGGAGATGCTCTATTTGTTATGAGGTGATTGTAGATGATTTAAGACAATCTCAAAAAGACAAGGAACCTGCTACGGTAACCTCAAAATCTAAGGCTGTTGTAAGTTTCAGCTTGTAAAAGAACAAGTTTGCTGCAAGCGGTAACAGGATGTAGCAATCCTATAGGATGCAACAAAGGAACCAAGAGGCCAAACAAGTCAAACGCTCTAACATGAGTGAAAAGGAAAGAAATCGAGGAAGGGAAATACACCAAGAGGATTGGTACTTCATTAATTAACAAATTCCTTGTGCCAAAGGAAAATGTAATCATGGTAAAAATTTCCCTCTCTATAATTTATGTGTATCTTCTTGTAATGTGTTGTTTTTGCTTATTGTTAGTTCCACCTTTTTGGTTGATTTGAAGTCTAAAATCATTTTTTCCATTAAGATCATTCATCATACATATTCTTGCAGATGATGATATGCAACTCTTGCATCTCTTTATTCACCATTCTTCTCATCACAATGTCTGAATAAGTTGTCATCTTCATCTTCGTATTAAAAGCCTCTTTATCCACCGTTGTTGTTGCACCCATATTGTTAAATATCATCATACATCAATTCTCAGTAAGCAATTTAACACAATTTCCACACCTTTATTCAATGCAAACAACTTGTAAAAACAACAATATAATAAAGTACTATGAATTGCATTGCAAATACATTCCATTACAAGAATTCATCAAAATAGTTATAACTTAAGTCTTACATTACATCAAAACTCTATTACATTTCATTCAAGCTACACTAGAAATATTATATATATTTTAGAAACTGAAAATACAGATATTTAATGCAAAATACAACACTAACCCTTAAATTTGCCACAAACCCAACAACAAAAGCTACACATAACAGGCAACATAAGCACCAATTTCAGCAATTTTTTATTGTACATTTCAATTTCTCAATCTCTTCAACCATAGTATTAATCCATTATGTTAATCCTCTTCAACAGTCCAGAAATTAAAACTCTTGATCTACGGCAGATTGGAAGATCCTCCCAAGCAAAAAATCGGCACCCACCACTCTAAAAAATTCAAATAACATGATAAAGAAAAAAATAAATCAAACAAAACTCAGTTATAAGAATTACCATATAAACAAATTCTTCTAACATTATAATATAGGTATGAATTGAATTTTCTTACTGGATTGTCGTTTGTCCATGACATTCGAATCACAATTCTTCCACAATTTAGTCTATATCACCTATTACGTACGACATTTGAATTGTTCTTCTTGTTTTAAGTTGAAAAGGATGAATTATGTTCCTCCTCAAGAACTAGGGTTTATATGTGTGATATACGTTTGGGGAAGGGGTTAGGGGGAAAAACACTTAAAAATGTACGTTAATTTCAGATTTTTAATTTTTTAATTTATTTTTTTAGATTTTTCATTATGTGTATTGATGATGTGTCCATTTTCATGCTAAATAGGATACATATATGTACAAGTATGACCTACTTTTATTTAAGATGAATTACACATCAACGGTTCGGGTCATACAACCCGAAAACAGGTCCGCATGTGCAAATCACGTGAGAATTTAGCCCGATTTAACCGTTCGGGCTGAATTAGAGTTTAATTTATAAGTTTTCAAAAGATAAGAGTAAAATTGTGGGTCCAAAAAGATAATTGGTAAAATTGTTATAATCCAAAACTTATCGGGTAAAATTAAAGAATAATATCTGACCATGTACGCTAATGAAAAACATGCATGTTCCCTATATAATTTCTAAATATATAGATATATGTTTATGCATGTCATTTGAATAGTGTTAAGAAAATGAAGCTGCAGAAAAGATGACAGAGTTGTAACAAACCACACTAATTATTAATATGTGTATATATATAGAGAGAGGAAATTTATGATTTTTAAAAGACATGAAGAAATGGACAAACAGACAGAAGCTTCAAATATATCAGAATTTTCTTCAATATATATATGTCTTAAGGTAGATATGAAAGCTTCTGAGTTCTGAAGAAACTTCTTCTGCCCCAAACACACCCCTCTTCCATGTTCCTGTAAATATTAACGAGGATTAATTTGAAGATAAACTCATCTCATTATTACATTTGTGTGGAGATCGATGAAAAGTTAATTACAAAGAAACTATTAACAACATAAAAAAGATCAATAATTTAAGGCTTTGCTATTTATGATTACAGCATCAAATTTGGATTATATACGTACAGAGCCCCCAATCATGAACACTTCTTCAAATAATGAACATGATGAATACATAGTAAACATTCCTTTGCAAAAAGGAGTTAATTTTAGTATTTATTCTTGGCCAATTGAATAATATGAAGGTACAATATGTAATCTTTTATAAGCCTGCAAGTCTCATTTTATCCCTAGTTAATTTATTCACCAAATAAGTCGTCCAAAGTCTGGCTGTTATATTCACGACGTACGAAGATTAATTCGATATCATGAGATGAATTAAATACAACGATGATATATGATCTAATTTAATTAGTATTTATATAGGACATTTTTAATAGTGTTATTAATCAATCTTATGTAATGTCAGTCCTTAATCTGTAAATATTGCTGATTTTTTATGAGTTAATTCCAATTATTATGCAGTTGAATATTCTGTCCAGTTCTTTGAATACACTAAAGTTTGGACTGAGTGATTTGAAATTCAAAATTTGAAATGAATAGATTTGAAATCCACTCAAATTGGAGTGGATAAATTAGCTCAAAGTGAAAATCATGGATTCCAAATCCACATCTATCCAAACACTACCGGTGGATTTGCTGCCATAGATTTCAAATTTGATCTCCTCAAATTTATCTATCCAAATAAACCCTCGACTATGTGCCAAAGAAGCAAAACAAGGAAGCTCAATTTCACAGCGAGTTTAAGAACCCAACTAATTAATTGATCTAAATTCATCGATATATATATATATATATATATATATAATTGGTCTTTATTGCCTTAAAATTAATCAGTTCCAAGTTTTGGTCAATCTCACTAATTTTAGGCATCATAAGCACACTATGAAACACAAATGAAAAAACAAAATTAGAGAACAACATGGTGGAGTATATATAGTTCATCACATAAGTATGCATGCTTTCATAAAAAGAGCTGAAAATTTTAAAAAGCCAACGACTAGATGTCATGTAAGAAATGAAAAAAAAACGAGAAACAAAATTTCCGAACAATATATAATTAAATCCCGAAGATCTAGCAAAGTTAATCATATTAAATAAATGGGTTATCAAATAATCAACCATCCCAACTATATCTATTTTTACATTTAACTATCTTAACTTTTTCCTGTTGCAACTAACCATTCCATCTTTGTGTGAATTGTAAATGGCCATATCTAAGACCATTGGAACAATTTTCCGGCCAAATCAAATTGCGTGTGGGACACACCATCTACTTATGAGATATTTCTATAATTTTAGGTTCAATTAGGGCAAATAAATAAAATTTCTAAGTCAAAAATTTAAATTTATTAGGATGTACAGTGAGTTACAAGCAATGTCGATTACTAACATAAAAGAGAGATTTCAAAAATAATTATAGATTTTGTAATTTCTAAGGTATAATAGGGATTTAAAAAATAAATTAGGGATTTGAAAACAAATATTGAATTTTCAATTGAAATTGAGTATCTTGCATGAAATAATTATGGATTATTGGACATACTCTATATTTCTAGCAAGCCAAAATCTTGTTAATAAATTCAAATCAATGATGTGTTTCTTTCAATGTTCCACGGCAAAAACAAAGTACATCTATAATTATCTCTTCCTATTATCCAACTCATCTATACTCAACTAAATTGAGGAGGGATTAATTTTTAGGGTTTAAAAGTTGGAGTCCTATTTATTTCTCTCAAAATTAAATCTAATTCGTTAGAAATAGTCATAAGTAGGGTGTGTCTCACACATGATTTGATTTGGTCTAAAAATGGTGTTTTGATGCTCTTGGATTGTCATTTGCAACTCGCGTAAAAATGAAATAGTTAATTACAAATTGCAACCCAAAAAAAAAAATAGTTAATTAAATAAAAAAGTGTGTATAGTTGGAATGGTTATTAACCCAGAATAAAATGAAATGCATATAAAGTTTAGTAATTGTCTTAATTAAACCCTGCTCGGCTTCATGCACAAAAGAAACAAGCCATGCACTCCATTCTTTTCATAATAAATAAAGAATGTAAAAAACGGGATAATTAATATCTCATTAATTAGATATATTGGTTTAATTTTGTAAAGAAATTAAAGCATTTGGACAAAAATTGAATAATTGTAATGTCCCACAAAATCTGAACAGACAGAAGGCAATCTAGTAAAGCTGGTAAGGACAATTAAGCATTTAAACACCAATTTCTAAAATGCCCTCGTAAAGATCATTGTTTACTATGGAGTATTAATTAAAGATATATAATTAACTAGTGGGGAATAAACTAATCACCCTATTGGGCTTTTTAAACAGTAGGATATTAAGCTATAATGATTAATTAAATAAATTTTTCTGATTTCTCGTACACCCTGGGCCTGGTGATACTCCATTAATAATGGCATATGTGCATGGTGTTATATCTTGATTTAAAACATACATTATTAATCAAATTATTTCAAAGAAAAAGCAGATTATAAAACAATGATTTGATTTAATTTATAAAATTCTTGAAATTAAAATAAAAACATGCAAATGCGTATCAAAAATGACATTTATGGGGGTAAAAAGATGTACCAAAATCTGAAAAGATGCTTAAAATTTTTGAAGTTTGTGTGTACGTAAGTATTATTTATTTTCCATTGATGGAAAAACTTGAAAAGAAAGATCAAGATTTTCTATCGTGTCAGTGACTCAGTGTACGACCAAGAAACTAAACAATTTTCATCATCAATTTCTAAAAGTGTAGTGGGATCTCATTATTAATTTCCTTTTTCTGCAGATGAAATTGTGAGTTTAATTATATATGGATCGGAATATTCTTAACTTCTGGCTAGGGTTTACGACAGGAAATGAATGCATACATGATTTCCAATAATATGATATTGAGAATGATGCGACGCAATGGAATAAAAGATGAAACATCGAAAAGACGAGTGATTTACCAGATCAAGAAAAGGAGAAGGAAGTGGATTGATCATGAATTTTGGGAGCAACAGATCTCTTCTTCTTCCTATAAGGGATCCCTCTGGCCTTAGCTTGACACTCTTTCACTTCCCTCAGATAAACCCTAATTGCAGCAGTGGCAAAAGGGTTTGTCTCCTGCGATCCGCCGTTCTCCTCATAGGCTGCGCGTAGCCTTCCGATCAGGGCATCCAAGCTGCCCCAAGCTTGTCTCAGCGGGCAGGTGCAGGGGGCAGGAGGCTCCGGCTGCCCGTAAAAGATGCAGCCCTTGGAGTGAACCTTAGTCTTTCCGAACTGATCCAAGTAACTGAGGAAAGCAAGCACGTGGGTGCTGTGGAAGTGAGCCACCCCCACCGGCGGCCGCTGGTTGTTCAAGAACTGCCCGAAAGTGTTCCAGTCCCGCCGCTTCTGCGACTCGTACCGGCTCGGGACGGCGGCGGCGGCGGACCCTTCTGCCAAATACTTTGCTGATCTCTCCATCACTGAATTGAGTTTGACTCAAATAGAAGGTTAAAAAGGAAAAGGGGTGAGAAAGATGAAGAAGATCAGATGAGAGAGAGCGTATTGAGTTGACATGCAGTGGGCCAGCGTCCAGTAGCTCTCTGCTTTCTTCTATCTCCATTTTTGTCATCACTGAAATCCCAGCTACTGTGTATTTAATCAATTTTGTTTTATAAAATATTAAGTACATGTATAATGAATCTTCCTGCTACCTCCGTCCCCCTTATCTTTCCCACCTTTGATCGGCACGAATTTTAAGAAAAAACTGTTGACTTTGATATGATGTGTTATTTTAATGTTTTTGAGTGGCAATTTTGTAATTAATGTGTGCTTTTTGAGTGTAAAGTAAGTAAAATGAAAGGAATTGAGGGGTAAGGTCTTAATTTTTTTTGTTGCCATTTTTTGGTTGGCAAAGTTAGATGGGACAACCAAAAACGGAAAGTAGGCAAAGATAGCAGGGACGGAGGGAGTATAATATATAGTGGAATACCTCTCTTTACCCATATTCATGGGCCAAAGAACTTTTATACCAATTTATTGAAGAAATGACTTTTTTTTTACCCAATTTGACAAGTGAAAAGTCCTTAATACCCTAGTCATAATTTTGTATTTTTCTTGTTTTGAATACGTTGTAATTTAATTCAAAAACACAATTTAATACATTGTATTTAACATCAAATTAAATTAAATGAATACTTTGACATGTATTTCAAAACCTTGCGTGATCAAAACACCCTAACCCACTTTTTGCAGTCACATTTACATGATCATCACTTCCCCTGAAAGCTTGAAACTCCTTTCATGTCCATGGAAACAACATTTTTTTTGTGATCCTCATCTCCATTGAAACTTTCATTCTCGTTAAAAGCAACCGAAGCTTCATTGCAAATGGTAAGTTTTAGCTTGTAGTTTTAACTTTTTTTCGCAATTGGTGTTGTATGTTTTAGCTTTCAGTTTTCTCGCCATTGATGTTGGTGGGTAGTTCTCATTTCTGACTTCTAATGTTGACCGAGTCTCATGCTATGAACTGAGAATAACATCTCACTATTTGAAATGATGAAGCTTGTTGACGGTGTGGTCACGATCTCAACCGATGAATCTTCTAAACGACATGAAAATTTAGTACACGATTTGGAAGGTGAAAGTGTGTTCAAGACATGAAGTTTTATTACATTTTCACGATATGAACTTAGCAAGTGTGTTGACGACATGAAAATATAGTTTTTAATAGCGAGTGAACTCTTTTATTTTACATTTTAGTTTTTTCGCCATTTACGTTGGGTAATTCTCATTTCTGAGAATGAATGTTCAAGATTTGAAATGTAATACCTATTCACGATATGAACTGATAATACGTATTCATGATATGAAAATTTAATACATGTTCACAATGGTTATTTTCAATTAATTGCTAGCAATATATATATGTCTTTTTTAATGTAATTAATCCATAAAACAAAGTTTTGAACTGAATATTAATTTATTATTATTTATTATTAATTATATTTTAATGTGAACTGAAAATTATTAATGTCATAATTAATTAGTCTAATATGACGATTTTGACATATTAAAAAATGCAACCAATAAATAATTAATTTGAATTGATAATAAATAAATAAAATAGAATATAAATTAGTGGATAATGGACTCGCATGTAATGATTAAAATGATTTTCAAAACTTATTCAACATGTTAGAGATGAAACTTCATTTTTTCAGATGAAAACTTCAAATATGAATGTCACAGCGTGTTCACGATATGAGTAGTCGTGTTCACAATATGAATAGTCGTGTTCACGATACGAGTAGTCATCGTGTTCACGATATGAGTGATCATGTTCACGATATACATATGAGTCGCCGCCTTAATGAATTATTCCAGCGATTCCAACTCGACTCGAGTAATATTACTCGAGTTGAGTTTAAATGTGAACACGATTACTCATATCGTGATCATGACTACTCATATCGTGAACACGACTACTCATATTGTGAACGCGATTACTCATATCGTGATCACAACTACTCATATCGTGAACACGACTACTCATATTGTGAACACAATGACTATTCATATCGTGAACACGCTGTAACATCCATATCGTGAATGCGCAGAACATACAATTATTCACACCAGAAAATTCAGGAGGTTCACTCAACCTTCAAATCATCAAATTCAAAGTCACTCCATAACATTCAACCTTTTTTCGACCTCCTTCACTCAACTCGATTTTCATCTTGATCTGATAACGACAACAAAATATATCTTCAGATTTACCAGCGAGATCCAAACTTTATTCTAAAATTTTCATTTGTCATTAGTATTGAAGTGGTGAGGATTGCACATGGTGGAGTTTTTTGTATGAGAGTGTATGATTGAAGTGGTTGTTATAATGGAGTTTTGGTGGATTTTTTTTTATTTTATAGATTCATCAAATATATCATATTAAAAATCTCAAATGTCTCGTAGGAGTTCAGAAGCCAAACTGGAAAGTATTGGTGTGGGGAAATGAAATTTGGTGTGGAGGTAAATGATATTTGGTGTGGGGGGAATAAATTTTCAACTTTTCAAAATGGGGGGAATTTTGTCTTTGGATTTCATTTTAAATTTTGTATTTAGTTAGTATATCTTCACTTGTATTTTGTATTTAATATATTTATATTTAATGTTTATATTATGTAAATATGTACTTAAGTTGAGGGCATCTTAGACATTTCACTACCCAAATTGGGTAAAAACGTTATTTCTTAAAAAAATGGGTAAAAAAGTTCCCTATCCTATAGATTTGGGTAGTTTGGAAATCCTCCCTAATATATATATATATATATATATATAGAGAAAATTGTAAAAAAGACAATTTAAAGAAATTATTTTTTCATGCAACTTGTAACATTTTATTTTTTTCAACCTTTCTAAAATTTATTCGGATGCAAATTTTCTGGCAAATCACGTGACTCTAATTTTTGCACTTTACAACATAAACTTTGTTTGTTTTTTAATCTAATTGCAACCTCAAGTTCTGAACTTTATGTAAATGTATCCTAAATTAGCGGTAATAGTTAGATAAAAAAACAAATAAAGGTTGAGTTGCAAAGTGAAAAAATTAAATCATACGTCGGAAAAATTCCCGAAAAAGTGATCTAGGTTACATGCAGATAAAAAAAAGTAAGCTGCAAAGTGAAAAAAAGCTAAAACTTCATGTTGTTTTTTTCATTTAAGCCTAAATATATCAATATTCACATATGTAAGTTGAAAATATGCAAAGTTACTCTATTCCATTTTGATGTTTTATTTGATATTTCAAGATAACTATCACACATCAATTGTAAGGATGACATCATTAATTTACATATGAAATTAATTAGTTAATTAAAAATAACGAAACACAAGAGAAAACACCAAATTGAAATGAGGGTTTAGTTCGAAAAATTTGAACTTTCTGATAATTATGAATTCATTTTAGGAAAATGTTGATGTATTGTTATTAATATTAGCTTAAGTTTAAAAGATGTGACTTTTTCTATCTACTAATAGAATATTAATATCTAATAATTTAATATTTTGTCAATAATATTATTATCATCTCAACATTTTCAAGTAATTTTGAATGTATATATCTTTGAGTTTATTATTTTTTCTACCTAGTAACTTATGACATTTAACAATTTCGGTTAAATTTTCGGCTGGTTAATTTTATACTTTAGTTTTTGAAAAATAAAAAAACTTTGGCCAATTTCAAAGCTGGAAGGACAAATTAGACTCATATCGCTAATTTTGGGATATCCTACCCAATTTAATGATTTTTACTAAATAACATTAAAAGTAGTACTAAAATATGTACTAAGAAAAGTAAATGTAAAAGAAATAAATTAATGTAAAATTAAATGATAAAAATGTCAGCCGAAAATCAGAAAGAATTGGGTTGAAATTGAATAGCCAAAAATTAGGGTTTGATTGCCCGATTTGACATTTGAAGCTCAAACTAGAGCAAGTTTTCGAATTTTCAAAGTTCAAGGATAAAATTATCAACCCAAAAAATAATGGTTGACAGACTTGAGAAGTTACTAGGTATAATTACACTCTATATATATCTTTTTTTGTTTCCATCATATGAGTGAATACGATACAAAATGGTTTGGAGATCAGGAAATATTTAAAATCAAATCGAAGTTTGAAGATATTCAAACACAAAGATCAAATTAAAATTTGCCTTGACCAGTTAAGAGATCATTGAAGCATAACTAAGCGCACTGGTTCATAGTATTAAAAAAAATCAATTTTAATTAAGCATTCATTTGAACTATGTAAGAATAAATAAATATATCGAACAATATTAATTGTTTAACTTAAATTTAAAAACAAGTCATAAATTATATATATATTCGACAATTTATTGATGTCATTACAAGAAAATTAGTTTTATAGGACACTAAAAAAATGTCCTAATATATATTAGATAATAATACACTTAAACTATTAAGACACTTTCTAAAAATATCATCTATTCTAACATTGCAAGAGTAAGTCTCTTGTGAGACCGTCTCACAAATCAACACACATCCCATATTTCACAATTGATATGTAAATTTGTGAAAATGAGTTAGGTTAGTGGGTAAAAAGAATCCGTCTCATGGAAACTATCTGTGAGACCGTCTAACAAAAGTTTTTGTGACATATCAATAGGTCATATTTGTAAGGAACATTGTATAGATTTTGATGAGGACAAAACATGTAATAGATAGGGCCTATGATTCTTTGTACTTAGTTTGATTTGTAAAAGCTTAGACTAGGACCAGGAAACTTGAAGAATGAAGATTAAAGCTTAATGATGGATGAAGACCTTGCTGCTAGAAAGATCGAAAATTGACTAAGTATAAGTCACTGCAGCAGGATACTGGAAGGAGCCTGGAAGGATGTTATGATAGGATACTGCCTGAATCAATCAGAAAATCTGCTGAGTATGGAAACCAATAGCAACCTATGGAAGGATGCTACAGAGCAGGAAGCTAGCCGAATACGACCAACTCCAGGAAGCAGTTACCTCGGATTGAGCATTCTGAGTTGTCGTTAGGTATATTCACATACGACCCAATCAGAGAGCCTCATCTGGAGAAATAAAAAGAACAAGAGGACGATGCACAGACTGAATTGGCAGGTGCAGTAGCAGTGATGTATGATTACAATAGAATCACGTACGGCCAATCACACGAGAACACCGTATCACAAAGTTCACTGCAGATGAGGATGCTCACTTCAACGGGCAGAACTCTTAGGCCTATAAATAGAAGAAGACCTGGACCTGAAACGTACCTGAAACTCGCGCAATCAAGCATATTAAAGCTCGCAATCGCATCAATCTTTTTAGTGTCTTAAAGATTTAAGTCCAGTCTAAATCGCAACAAGCATACTCTATTTCTGAAGCTATCTGTTCAAAAGCTTGCTGCCCCATTCGTTAAAGAATCTTATCTTTTTTCTTAGACTGTTAGGAGTCACTTGATCGGAGGTTGTTCCTGATCAAGTGTGTTTGTTCTATATAGTAGAACAAGTGCTCTGTGTGGGCAAGTTGTGTTTGGTCACTGTTCAGTAACCCTGTGTGAGATAGACTAATAGTTCATGTTAGGATTAGTTTGTTTAAGCAGTGTCTTTGTAATCCAAACTTATTCTTAACAAAGTTCCTCATTGTGAAGGAGTAGAGAGGACGTAGAGGGATTACTCCATCCTCGAACCTCTATAGATCGTTGTGCCTGTTTTATCTTCTTAAACTTACTGCCTGCATAATCTTATTTGTTTGCCTTCTGCTTAAGTTGTTATATCTTCTGTCATAGCATACTGCACTTAAACCTTTTTTCAGAAAACACATTTTGTTTTTCCGTTGTGCATTTAAAACTCTGTTTTCTTTAAGTGTCTAGGTAACTGCTCAAGCAGTAACCTCTCTGTGAAACAGTAAGCTCGGTAGCTACCTGTTTTCTGAGACAGCTTAGACCTTCTTTGGAGAAAAGTTTGAAAATTTTGAGTAGGCTTATTCACCCCACCACACCCCCCACCCCTCATTCTTCTTCCTTTTCTTCTTCATTTTCGTTTTCCTTTTCTTCTTCCTCTTTTTTTCTTATTTCTTCATCTCAAATCTCAAATTCTTCAAAATTTGAACATTTTTTTTTCTGAATTTCTTCAAATGATCCACACTATTAGGGCTCTGATTTTGTGGTTTTTTCTTCAAATCATGATTTTATGTTAATGATTTATTATTCTTCTTCTTCTTCTTCTTGTAGATTTAGATGATTGATTACAATGTTTCACGACACTTAAAAGAAATTATGAAAGTCATATGAGATTAATTACATAAAAATTGGAAGAAGATGATGATGAAAATTTGCATTTGAAATTCTAAGATTTGAAAATTACAGAGTATAGTACACTAATACATGAAGAGTATACAGAGGGTATATATACTATATACGTGATACTTGAAGAGTATATATCAAATATCTATCACTAAATCATTTAACATGAAAAGTAATATCTAGAAAGTATACATGTGATATTTGAAGAGTATATATATAATATCACGCTTTAACATAGAAAATAATATCTTAAGAGTATACACGTGATAACTGAAAAGTATATATATAACATCACGCGTTAGACTTGGGTTGGGGGCACATATCTTACATCTATAACGGGGTATATAATTTTTGTCCTAATCAAAATTCTAGATAGCATTTAAGGTAATTTTATTCACAGTCGTAATTAGGTTTATAAAAGAATCGAATCGATTCGAATATCAGGATATTTTGATTCCTATTCATTTAATTTATCGAATATTCGTATTCATATTCGTTTATTATTCGAATCAATTATGGAATTCGTATTCGATTCGAATGAAATATTCAAATATTAGTATTCGAATAATATGAAACTGAAATTTCAAAATTTTAATTCTAAATAGGTTTATTTCAAATTAATAATATCATATTTGAAATATATAGCATATACATACATGACACAATACCTATATAATACTTAATAAGCAATACGTGAAAAGTAATTAAAAATACATATATCTTGTATATATTTATTCATAAAATAAAAAATATATAGTAATATTTATTCGAATATATTCGCGAATACTCGAATTGAATATAGTCATATTCATATTCGTATTTGGACAATATTCGAATGTAAAAAAGTATTCTTATTCGCATTGTTATTTGCATTTTTCGAATTCGAATCACTATATTCGAATTCAAATATCAAATCGAATCAAAAAACTTCGGTTCTTTTACGACCCTAATCGTAATATTTCTTTAATACATTCATCATACGTTTGAAATTCTCCTTTTGATATTAAGGGTGTTTTACTTTTTCCCCCCTTTTTACAGCACTAACCACCAACCTTTTATTTTATCTTAAACACTTACCTACATAAATTTTATGCACTATTAAGAAACTTCAAATCATATTCTTGAAAAATTATTTATATTTATCGGTTAGTCATTCTATTCCTCTTAACAAATTTTTAAAAAATATATATTTTACGACATTTCATAAATTAGTTAACGTTATAATAACACAATTTCTTTAAAAAAAAAAATCATTTTTCTATCTTGATCAACATCAAAACAATCATTCCCACATTCAAGAACACAAGACTTTTTAAAAGAATTTATGCATGTAATCAATTCAATTTAATGCAAACATTAAAATGCAAGATAACAAACAAAGATAACCATATTTTCACAGAAAAAATAAATTCTAATAAAATGTTTAAACTAAATATGAATTCAAATAAAATATAGGCAAAAACTTGTGTACCCCGGGGGTACGGATCTTAGATCCGTGCCCCCAGATCCGACCCGGCGCGTGGGCAGCCTCCACGCGCGCCCACGAGCTGCCACGCGCGCCCATAGCAAGTCTGGTGTGCGCCCCACACACACCTGATTACCTAGTTGATGATTCAGTGATGGGTATTACACCTATACTCTATTGGTATTACACATATACCCTATAGGTATTACAGAAATATCTTTTGTGGTATTACACTGATACCTTAATGGTATTACAGAAATGTCTTTATGGTATTACACTGATACCTTAATGGTATTACAGAAATGTCTTTTATGGTATTACACTGATACCTTAATGGTATTACAGAAATGTCTTTATGGTATTACATTAATACCTTAATGGTATTACAGAAATGTCTTTTATGGTATTACACTGATACCTTAATGGTATTACAGAAATGTCTTTATGGTATTACATTAATACCTTAATGGTATTACATTAATTCCACAATTTTTGTTCATCTCTCAACTTCAAATTTGAGTCATGTTGAACTAGGTTAGACTGTTGCCCTCCAATGAAGTGGTAGTTTGGTGCAGTGTTCGCTGCTGTGAATCTTGATGTTTCTTCGGCCAAGGCATCGCAGAATGCTCGATGAGTGATGAAGCTATCTCTCCTACATAGTAAACAGAATTTAGATGATCTAATTCCAAGTACTCATTCAAATTAGTAGAAGAAAAAGAGTAATAAATTAGTACCTAGAAAAGATAGTACCACAATCACATTTGTATTCCCTAGTGCCACAAGTCTTGGAATGAGCCTTCCAATCAGAATGCACAGCATAGCGTTTGGAGCACTTATCACACACCCACTTCTTTTCTCCATGCTTGTGAACTAGGTTAGAGCCACTCCACCTCCGGGTGAGCCACCATGGCAGCTCGCAGTATCGGAGCTTTGGCCCAGTAGAACTGCATCACTGGCTCCAAATAAGCGTTGTTGTAGAATATCTGGTACCCATGGATCCTGCAATAGTCGACCTTGTTCTTGAAAAATCTAAGCAGGAAATGATCTCCATGAGTAGCCTTGCATGGTGTGGGCTGCGAGCCAGTCACCACCAGCACACCATCCTTCTTCGATGCGAATCTAGGGTTTTTCTCCAGCCAATCTCTTCTCTTCTCATCCCAATTCTTCATGGGTTTATCAATGGTGTAACCAACTTCTGGGTCATCGTAGAATGTAGATTCGCGTGAGAAAGAAGAAGAAGAAGAAGAAGAAGAAGAAGAAGAAGAAGAAGAAGATCAGAGGAGGAGAATGAGAAGAAGAAGAAGAAGATGGAAAAAAAAAGAAAAAAAAAATATATATATACATAATTCGGGTCGGGTTGGGGGTACGGATCCGTACCCCGGGGGCACACAAGTCCTACTCTAAAATATATCGAGACTAATGAAAAATTATACATTCAATTTAAACATTGAGTATAAAAGAATGTAAAGTAGAAAGTTCTTATTTTTTGGTACATGGTTCAATAATTGGGGTGAAAAATCATGGGGTGGAAATATTGATAATGGCAAAAACTTGTGTACCCCGGGGGTACGGATCTTAGATCCGTGCCCCCAGATCCGACCCGGCGCGTGGGCAGCCTCCACGCGCCGCCACGCGCGCCCATAGCAAGTCTGGTGTGCGCCCACACACACCTGATTACCTAGTTGATGATTCAGTGATGGGTATTACACCTATACTCTATTGGTATTACACATATACCCTATAGGTATTACAAAAATATCTTTTATGGTATTACACTGATACCTTAATGGTATTAGAGAAATGTCTTTATGGTATTACACTGATACCTTAATGGTATTACAGAAATGTCTTTTATGGTATTACACTGATACCTTAATGGTATTACAGAAATGTCTTTATGGTATTACACTGATACCTTAATGGTATTACAGAAATGTCTTTTATGGTATTACACTAATACCTTAATGGTATTACAGAAATGTCTTTATGGTATTACATTAATACCTTAATGGTATTACAGAAATGTCTTTATGGTATTATACTGATACCTTAATGGTATTACAGAAATGTCTTTATGGTATTACATTAATACCTTAATGGTATTACATTTATTGCCAATCCCAACAATCTCATCAATGTCTTGCTTGGTGAACATGCCACTACCAGCCAGAAGATCCAAGAATAGGGACCCAATGGCACCGTCAACATTGAGAACTAGGTTGTTAGCTTTTGAAAGGGTATAGGTTTCGACTTCAACAGCGTATTCCATGTACTTCATAGATGGGAAATTGGTTCAAAAAAAAAAAGGAACACCGAAAGAAGAAGAAGAAGAAGAAGAAGAAGTAGAAGAAGAAGAGAACGCTGATAATGGAAGAAGAAGAAGAAGAAGAAGAAGAAGAAGAAGAAGAGAACGCTGATAATGGAAGAAGAAGAAGAAGAAGAAGAAGATTCAAAAAAAAAAAAGGAAGAGATGGCGCTGTGACGATGAACACCGAAAGAAGAAGAAGAAGAAGAAGAAGAAGAAGAAGAAGAAGAAGAAGAGAACGCTGATAATGGAAGAAGAAGAAGAAGAAGAAGAAGAAGATTAAAAAAAAAAAGGAAGAGATGACGCTGTGACGATGAACACCGAAAGAAGAAGAAGAAGAAGAAGAAGAAGGGAACGCTGATAATGGAAGAAGAAGAAGAAGAAGGGAACACTGATAATGGAAAAAAATAGAAAAAAAAAGAAAAAAATATATATATATATATATAATCCGGGTCGGGTTGGGGGTACGGATCCTGGATCCGTACCCCGGGGGCACCCAAGTCCTACTCATTGATAATATGATAGTTATGAAAACAAATCAAATTAAATATAAAACAGAGAAAATAAATATATAATGTTCATTCGACTTTAATTTTTAAATCTTCCAAAGATGTTCAATTCGGGTCGATTGTTTTGATCCAATTCTTTAAGGTTTGGGCTCATATCCTTCTATCATGGACTTTGCAAAATCACTAGGCCTGCTAACAACAATGGGCTTCAACCAAGCATCATTATTGTCGAGTTCAAATTTAACGAAATGTCCATTAGCCAAATGTATACTCAAAATTAATGGTAATTTATAGTTAATGGGAGGGCAAGGGTAGGATAAAATCATTTATTAACCTGTAATTAGGATGTCTTTCGATTTAAATCCTATTACAACAATTTTCAATTTATTTTCACAATTTAAGAATTTATTCGATCTTTTAGATTGAAAATTTTTAAATTTCACTGGAAAACGGCTTTCTAATGACTTAGAAGTGTTGTGACAACATATGTCCATCAATATAAATTTGACATGATGAGTCGTCGCATCATTAATTTTAGATCACTGAAAAGACCTAATTGAGAGAAATTAGTCTAAATTAAGAGAGATTCTTAAATTATGGATTAAATTTAAATCGTGACAATTATAAAACCATATCGAATGACATCATAGTTATAATACGAAAAAGGGTCTTAACCTGTTAGTAAATGCATGCTAAACGAACATGACTGTATGATTCTATTATATTAAGTTTATACGGTTGGTTCTCAACTTAAAACAATCTTTTTAAAAATTCAACCTTAAGAACTACATATAACTAACAACAAATGGTTTCTGAATTAATTTGATTAAGTCACTACACCCTATCATCTAGTCAAGTATCCATGGTTTCGGATTTATATATATGTATATATTAATTATTTGTGAACTTCTTATATAATATGCCAATATATATATATATATATATATATATATATATAGATAAAAGAAAATGTGTTGTGATGGTTTAATATCCAAGAGCAATGAGCGAGGATTGAGATTGAAATAATGATTAATGAGTTAGATGATCTTAAGAGTGATATGTGGATAAATGTGATGTCATAAAATATATAGTAAAGCACATATATTAAGAGAAAACAAGAAATATCATTTAAAAAGTTTAAAAAGTAGAAAATGTAGCCTATTAAGTTCTTACAGAAAAATATTTGTCTGTTAGGTATTTAATATTCTCTAATTTAAAGTAAACAAGAAAAAAAACATAAATGATTGAGTTGATGTATTTCTCATCTTATTCATACATTAGAGTAAAGTTAATATTATAGAGTTTTAATAAACATATAAGGATATTGAAACACAAATAGTGAAACAAATCATAATCTCAACTCTTTTTAGAATGTGGATCATATACTATACATTTATGATTGATTTTGATAATAGTATAGAGATGAGATACAATAAAAATGGGAAAGGAAATATCCCAACTCAAATAATGAAAGGAAAACATATGGAGAAGAGGAGAGGGATGTTGACATGATGATTTGTCCAATTTGTCAACTCATGAGAAATGTAGAAAGGATAAGAGTAATCATTCCATAACAATGACAATCTTGATGGGGCCCCACATCCCTTCATATCTATAACCTAATCCATAGAGAATCCTCACTATTGAGATAAGGGTGGGTTCATTACATTGCCAATATTGTTGTTGTTGTAATAACCACACATTTATACTCAAATCAAATGCATATGTTTACATTCTTCTTTCTTACAATATGTATATTTTATTACAAGGTTAATTAGATAAAAGCTGTGAATTTAGTATCTAATTTCAATAGTAATATTAATTTCAGACTACTAATTAAAAGCACTCATTTTAACATTAATTGTTTCAATTTAGGGCATGTTTGAGTATTTCTAATCCCAACAACGTGGATTCAAATTGTATAAGTTAATAGTTAACGTATAAATTTAGGTGTGGATGATGCAGAGCCCAATTGGGCTCCACATCAGCAATTGGAGCTCGAAAAATTGAAACAAGTATTAGCTTGAGTTTTTCTCTTCTACAATCAAAAGTTCATGTTGCAATTGAAATTTGACTATAAGTTTGTGTTTTTTTTTTTATATAATTGACCGTATAATATATGAATCTATATCATTTGAGAAAATCTAATGTGAATCAGATATATGGATCTCAAATCCATGCACCCGGATCGAATTCAGGCCAACATACTTGCCTTTTTTTTCTTTTTTCTTTTTGCGCTCGAATTTTCTTTTTGGTTATGACTTTTATGTTATGATATATCTTTATATTATGTTTATAGTCATACCTTTATGTGCAAATTTCATACCTTTAGTGCAATTTAACTTCAAGAAAAAAATAATTGTCTTTTATGTTATGTTACTCCTACCTTTATGTACTACTTTAACTATAAAAAAATCATAATTTCGGCACATTTTGTACATGTATACATTTATGTGGTATTACTCATACGTTTATGTGATATTACTCATACTTTTATATCAACATCGTCATACCTTATATAATATATAAATGTATATAAAACTAACATAACTAAAAGATATAACTAACATAACTAAAATGTAGGGTACTAGATTCTGGTTAGATGTGTGGATTGATGGAGGGTGTCTTAAGTAAAAAAAATTTAGGCTTTTTAATCTTTGTCTCCAAAAAGAGGCGAAGATCAGTGAGATGTGGGAATGGGTGGAAGGTGTTTGGGTTTGGAAGTGGAGGTGGAGAAGAAAGTTGATACCTAGAGAACTTGATATTCTTCATAATCTCTCATTGTTATTGAGCAGGTTTGCACCTATTCGAGGAAGAGCTGATGTGTGGTGATGGGATCCGGCACCAAATGGTATCTACTCCACCTCAATAGCATACAAAAGATTGGTGGAAAAAATCACAGACACGACAATACAAGATCAAGAAGCTACAGCATACAAACTAATATGGAAGTCGTTTGCACCGAAACAAGCTCAGGTGATGGCTTGGAGACTCATTAAGCATCACATGACAACAAAGGATA
Organism: Scutellaria baicalensis; assembly: GCA_005771605.1. NCBI lineage: Eukaryota > Viridiplantae > Streptophyta > Magnoliopsida > Lamiales > Lamiaceae > Scutellaria > Scutellaria baicalensis. The sequence goes on from CM016729.1 coordinate 24,758,896, forward strand.
ATTTGAAGAAGTGAGGTATGTTCTTTTCTAGTGAGGATGAAAGTTGTCCTTTGTGCAAGGATGATGTCAAGAGCATTTTACATCTATTCTTCGACTGTAAGTTAGTGCGAATTATGTGGGATTACATTTGGGAATGGCTCAAATTGAAAGTGGTGATGCCAAGAGATCCGGTACATCACCTTGTATCGTGCTGCGAGTTCCACGTGTTCAATGGTTCACCTATAAATGTAATTCGATTAACAGAGGAAATAATTGGGAGATCTTTGTCCTGGATAGCTGGAAAATCAAATATGTTAAGAGAAATTCCAGTAGGGGATTAGCGTATGAACCCGCGTGACTCAGTGGGCCTTGGTTTTGGGGTAGAGAGTTTGTAAGGGTGAGAAAGTATAAATTATAAGTTTAGTGTAAGTTTATAATGCGGGTGGTGGTATTTTAATGCATCATCATCCATTGTAAGGGTTGGAGTACCCCTTGTACTCCCTTTGCAATGAATTTTTTGCCTTTTCAAAAAAAAAAAAAAAAACATAACTAAAATGTATGAAAAATATAGTTGAAAAACTTAAAGGTCAGAAATCTGAATATAAAGATATGACTAATATAACATTAAGATATTTTAACAAAACATAAAAATACTACATTTGAAGTGAATTTGAATGGATTTAAACACACCCACAAGTGAAATACGAGTGGAAATGCAATTGAAGACGTGTGGAATAGGTTGGTCATATGTATGGATCCTAGAATCATATATCTTGTTCATAAAAGATTTTAGTAATTAATTATTAATTGTGGTTGTTGAGGTGTGTACTAGGTGATAAAAAATTTTAGTAAATAATTATTAATTGTGGTTGTTGATGGTGTGTAATAGGTGATAAAAGATTTTAGTAAATAATTATTAATTGTGGTTGTTGATGGTGTGTACTAGGTGTAATAAATCGATACGATATGTCAATTCACCTTCTTTTATAATATAAAAATAAAAGAGTAGATATTATGTGAGATCGTCTCACGAATCTTCTTGTGTGAGACGAGTCAACCCATAATCCATCCTTAACAATTCATATTGAAATTTATGAATATGGATTGAACACATGGATAATAAGGATCCGTCTCACGAAAACTATCCGTGAGACCGTCTCACATGAATTTTTGTGAAAATAAAAATATTAATCAATCCGCCAAATTACCTTTTCTTCAACAAGAATTATATCACATTAAGTCGCATTAATATGTAACATGTATATGTGTACATAGTATTAAATAGAGTGAAATGACATTTACGTATAAATAAATAAATAAATAAAAGAGGCCAATGAATATTTTAAAATAAGATCTATGCAAAAAAGTAGATGAAGTTTGATTAATTAGCGATTGAATAAATTCAAGGACAAATCATACATTATGCAGAATATCTTGAAAACTCATTTATAACATTGATATTGAAGTGCAACCACCAAAATATCTTTATTTGTTGTTTTATGAATATATGACCCATTGAATTTCTTTTGTTTTTTACTTATCCGGATCTATATACAATTATAAAAACATCTGATAAACTCAATTTCTTTTGTATGTTTTTTTTCTCGAGAGTCTCGAAGTTTATATAAACAATTATATGAGGAGTCACACTCAATGTTCCCAACTTAATCATGGAGTCACACTCAATGTTCCCAACTTAATCACGGCATGATGTTAAATATATACTTTTCAAGTATCAGGTGTATACTCTTAATGTATTAATTACATATAAAATAAAAAAAATCAATACCTTTTACTGAATAAGCAAGTAATAGTAACGGTATACACGTGATACTTGAAGAGTGTATATCTAGCTAGTACCTATAATATTACCTTAATTAGGCTTGATTGTATCAAATTGATTAGAAATTGTCAATAATACATGTGATAAGTTATCAATCCATCCTTATGGGTAGTCATATCACAAGATTTGGTGATATATTAGCGGACCCTTTTTATATCATGAGCTTTTATTTTCAACCAAACAAGTTAATCTTGTTGATATTGTATATATCTCCCCTAATAAGGGCAAACAAACACACCCTAAGAGTTTATATATAATACCATGCTTTAACATGAAAAAAATAATAACTTAAGAGTAAACATGTGATACTAGTACATATGTAATACCACGCGCTAAGGCACAGATCTAAGATTTGTACCCCAAAGGTATTTAAGTTTTTGTCTTATGAGATTGTCTCATTGAATATTAATTCTAAGATATGAGCGGTATGTAAGTTTTTGCCTTATATGAGATTGTCTCATTGAATATTAATTACATTTATTACGCCAAAACTTGTGTGCTCCTAGGGCACGAATCTTAGAATTAATCCGACCCGATCAACCGCGTGGTGTTATATATATACTCTTCAGATATCACATGCATACAGTATTACATTTTATTCAGTGATATATATATTATATATATACTCTTCAAGTATTACGTGTAGGTATTATATATATACACTCTTCGGGGTCGTTTGGTATGCGGGTTTAGCCTGGGTTGGGTTTGATATCTAGGATAACTCGTTGTTTGGTATGCATGTTTTCGGCCCGGGTTTACCCTGAGGCCCGGGTTTATTCATTAGGTTTAGGGTGTGTTATTCATGGGTTTCTAAACTCATTTCATTTGGGGGGTTTAAGCATGAATGAACATTGGATATTTTTTCGTTCCTATTTTGATCTTACTATTCACTGTCAATGTACACATTTGCCCCTCCAAAACCAAGAATCAACCAAAATGTCCTTTCATATACTTGCAAACCCCACCGACATTTTTTCAGATCTTGGCCTAGGGTTAGTTCACCCCGATTTTGGTGGTCTGCGATGGCGACGACCGGTGGCGATATGCGGAGCACTGACGAAAGGTCAGATCCTTCCCCATTTTCTGTAATGCACTTTCGTGTTCCAAATGTATCTTTTTTTGCTTCAATCTGTTCCATCATACCTTAAAGTTGTAATCCTTCACTTGGATACGATTGTTTAGGATTGTATCTTCCCCGATTGAGTCGACCGGAGGCCACGACGTTGACACACAACCAAGATCCCTAACCAAGGTCGGAAAATTAGGGTTTCGTTCGAACATATTATCTCGGTTTCCCTTTTTGATTCTGTCACTTCTCTAAACACATCTTCATTGTGTCTTGGTTATTAAATTTTGTGTGTGTGCCTTGTAGATCTGTTGTATTGCTGTTTTTTTAATTTTGTTGTGATAACAAAGATGATTTTGTATTGTGTATTCCCTGTTGTTTGTTGTTTGCCTTTCTTCTTCAGAAAGTGTATCTTCTTGAATCGGCCATATCAAATTTATTTGCCATGTAAATATAATCTGCTTCAAAAGTTTGAGGATGTTTGTAATCTTTTAAAATAAACTTTGATTTGCATGTACAAGTAATCGAATATCCTTCATTGTAATGCACTTTTGAGAACTTCATGAAACAGACTTTACAATACTAGGTACTGAAGATGCAGTTTTACATAAAATAAATACTCCACAAAGTGAGTTATTTTGGTTGTTTTCTGACTATAACATTATTATGTGTTAAAGATTTTTTAATTTTTAATGTGGACAGACTTTAGCTGCTTGATTTGTTTTCCTGAAATGGGTCAAGTTGCCATACATGATTTATGAAGTGAAAAGGTTTTCCTTTCTTTGCCACATGTATCATTTTTGTTTTACTATTCCAGTTCAGGACAAGGCTCAGAAAAAATTGGGAAGAAACCTACATTCAATGTTTTAATTAATTTTCAGATTCTCATGACTGGCCACATTTAAATAATAGGTCTTTAGATGATTTTTGAACTAAAATAAAACATGGAAAACCATTTTATCATTTTGGTTGGATATAAAAGCAGATATTGGATAGGAGAATGTTTAAATATTATGTTGTTGGCAGATTATATACTCAGCTGTTAATGAAGTGAATCTTTTTTCCTTTTTCAAGAATTGAACCATTGTTTTCAACCTCAATCGAACAATGTATAACTGATTTTAGAAGTATCCATTTTTAATGTAAATGAGTATGAAGTTATTAAATTGATGCTTGTTTGGATTATGTATATGAAAACTGAAATTGGAGTCTTTATAAGAAACTTATAACAATTAAACTGTATTCAGCTTATTTTTCACTAATTCAGTTTTTAATGTACCTGCAGTCCAACATCAACTTTGTAGAGCAGCAACATAAAGAGGCAATCTAGCAGTTTGATTCATTTTGGTAAGTTGTTTGCTCTTCCAGATTTGTTATCGATGTAGTGATTTACACCATTTCATGCTTTATGTAACTGCATTAGTCACTTAGGATTGGGAAAATGCTTGTTGTAGTTCTTAGGAATTTGTTGCTGTTGTACAATTCTTGTCTTGTAGTCTTCTGTACATACATTATAAATCATTAACAATATGGTAGTTTTTAGGAGATCCTCATTGGATGATTAATTAATTGCATTCTTTGTGAAACCATTATTTGCCATGTGATTTCTCAGTTTTGTCTGTCATTGTGGTTTGTTTGAATGAACATAAGCCGGAAGTCTTTACTATTTATCTTAAAAAGTTTGTGCCTTTCGTTCAAAGCATTTAAATTTTGGCAAAATCTTTCATGTGAAGTTCTAATAAAATGACCTATGTGGAGTTGTCCAGGATCAAATATGATGTGTTAGAATGAACGTCGTTGACAGTTTCTTGTTCAACATCATTTATGCCCGAGCTTCCACCTTTTTAAAAAGTTTCAATCACATTAACTTAATCTTATTAGACCATGAACCTCCCTACCCATTTCATGCTGTAATTGTGTCACATATTTTTGTAGAATTTTACGAGATTGATGACGACTCTGACCTCGAGATTATTTCATGTGCCGTTGAAGCACTTAACGCCTCTTTCAATTTTTTCTTAATCCTCATGACAGCTGCCCACATGTTCACTTCCACTTCACAATCTAATAGACGACCTCGCAACCGTAGAACCAAAAAATACTTAATCTCAAACAAAATATCTCGTCAATTGGAACATATTCGTACTCTTACCCTCGTAAGTGATGATACTTGCCTCAATCATCTCCGAATGAGTCGTGACACTTTTAGCCATCTGTGTTATTTGTTAGAGCATGTAGGAGGCCTTGAATCCACTAAACATTTACAAATACCTGAGCAAGTTGCAATATTTTTTTCTATTCTTACACATCATAAGAAAAATAGGGTTGTGAAGGATGATTTCCTTAGAAGTGGCCACACAATTAGCATGCACTTCAATGCTGTCCTCCAATGTTTACTTAAATTACACACCATTCTTCTTGTTCAACCAAAGCCTATTGAAGATGATGAGCCAGTGGAGCGTTGGAAGTATTTTAAGGTACCGATTTCAATGACATAAGATCTCTAGCATCAATTCAAACCCATAATTTTTGGGGACGAAGGCTTCCTTATTTACATATGGTAGATCTTAGATAGCTTCTTTAATTTCATTTTAGTTTCACCAACTTGCTTGTAGGGTTGTCTTGGTGCTCTTGACGACACGTACATCCCTGTCAAGGTCCCTCTCCATGAGAAACCAAAATATAGGAATCGAAAGGGATTCATCTCTATCAATGTCTTAGGTGTTTGCAACCGAGATCTTAATTATGTCTACGTACTTACCGGTTGGGAGGTGTCTGCGGCCGATGGTCGTGTGTTGTGTGATGCCATTACCCGACCCAATGGACTGCAAGTCCCCATTGGTAATTCCACAATCGGCACCACTCTTCTATTAAATTAGGATCATCGAATTGCAAATTTAGAAATTTTTGTCTTTCCAATTTATTATGTAGGTAATTATATTATGTAAATGTGTTTTTTAACAATTTAATCTCAGGTAATTACTATTTGTGTGACGGAGGTTACACAAATGGTAATGGATTTCTAGCACCTTATCGAGGTGTTAGATATCATCTCCAGGAATGACATCATGCTTCACAGCCTCCTCAAACACCCCAAGAATTTTTCAACCTCATGCATGCTAGAGCCCGTAATGTGATCGAGCGTTCCTTCGGTATCTTGAAAGCCCGCTGGGGCATTCTGAGAAACAACTCATACTACCTAATTAGAACCCAAAACCACATCATCTTGGCTTGTTGTTTGTTGCACAACTTTATTCGTACCAATTCAACTATTGACCCACTTGAGAGTGAGGTGCCCGATATCTTCCACAATCCTGATTTCGAACCTAACACTGACCTTGCTTACATCGACCAAGTTGAAGTTTCTAAGGAGTGGACCGAACTTAGAGAGTCAATAGTGCAACAAATGTGGGCAAATAGAAATGTATGAATATTGTGAGCTACGTGTACCTTCAAAACTTTGGCATTATTAAGCGACACTTAACCCATGTACTGTATTTCACTTAATTCTATGTATGACTGATTAATTTATGTACAATACTATTAAAACTAGCACCTTCTGAATGTTTCATTTGTCACACTTTTGTTCCATCAGTACACGAGAATAGTTGTTTCTGTTGTGTGTGGTATTGGTCTTTCTACATACTTACTTAATTGTATGTACTTATGCAATATTTGTGAAATAATCATGAACAACAAAAGCAACTTGAACACAAACCGCAAACCGGCTTCTTCATGCAGAAGGACTTGAAGCTTCTTCGAAGAACAACAAACTAATTATTGCCCTGAAAGATTTAGTTGTTAGGGGTTACAAGTCCGATAACGGATTTCGAACTGGGTATCTGAATTTGCTGGAGAATGCTTTGGCCCAACACTTTCCGGGATACAGACCTGAAGATCGAGCCCCATATCGCATCCAAGATACACACCTGGATAAGAAATTATAGCTCACTTTCCCAAATGCTTGGCAAAAGTGGTTTTGGGATGAGTGCAAACAACGTGATAGATGTTGCTGATGATGTTTGGGATACATATGTGAAGGTAATCTTCTATATGTTCATTCAACTATTCTGTCAAACTCTATCATGCCTGAAAAATTAAAGCATCCAACAAGTAACAAGTAATCTAATTAAACATGATTTATAAAATATGACAGCTGGATGCCTCAGTTAGAACCATGCGCAATAAATCATGGTCTTTTTACCATGATTTGGCCGAGATCTTTGGCAAGGATCGGGCTACCGGTGAGCATACTACGGGATTCACCGATGCAATCCAGGATTTTCTTAACACCGGTAACATCGAACCGAATAAGTCTTCGTCTATTGCCCCTCCAACACATCATGATGAGTCCTCAACAGCGTTCCAATCAAAGGGGAACGCTCAAAGTTTGAGCACTTCCAAAAGAACTGGCAAATCCAAGGCCCGAAAATTGGACGACCAAACACCCGATCCCTCATGGTTTCGTGAGACACTCCATGAGTACTGTGAGAGGAATGATAAGAACATGACTGAGATTCGTAAGGACATAGGTGACATAAAAAACAAGAAGATCTCGAAAATGGATCAAACTGAGAAACGAACCATGGTGTACGACGTGCTTGAGGGGATCGACTTTCCATGTCTGAAGGCAAGAGTTGATGTTGGCCGATACTTGGCAGGGAATGCAAGTGATTTAGACTACTTTATTAGTGTGCCTCATGAAGCAAGACTGATTTTGGTAAAAGACATTATGGACAACATGTAGGTGTTCTTCAATTATCAAACTATTCTGGCGACTATTACTATCTATCATTGCCATGTACCGCAAGTTGTAGGTGTAACTATGCGCCATATTTTGTAGTCTCAATAAACTTGTTTTATTTGGACTATGTATCCCAAGTAGTTTGAGTTAAAGATTAGACTCCTTATGACAGCCTTGTTAGTTATATTATGTTTGTAAACTGGTAACATATTAAGTGGTGGGTGCATTTTTCAAATAACATATTAAGTATTTGTGGAGAAAATTATAACATAAAATAAAGGAATGAAACACAAATACATCATTACTACACAGTCAAAGTAACCATCACTAACATTATAAGCCTGAATGGAATAATTCCAATCTTAATTGAAAATGGCCTTTCGCAACATACCTTAACCATAGACACAAAAACACTTAACACAACATAACATATACAAAAGGTAAAGATCGAAGCCTGAACCTAAGAAACTATCTTCAAACCATCACTTCTTGTCATTGGGCGATGCCGTCGTGGACGATGAAACGTATGATGCACCGTAGAGGCTCATGCAAACGTTATCATCGAACATCTTACATTTTCCTTTGGTACTTTGGGGACGGTTGTTCGAGCTAGACTCAGTTTTTAATGAAGGGGATCGATAGGATCCTTCGTCGTCCGAATCATTCCCACCCACACCCAATTCTTTCATAAAGCTTGAGGACAAGCTGCCGGACACATCGCTTGAGATTTTAATAACCTCATCCAATGGTGTGTACTTTGGCACGGGAGGCGGTTGTATCTCATCATCAATGAGAATGAGCTCACGGCAGGGGCATCTTTCACGCTTATGAGTAGTTGTGCGCTCCTCAGATGGGGGACCAAAGATAACGCATAAGTCCTCCCAATGTGGATCCCCGTAAGTGGCATACGCCCATGTAAATGGGTCCGACTACAACATGGTAATACAATAAATGAACAGAGGCAAGACAAGTAATGAACACGTAAAAGAAATATGGAATAATAAGCATTATATAGATTTGAATACCGTGACAATCTCCGCCCAAGAGTCCTCGTTGTACGCCATTTCATTATTTTCATTAGCCCACGCGACATCATCACAAATTATGATACTACTGAAAATGGAGTGCTTTTTTCGCAACAAACGCACTTGGTTGACACATTCCTTGAGCTTGAAATTCTTGTTGAAGAATTTTGAGATCATGTATTGAGCGGTTTGAATCGCATGTCGGTTGTTGCCTTGGGCATGAAAATGTCCCATTCGAGCTTGATCGATAAGCACCTCCAAAAAAAGCGTCACCACGTTCACATCCCATTCAAGCCCGTAGATGTAGTCCTCCTGTCTTAAACCCAAAGGATGTTGAACCATTGCAATGCTATTTCAATATGCATGCCACTTCTATTCTGCTAGTTGAAGAACAACTATTTTACATGGCTCATAACTATTACTACTTATAAAGAAAAATAGAACACATGCGGTATTGATTAAGTTGGAAAAATGTGTAGGTTTTGTCTGACTTGGGGCAATGAAAATGTATGGCAGAAATGTTCATATTTTGTCTTTGTGTCATCAATGACATGTTATTGTGTTGGACAAATAAGTCAATACTCTATTAAAAGCATGAAAGCATGTCACATGTGGGATGTACTTCCAAATTAGATATTGTTGACTGAAATAGTGTGGTTCACATGAATGCTGAAATGATACATGCAGTAAATTTGATTGTTTGTAATCTACTTGTGTAGTGTTTTGCCATCTTCTATATCTTGCAAGTAGGATGTTTACTTACACAAAAATCCAAAAACTCAGTGGCACATGTATTGTATTACAATAAGATGGGCCCAATCTGAAATGTAAAAACTAAATGACATATGTCTACAAGATACAGAATAATGTGCAGGTCAAATGAAAACATGCTTGGGTCATATATATTTGAATCAGTTTCACATCTTCTTATTTATTTCTTAATGTGTCATAATATGTTATTGCCACTGTGTTCATGCAGATAAAGGATGACGAAACGGAACAATAAGCTCGACACTTTCTTCCATATGTTCACAGCTAATGAGGTGGCAACTCTGATGTTCCAAATTCGAACCAAGTTCTGCAAACGAAATGTAAAGAACGAGGTCATCCTCGCCAACATGTGTGAGACATTAGCGAGGGAGAACCTCCGTAAAACAAATGATGCTCGTTGGACAGAACAAAATGTGAAGATTTTAATTGAAAACAATACGTGTCTATATAGGCCCTTTGTCAGCTACAATAATGACTCCTTCGAAGTGAAGTACAACACGACAAAGAATCGTGTGTATGTGAAACCCGAGTATTGGCAGGTCAAGTCGAAGGTATTAACGCCCTAATTCTCTAACATTCAATAATTCATTTAATGGAGCTTCACTTACCTAATCTAATTTCACGTAATATCATGTAACTCGATTTGTGTTGGTTGGATAGGAGACGGAGAATGAGACTCTATTCCGAGAATGTGGTTTTCCCTTGTTCAATGAGTGGTAGCCAATTCTTGAAGCGCATCAACCTGTTGTACCAATGCCCATACCAATTGGATCGTCACCTCTAGCACCGATCGTTGTGAAGGACGAGCCTTTTGAGGCAGGGGCAGTGGATGATGCCGAGGTCCGTGCACGTCGTAACAAGAAGATAGATGGTCCAATCCACACCGACAAGCTGTCAACACTGTGAAAATTGTACCTATGCACATGGTCATATGATGCCTTTTGGACATAGATACTTATGAAGACTTAAGTACCTCACCACACATCTATTGTGTGCCTTTTGACATCTGCAAATTACTTTTTAATCTTATTATGTATTCATCATGGCTAGTACTATGAACATGAACCCATATCATTTGACAACACACTTTTGAATTGTACATAATGTGTTGATTTTGAAAAAGGGTCATGAAACTATGCCTACTACTGTCCATGGTAATTGATGTATACTTCAATGTAAGTAAACTATTCAGCTAGTAATAGATGTGTTCCTTGTTCCCTTAGTCAAGTTGATGTCTTTGCTTGCTAAATAGTTTGTCAATTTTGTACTTGCATATGAAACGAATTCCTTTCACTTTTAGCAACAAATGGAAAACATCTAAACAAACTACATGTTTATAATAAAAACCACATAACAAAAATATACCAACATTCCTTGCCATTCTACTTTGTTAACAGATTCAAGTACACATTTAATACATCTACTTTCTTAACATCATACATTGGCAATCAACAATACCTCCACCAAGACACAAACACTTACTTGGTTATTCATGTTGAATCAATTCGGCATTGCGTGATGCCATTTGGTGCCCGTCGTTCTATATCCATGCAACAATCAACAACAATGAGTCAGATCAATGTAATGTACAAAAACAATAAGAAATTGGTGAGTCTCTTAAACTTGACTTCACGGGATTTCTTTGTCGCAACCTCAATCTTCAACTTTGCAATCTTTTCTAGAAGCTCGATGGCAACATCTCTCGCACATCCCTCAAGGGGCGGCTCCAACCAAACAAACACTCCACAAGTCTCTTTCTAACGAAGCAAGAAAAACATAACAGTTGAGGTACTCAAATTCGAACGCATCTCACTAAACACAAAAAATAGTGTACAATCTTTGTTTTATAAGAAAATAAACATCATCGTACCCCTCGAAAGGGACAAGTCATAAACCGCCGCATAGGATTTCTCTTTGTCCCCGAAGTTTGCATTTGCATTAGGATCATATGCCGACAACGCATTACCCCGGTAATGTCAGTAACATTTCCACTCCAATTGTCGGGGAGATGTGTATTCGAAGAAGAGCTAATTAATACAATAATCAGTTGGCTTGCACAAAATGAAGAAAGTTGCATAACAAATAGAACTTACGAACTCATAATTTCTAGTAATGAAGATTTCAAGGTTCATTAACTAAAAAATGTCATTCATGCATAACAATGGAAACTAGCTCAAACCTACCTGCACAAAAAAATCTATCTCCCAACTTAAAAATAAGCATGAAAAAGGCAACAACATAGATCACTAAACTCAACAAATATGATTTAGGTATTATAAGCAACTTTAAACACAAAAACACCAATCAAAATTTGAAGCCGTAAACTGTAACTATTAATGGGGATTAAGTGAGACAAGACTACAAGATTTTCATGACTAACACAATCAAACAAGTACATAAACCAAATTGGGGATCTATTTTGACATACCCACATGATTAAAATTCAAAATAGGATGAAGAAGATGAAGAACCCTAATCATAAACATGTATAATTGCAGTAGAACATCACCTCGTAGCCATGATCTTTCTTAACTGTGACTCGCAACCGAAGGATTAATTTGATGTAATCTTCAAGCTGAGCAATCCAGTGGAAGCTGCTCGATAACCCAGCTGGGAGGAAATATTGTTGAAGATGATATCTTCATTCAATGTCCATGTTAATTAAATGTAATTTTTTTTCAATTTGTCATTTTTTATTTTTTTTTAGTTTGGGGGTTATTTTAGTAAGTTCTAATTTTATATTCATATTACCCCATATACCAAACAAAAAATAAAAAATAAACAAACTTTAACAAACCTCCAAACATCAATACCAAACAACAAATATTTAATCAAACCCCTTACAAAACATTCATACCAAACAATAAAATTATAATCATGAACAATGTAATCCCTCTTTTTTTATCAATCTCTGTCAATCCCGACCCACCTACCAAACGGGCCCTTCAGGTATATGTGTATACTCTTAAAGTATTATATTCTATTTAGTGATAAGTGATATATATATATATATATATACTCTTCAAGTATTACGTGTACACCCTTAAAGTATTACTTGTTTATTCACTAAAGGTATCGATTTTTTTGTTTTGTATGTAAGTAACACATTTAGAGTATACACATGATAACTAAAAATTATATATCTACCATCGGGTCGGGGACACGGATTAGGATCCGTATTCGGGGTCACACCAGTCCTTCTCTATTTATTTTTATAAACCAAAACTCTATTTTTTGATTATATATTTTGAATTAATAATTTTACAGTATTATATATATAAAATGGTTTTCCATGAATTTTATTTTAAATAATAAGTAACTTTTTATTTGGGGAATTGGGAAGTCAAGTAACAGTGGAATGATGTAGAATGGTACGTGAGAGTTAGTGTACAACAAATTCAAACCTCATCACATCTTTGTAGACATAGAATATGTAGGTACAACTTTATTTGTACTATGTACAACACTACATGCGTCCATGGTGGGCTCCCTACAAACCTAGCAGGAATATACCTCCTCTTGCTAATTACTCCTAAATAGTCTAAAGATAAAAAATACTTCCTCCATCCCAATCCAATTTGTCTACTTGCCATTTTCGTTTGTCCCAGTCAAACTTGTCAGCCCCAAAATGGTAAAGAAAATTTTACGAAAATACCCCTACATTTCAACTGAATTACAAAAATGTCATTACTGATTTTTAATTAAAACTCCAATTAAACTACATTAACATTAGATTAATCTAACCTAATCCTAATCACAAAACCCGAAAATTACCCCACCCACACCCTCAAACCCATCTGACCCTTCGTATTCTTATTTGTTGGATCTAGAATCATCCAAAATCCTAATTTCTCATATGAACTACTCATCTCGATCTAGAACCCTAATCGATCTATAATCTTCATCCCTCACTCCCTCTCCCTGAACCCTAATCGATCGCCGTTCTGGAATCCTCGTCGATGTGGCTCCCTGACCGATATGGAACCCTCGCCACTGTGGCTCCCTGACCGATGTGGAACCCTCATCGATGTGAAACTGTCACCGATCTGGAACCCTAGCCTTCTTTTACTCTTGCCCATTTGATTCTCTCACTTATCCTTAACCCTAGCCCCGTTCGAGCTCTTCTTCTTCTCCGATCTGGAACCCTAGCCCTCTGGAGCCCTCGCCGATGTGATTCCTTCACTGATCTAGAACCCTAGCCCCGTTCTCTATTTTGTTCTTCTCTGATCTGGAACCCTAGCCCCGTTCGCTCACTTGTTCTTCTCCGATCTGGAACCCCGAACCTCTTGTTCTTCTACGATCTAAAACCCTAGCCCCGTTCGCTCTGAAAATGATAGACTTCTCTGATTCTGAGGCTCAGGAGGGTTTCGTTCCAGATTCAGAGGACTCCTTTTTCGAGGAGACTTGATGATTGGGTTATGAGCTGTGGAAATTCATGTTTCTGTGTACTCTGAATATGATTGTGTATTCTGTGTATTCTGATGAAATAATGTTCATTTTTGAGGAAAATGATGTTTCTGTGAATCTGCTGTTCTGTTATGATGATGTTTTGTGATGATGATGATGTCCAGCTTCATTTCTGTGATTATTCTGCTGTTTGATGACTACTAAAGTCTGTCCAGCTTCATTTTTGTGATTTCTTCAGTTGGTCTTGCTGATTGGTTATGGCTTTTGTGATTCTGGATTATGATGTTCATTATGTGATGACTATTGGAGTCTGTCCAGCTTGATTAGTTCAGTTCTGCTAAGGTTGAATGCATGATTAGTTGCATGGTAGCTCACTCAAAATGATGATTGCTTGCTGATTGAACTTTGATGCTGAGCTGAGCTATTAGAAGTCACTCTCATGGAGACAAATTTTTTCCTGTTTTTTTACTTGTCATTTTCATACTCTGTTTTGGTAGAGAGTTAATGTAAGTGGTTGAAAATGCATTCAATGCATTAGTGTTTGTATTTATAGACTTTAGATGGTTTCAAAATGATTGTATTTAGGGGGGAAATTCACACCCTATGTTTAAGTGTACAAGCAGACATTTGCAGATTTGGTGGGAAATTTTCCCATAAAAAATCTGCTTCGAATTTCTGAAATTCGGCCCTTTTATTTTTCTGCAAAGGATGATGTTTTATTTTTTTATTTTACTTTTATTATTATTGGAATAAAATTAAGGGATGTGTTAACACACTAATCTCATCCCTAATTATAAAGTAAAACAAAAAAAACAAAAAAGTAACCTTTTCCACAAGTCAACTGTAGTTTCTTAGGTTCCGTGCCCGGTCCAAGTAGGCAACTTGGATCGGGACGGAAGGAGTATATGATTTTCTTTAATTTGGAGCAGCAAACTTCTGTGAAATTCTGAAGACGAAAATAGCTTGGTGACTTAAATTGAGTGACTGAAACTAACTTGAAGATAATGAGCTTGAGTTCGCATAGAGTAGTTGTAGTTTCGGTAGTTGTTTCAGTGTCCACTCATCTCTATTTATAGACTCGAAAATCTGCCCGTTGAGTGAGACATATCTTTAGTATTTAATGTCTTGATCTTTATCGTACAATTTCATTTAATGAAGTTGACTTTTCCGATTTATAGCATCCTTAGTCAATACACTTATCTTCTTCTGATTAGTTTCATCTTAATTGTCTCTACTGGTAACATAACATGATTCCTTATACTGATTTGACTCTTATTCGGAATGACCTTGGATCATTCACCAGTATTCTTTTAGGTTACTTTAATTCTTCCGTCTATAGCATCTTCTTATTACTCCTTATGTTGCAGTATTCTTTTCTTCATAAATGCAGTAATCAGATGTAATAACCTTCACTTTGCAATATCAATGACCTTTCTTTATATGCGTTGATAACCTCTCATTCGAACTAGCATTTAGAAATTAGTCTTTCATCTTACAAAAATGAGAATCAAATCTTAAACTTTAAATCTCTCTTCCGCAGCGCTGTACCCAGCCGGTGTCTTCCCACCTTCTTTTCTCATCCACTTTTTCAACTATATATACTTCCATATATATTATGGGCTAAGAGATTCTTTCACAATTTATGAGCCAATAATATTTCCTTCTTAATCAATGTTGTCACCTGCTATACTAGGCTCTTTGGGGCCTAGGTGTTCTAATGTGATGACAATGAATTCAATCTTTCCCATTTTAACTTCAAAATTTCGACCAAAACTCGATCCCAACTTGACTTGGAGGAAGGCACCGACTATAAGAGAGGGTTTCAACCTCGGCAAAGTCAGCTTATCCTTCATCTTAAAAATTGCTCCAATAGATAATTCAAGAAAACAAAATACCTGAGTTTCTAGACATAAAATAAAGATATGTAGAAAATAAACAAGTGCAAATATATAAAATGCATTCAAAAAACATTCTATATTTTTTCATATATCAAAATTATTAAAGTGGATATATGGTGATGACAAATGTAGCTAGTACTATGTGGTATAAGTGGTGAGGACTCAAGCGAGCCACCTCTTTTTTAGTTGTGTAATGTAGCTCACAAAGAGTGGATGAAGCATTTCAAATGGTTTGGAATGTATATGGTGTTATACATTGATTCATCTTGTCATTCTACTTCAACCCAATAAGTACTTGCAAGGAGCAAAAAGAAATGATATAGAAATTACCCTTTAGTTATGCACAATTTGACTAATCTCTAAATCAATAAATAAACATATCTTCACTAATTTGGATACATCTGGTAAAAGAAGGCAAGGTGAGGAGAGTGAATTTTTACTATAGAAGATCCTAGATTTGGTGTATATTCATTATTGGATTGGTTCATAGCTAGCACCAAAAGTTGTGATCGCGTAATGTTAAAATATTGGATTGTTCTAAACATCATGTATTCATGTACGTCTAGTACTCTTATATTTAAATAAATTATTTTACGCTGATTGAAAAAATAAAAATATACAAATCAACATAAATATTAAAAATAAAACACATATTCATATAAAATGCTTACTTAATATAACAACACAACTACTAAAAATAAAATACATTTGGAGTTGTAATATTTGACCACATTGGCTGGACTTAAACTGATTCAAATGCAGGTTAGTCTCAAATGAGATTTTGCTCCCAACTACAGAAGAAGTAACCACATTATCTGCTCCCAAAAGTATATAATTGTGAAATATGTAGATAAAAAGTAGTAATAGAAGTAGCTAGAAGTTAGGTCATTGCAAACGACAAAATCACATAAGAAATTTAACTCAGAATGATTTTATCAACAAGATTGAGATTTAGTGAGTTGGAGTGACAATCACAATAATTATGTGGGGATGGGATAGGATAGGATGCTTTAATATATTTATTTATTATCCAGAAAAAAGAAAAAGAAAAAGAAAAGGAAAAAGAAGATAAATAGCATAGCAACAAGTCGAGTAAAAAAAGTGGATAAAAGTATGCTAGAAACGAAATCTGGATCGACAAAGAGAAAATAGGATTGATGGCGGCGACTCCCGGGACCACCCTGAACGACCTCCCCGATGTGATCCTCTCCAACATCATCGCCGCCGTGCTCGACGTCCGCAGCCGCAACTCCTCCGCCCTCGTCTGCCGGAAGTGGTACCACCTCGAACGCGCCACCCGCTCCGCCGTCACCCTCCGCGGCAACCTCCGCGACCTCTTCATGGTCCCCACCTGCTTCCCCTCCATCTCCCACCTCGACCTCTCCCTCCTCTCCCCCTGGGGCCACCCCCTCTGCTCCGCCTCCGACCCCGCCCTCACCGCCCACCTCCTCCGCCACGCCTTCCCCTCTCTCTCCTCCCTCACCCTCTACGCCCGAAACCCTTCCACCATTCACCTCCTTGCCCCCCAGTGGCCTCTACTCCGCCACGTCAAGCTCGTCCGCTGGCACCAGCGCCCTCACGCCTCTGCCGCCGGCGATGAGCTCAATCTCTTGTTCTCCGACTGCCCCCACCTCGAATCTCTCGATCTCTCCACCTTCTATTGCTGGACCGACGATGTTCCTCCGGCGCTCCAGATGCATCCTTCCCTTGCTTCCTCTCTCACCTCCCTCAATCTTCTCAACCCATCCTTTTCCGAGGGTTTCAAATCCGATGATATTAAGGTCATCACCGGAGCTTGCCCCAATCTGACTGAGTTTCGCGCCGCCTGTATGTTCGATCCGAGGTACATCGGTTGCGTCGGAGATGAGGCCCTGCTTGCTGTTTCAGTTAACTGCCCCAAATTGGCGATCCTCCATTTAGCTGATACATCTGCCTTGTTGAGCGTGAGAGGCGACCCCGAGCACGAGGGGTTCACCCCGGAGGATGCTAGGATCAATGTTGCCACTTTGATTGAGGTGTTCTCCGGCCTCCCATTGCTCGAAGACCTGGCCTTGGATGTTTGTAATAATGTCAGACAGAGTGGTCCAGCTCTGGAGATTCTCAATTCGAAATGCCCCAAGTTGAGATCTCTTAAACTGGGGCAATTCCATGGGATCTCGTTGCCTGTTGAGTCGAAGCTGGATGGCGTTGCCCTCTGCCAAGGGCTTGAGTCGTTGTCAATTAGGAACGTAGCTGATTTGACTGATATGGGATTGATTGCCATAGCTAGAGGTTGTTGTAGATTAGCAAAGTTTGAGGTTCATGGTTGCAAGAAAATAACGGTGAAGGGTATGAGAACTTTGGCTTCTCTGCTTCGTCGGACATTGGTTGATGTGAGGATATCTTGCTGCAAAAACCTGGGTGCAACACAGTCATTGAAAGCATTGGAACCCATACAGGATCGGGTTGAGAGGCTTCATATTGATTGCGTTTGGGGTTGGAGAGAAGATGCTGAGGATCTTGATGGAAATGAAGGTGGTTTTGATCTAAATGGTTTTGATCAAGGTGAGGAATCGAAACCACCTGTTGAGTTCACTGCAAAACAATTTAGAAGCACCCATTTTGATTGCAATAATGATAGCATGAGGAGTGCAAGCAAGAAGTGCAAATACTCGTATGATCTGAATGCTTCTTATGTGGAATTGGATGTTAATAGTAATAGCAATGGACATGATGTGAGGACATGGGAGAAACTGCGCTACCTTTCACTATGGATAGCTGTAGGACAGCTTTTGACTCCTCTGTCATCAGCAGGGCTTCAGAACTGTCCGAATCTGGAGGAGATTCGGATCAAGGTTGAAGGAGATTGTAGGGAACTGTCGAAACCCTCAGCGCGCGAGTTTGGGTTGAACTTTCTTGTGAACTATCCTAAGTTGTCGAAGATGCATTTAGATTGTGGTGATACCATTGGATATGCTCACACAGCACCTGCAGGGCAGATGGATTTGAGCTTGTGGGAACGGTTTTACCTAATCCGGATAGGGCGTTTGAGTCTCAAGGAGCTCGATTATTGGCCTCCACAAGATAGGGATGTTAACCAGAGGAGTCTATCACTTCCAGCTGCAGGGTTGCTGGGAGAATGTTCTGAGCTTCGAAAGCTCTTCATCCATGGAACAGCTCATGAGCATTTCATGACGTTCCTTCTGCCAATACCTAATTTGCGCGACGTTCAGTTGAGAGAAGACTATTATCCAGCACCCGAGAACGACATGAGCACAGAGATGAGGGCTGACTCGTGTAGCCGCTTTGAGGCTGCTCTTAATAGGCGCCAGATTTCTGATTGACATAAGCTGAAAGTTAGAAATGAAATAATGATCGTCAGAATCATTAAGTTCTATATTTTCTTGCATTGGTTGGTTAGAAGAACAAATAATCCTGTTTCAGTTTTCTATTTTTACCTTTCTCATTTGTGATTGCCAGGTGCACTAAGAAATGTTGTTGAGTTACAGTTTTAACATAAATTGTAAGTTACATCACAGCAGAATTCAGTTTGATTGCACAAAAATACGATTTCATAGTTGAGAACTCTCAACAATGTTGTTTACTGTACAAGGAAATGAGCATTTAAAATATTTGGATTATCAAATTGCTGATTCGCAATCTAACAAACAAGTGTGATGAACAAGAGGTTTGTCCTAACAACTTACAACCAAGAAACAATATGATCATCATAGAAAACAAACAATACACAGCCTAACAGCAAAGTGCAAAACATGTGTGAACCCTTCAACGTAGCTAAATGCTATCTTCAATCACGAACCCTCGTGTACAAACAACCTAAATATGAGCAGGGTCTATGGAGGCAGACGAAATAAAGGAGCATATTACCTTCTTCTTTTTCACTAATATAATCTTGAACATTATCAGGATAGTAGTATTTAGGATTAAGAATTACCAACACCAACATGAGTGCCAACTTCAATTCTCTGAAACTGATTTCTGAGAGATTTGTAATTCCAGAACTCTATTTCAAGTCGAAACCATTTCTTGAACTGCCACAGAGGAGCATATAAGAACGGCCTTCCAGCAAACACTTTTTGTCATGATCATCACGGTGAAATTGAGTAACCTGAGCAAGAACATGGTTGTTAATAATAATTCTTGCTCCAATCTAGGAACAATGATTTCTGTCAACTAGAAGTCAGTTCAAGTAAATCCGTCGAACAAATAGCACGTTCAAGCATGATATCCGAAAACAGAAGATTGTGACACTCCAAAAACAGAGATTGTAACATCTATGAATATAGCTGACTTCAGAAACTTTGGGGCATATACTTGTACCATCAGGCTCCTCACATACAGAACTAAAACACAAATCCAAATAATGAAACTCAACTTCAAGATGCAGCTGAGCTGGTATCCAACTCTTCCGAATTTCAACCGATCGTAATCATAAATCGCATGATGCAGTCAACATTCAGGGCAAAAAGAGCACCACCAAACAACCAAAATTACATGACTTTTAGGCATCGAATTCCTATCCCAACAATAGGACTCACACAGCCATATTAGCTTGGAACTTGAATATATATAGCAACAATAGCAGCATTAAACATATAACAACTACCAAAATTTGCAACCTCATACCGCACATATTCAAAATCATAACATAACAATCACTCGAATTTAGTTTCCAGATCTCAGAAGCGCCTAAAACTACTTCATAACCATCCATTTAATCACTCGATCATTTCAAATCAGTGCAAATTAGCAAAAAAAAAAAAAAAATCAACAAACTACGGATTCTGAACTAGAAACATCAAATATCAGTAATAACATATAAAATACAAGATTCAAATTATACTCAACCAAAAGAAAACGATATCAATAGCCGATATGGCGTGAATGGATCGAACAAATTGAACTCACATTTGAATCCATCAAGTCTCGAAATAAGAGAGAAGCTCCATCCGTTATGGCGAAAGGAGAAAAGGAATATTCAGGGCAATTTGCTAATAATACCAACTTAGATGAAAACAAAATGCTGTATTTACATCGCTTTCAAATTTCAATGTTTCCACACCAAAGATTAACGATCCAAACCCGGGTCCAAAACCGGGAAAATAGTTGATACCAAAATAGACGTAAAGGTATAATCTGTGATGCGCAATGTACTACAATTTTGTGCAGCACTTTCTTAAAAGGTTTTTCTTTATTTTCATGAGTAACTCTTCTATGAAACAAGAATCCGTGCATCCGGGTTGGATACGGGTTGTTTGACCCACCTTTTCTCTTCTTCTTTTTTGTTCCTTATTTTAAAATTTTGGCACCTACCATTACATTATGTTAGACCTACCTTTACGTTATAACTTATTTTTCTGTGCAAATTTCATACTTTAAACTTTAAAAAAAAAAAAAAAACTTTGGCACATTTTGTACATGAACAATGATGTTGTATTACACAACATTTATTTTATGTTAGACCTACATTTGTATTATGATAGACATATCTAGGTCTAACATAAAATAAATGTATGTCTACTAGAACGAATTTAGGTGGGTTTGAGAGCGAATAGCAAGCGCATGGAGGCGCGTGAAACACGCGTGGGTGAGTTTTTGGGAGTGTTGACTGGGTCAACCCTGGTGTATGGATCCTAGATATCCTAGATCCGTTCTAACTCATATAATTTTTTTTCTATTTTTAAAAATAGAGGATTAGCTATTATATTTTAGGGTTAAATGAAAAAAAAAACAACAACAACAACAACAACAACACAAAGTATAGACTTTTTTCACTTTGCAACTTTTTTTTTCCCGATTGCAACCTAAATCAATTTTCCGACACATGAATTAATTTTTTCACTTTGTAACCCAACTTTATCTTTTATATCCAATTGCAACTTCTAATTTATGATACATGTTGATAATTTTAAAAATTTTAGGTTTCAATTAGATTAAAAAATAAATAAAGTTCAGGTTGAAATTAGATAAAAACCACAAAGCTTAAGTTGCAAAATGAAAAAATCAGGTCACGTGCATGTCATGTGATATCCACTTTGCCGGAAAATTTGGAACTGAATTAATTTTGGAAGATTAGGTTGCAATCGAAAAAAAAAAATTAGATTGCAAATTCAGTTCGCTTCGATTCGGTTTTAAGTGAAAATTTTATGAAATAAACTAAGGGAACCGAATTAGATTTGGTTGTGGATTTGGGTCTGTAGGCTTAAAAAATGGTTAATTGTCAAAAACACAAACTTTACTTAATCTTCAAATTTAACGAACTTTTTGAATATCACCAAATATAACATGAAATTTCATATTCTTTACAATTTTAAATGACGGACGGGTTTGATGTTGTGCTATAGAGAAGCACTTATGTACCTCTATGGCACGGAACCCGCCGGACCCATCTATACACATGAATTTTTATTTTTATTTTGTAAATGCTGCACAAAATATCGAGAGAGCTGAGAGCAGCGACCTTATTTTCTTCATCTTCTTCTGCGCCTTCATCTTATTTTCCTTTCATTCTTCTTCTTTGTGAATCTCCAACTCTTGATTTCTTCGGAAAAGGAAAATTTTCTCCCTTTTCACCCTCATGTCCACTATATTCTAGGGTTAAAATTTCAATATATTTTTCTTCTATTACTCATATTTCAATCATTTAGGGCTCTATTTTTGTAATACTTGAATTATATTCGCATACTCTCTATTCTTTTGCAATTAGATATAAAATAATTCTAGGGTAAATTGGGGCTAAAAATAATGAAGTTTACTTATTTTGCAATTTTAATCTAATTTAGAAATATTAATAAATATAATATGAATTTCAACCAACATACATTTTTTTGGATTTGGGTTGTGCTGACACTAAAATATAAAATGGACAAAGAGAAATTATTATTAGAAAAGTTTGATAGAAAAATGTCAAGATTGTCAAAATGGAAGAACACATCATTGAAGGCAACCATATTGAAAAACTGTCACTTGGTTAAAATTGCAAAAATAAAATAAAATGAAAGTTTATATTATATTTGCTAATATTTAAAAATATGGTTAAAATTTCAAACTAAATACGGTTCGTGATTTTTCGACAACTAATCCAATGAAAAACTCATTCTATTATTAATGAGTTTTATGCTATGAAGTCTCGTTCAACACAACTCCAATTAACACTAAATCGAAGTTTTTTTAGCCCCTTCGTCCCAAAAGAATAGACTTACTTTTGTTTTCACACAAATTAAGAAAAAAGAAATTTGAAATTACAATGATATCCTTGTCTTTCATTAATTCTAGCATTGAATGAAATATTTTTTTATTTTAAGAAAAAGTGCGTAGAGAGTTGAAGTGTGGTGATTTATGGTAAAAATTTATATACCCCTGGGCACATAGGGGCACAGATTTAGGTGTTATATATGTGCTCTTCAGGTGTTATATATATACTCTATAAGTGTTATGTTTTTTGGTGTTATATATATACTCTACAGGTCATATTTATATAAGAGTATACATGTGATACCTGAAGAATATACACATGATACTCGTAGAGTATGTATTTAACACCAATATGATGATTAATTTGGGAGCACCGTGCCCCGGGGCACACAAGTGTCACTCGTGATTTAATATACATTTAAGTAAGGACATATATGACATTACAAATTAAAAGTCGTACCAACATAGTAGCAAGTCTATTTTTATGGGACATATGAAAAATAATATATAATTCTATATTTGTGGGACAGATAGGAGTAATATTTTTAGCTTACTGCAAGTAAATAATCAAACAAATAAAGAATGAGTAAGTCTTATGTGAGACCGTCTCACGGATCTTTTTACGTGAGACGGGTCAACCCACAACTCACACTTTACAATTCATCTATAAATTCATGGAAATGGGTTGAGCTATGGGTAAAAGGGATCCGCCTCATAAAAATTATCCATGAGAGCGTCTCACACAAGTTTTTGTGATAAAGAATAGTCATTTAATCTCAATTGTGTATTCTTTTAATCTTTCTATACTTGTATAATCTTATTCTTTCTAGCAAGAATAGTAAATAATCATACATTTATTCTTTCTATACTTATTTAGTCTTATTCTTTTAATCATCAAAATGTTAAAATACATCCAAATTGTGTATTGTGTTTAGCAAAATGCATCTCAAATGATCGATCAAATGTCACATCGAGTACAAATAGTTTGATTCAATGTTCAGCTTCACGAAAGAAAAAATCGACAACTCCCAAACTAATTAATACATTTCTTCAAGTTTGCTCAAAAACTTGACACAGAAAGAGATGTAGATGAACCACATTCACTTCAATTGGTAGTTTATTGTGAGCTCCCTGATAAAATAGACAACCATTGATGTGCTCATAAAGGTCTATAAATGTAGAAATGAATGGAAAAAACTCTTTTGAGTCATTGGATCAACAAACATACTAACCTCAAAATAGATATGAAGTTGTGCTTTTGAAGGCTTTGGAACAATCCTTTTCAGGGCTTGTTTCGGAATCCTGAGACGTTCGTTGGAGCGGAAGCCTTCATGGTCACAGTCCGACGAAGCCAAGAATCGGACGGAGATCTTGGCAGAGGAATAATCGAGTATTTTTCTTCCGAGCTTCCATGAGTTTTTGCTCTTGCTAGCTGCTTTTCTGCATTGTGTGTTTGATTAGGTGCCAATGTACTAATCACATTCTTGCATTCAAGACTAGAATGAGGCCTCATAGTGTCAATGACAATGCTTCTCTCTTTTGATCTCTTCTCATCTGCCAATAATTCTTGCAACGTTTTCACCCTCTTGGTTTCATCTGTTCTGCCACCCGGGCTCACTCTCCCCTGCTCAAAACAAACGAGCTGAGAAAAGTCGAGTATAACATAATCAAAACAGGCGTGATTTATTACCTCATTTCCAGATTCCAGTGACGAAGATCCAGAAGGAAACAACGTGAGTCGAGCCCTTACACTCATCGCAGGAGCAGGACTCAATACACAAACCGAACTCTTCACGCAAGAGCGGGGAAGTAAACAACCAATCGAGACCAAATTGATCTCGTGATCATGACCATGACCATGATCACTCACTTCTTTTTCGTTACAAGTCTTGGCAAATGTAGGTCTGTACCAAAATGCAGGCTTATCTGGATTCAATATCTCCTTCTTCACTTCTCCACAATGTTCTCCAGCTCCTGAGAAGCTTCTAGAAGATTCACCTTCCACATCACAACCACAGTTTCCACCTTCCATCTTGTTATCAATGCTGCTACTACTACTGTTACTACTGCCGGACCAAAGGTCCACACGGTTTTCACTTTGCTCTCGTGTGTGTGCCTTTGGTTGTCCGGGGGCCTGTTCCCACTGAAAGGGGACGGCCCCCGGATTCCTAACCGGACCAGAGCTAAGCTCTGGTCCGTTAGGATGAAACCGAGGCACCACGTTTCCAATCTTGTTAGTGGTGTGTGTGGGCAATGAGAGTGAGTATTTTCTCACTGATAAGATAGGTTGGTTAAAATTCAGTTTCTTCTCCACCATTTCTATCACTTCACCACAATCTGTTAGATAAAAATATTAGTTCATAATGAAATTGGACGAATTTTCATTCAATATCAAATAACTCGAATAATATTAGAAGGGCATTTCTTTTTGACAAAAATTTAGAAACTTTTTGTAAATGGGAGTAGGACTCGGGAAGCATTCCAACAGAAGGAATTAGGTAACAACTTTTTTAACTTGGTCTAAGTAACCTTAATAATTTAGAGTCTTTATTTATTATAATATTGTGAAGATTTCTTAATTTCTCCAATATCGATCATTTTGTACCTAAAATATCTTCCCAAACTAAAGCAATGGATTATGCAACATTGCGAAATACTCTTCCATGGATACAAACTAAAGTCCGTCTCACGAAAAGTATCAGACATGCAAGTTTTTATGTTATCGATGAACGTCAAAAGTTTTCGCATAATCTGTTTATAAGCAACGGAAATCTTCAAACGGGAAAACATATAATTAAAATTATATCTAAAACATGTATGATGAGTGAAAATAGATTAGAACCCAACATGCAACATCACTTGTAACAATAAAATAATAAACAACAAATTAAGATTTGAATTTTTTTTGTGTTCTTTTTAAATTTTGAGATAAATGATCGATATATACATTACATACCTTCTTCTTCGGAAAAGAAACCCAGAAACTTGGTTGATTTTTCTGTTTCAATTCTTCTCTTTTCTGTGTTGAATTCTTAGTGAAGCATAAATTAAACTCTCGACTCTAGTGCCACCATATTTATTGAATGATGCCAAACGAAAATAACTTAGAGAGAGAGAGAGAACCAATTTGTACGTTTCTGCAATGATTTGGATAGGCTGAGAGATGATTAAAATATGTAGAGAGAGAGAGAGAGAGAAGAAGCTTTTATACCTTGTGTAAAATGGAGAAATACTTGGTGAGATATAATTTTTAATGCTTGTTATAACTTATGAACATTTGAGAATCAATACTTTCCTTTAATCTGCACCAGTTAATAGAAACTATTTAATGAATAAAAATGCTTGAAGAAACAGAAAACTATTTGATGGATTAATTAGTATTATAATTAGATATGGCATCCATATTACTTAGTGCATCATATACACGATTATAAAATCTTGAAGTCATAATTAAATAATTAATGAGGTGTAAATGATATTCATGAGCATGTATCATACCTTGGGAGAAAATTTATATTTATGGAATTAATATTTAGAATTAGTTAGATATAAATCTGAATTAACAAAAAAGTTATATTATGTTGTAAATAAAATCTTGGAAATTGTGGAAGAGGAAATTCGAGATCGTCTTGCAAATACTGAATTCGATATTTGTGAAGTTACTTAAAGGAACTCGGATTGAATACTCTTTATATTTAATGTTACATATATCTCATATTTCATACGTATTAAACAATAACGTAATCGAATAAACATAGCTTATGATAATTAATTTGAAATAAAAGATACAATACAAGTGTAACAAACATAGCTTATGATAATTAATTTGAAATAAAAGATACAATACAAGTGTAACAAACGTGTACTTGGAAAATAGTGTTGACAACTTGAGCATAGAAATCAAAAAAAAAAAAAAAAGAGCATAGAAATCAAAAAAAAAAAAAAAAATGAGCATAGAAATCGGCAACAAATAATTAAGGACTAACTTGCAATTTCTTAATTGAATATTTGGAAAGTTGACTCTGAAAATATTGAAAACTTGAGAATGAGATAAAAATGGAAATTTGATTGAAGTAAATTTTGTACTAACATGCAAATTTTGAATTCAATAGTTACACTAAGACGATTGTTACTAGATCCTTAATAATATAAGAGAAGGTCTTATGTGACCATACACCTGATCCGATTCGGGTCAACCCAGTTTTTTTTTTTTTTGCGTTTGTTTTTTTATTTTTAATAATGATTTTTATATTATGTTAGACCTAATTTTATGTTTTATTAATCCTACCTTTATACTCAAATTTCATGCATTAAGTGCAATATTTTAACCTTTTTAAAAAAAAGCAATGAATTTTATGTATGTTAGTCATACATTTACAGTATATTGATCCTATTTTTATTGAGTAAGTCTTGTGTGAGACCGTCTCACGGAGTCTTTTTCGTGAGACGGGTCAACCCATAACCCACACTTAACAATTAATATGAAAGTTTGTGGATGTGGATTCAATTCATGGGTAATAAGGATCCATCTTATGGAAATTATCCGTGAGACCGTCTCACATGAGTTTTTGCGATTTTTTTTTACTACTTTAAAGGTATGTAATTTGGACATAAAGGTAGGTCTAACATAGCATCAAAGTAGGTCTAACATAATATAAATGTATATTTAATATAACATAAATGTATAAAACCAGGAGCGAATTTGGATGGGTTAGAGTGCGTCCACCGCGTCTGGGGGCACGTGGGACGGATTTTGGCTCTATTGCATGAATCCTAAATATATGTGTTTGAATCATAATAACAACAACAACAACAATAACAATATAATAATAATAATAATATTTTTTTTTTATTATTTTTAGAATTTAAAAGGAATTTTTTTTCGTGAATATATAGCGGAGTTAAAATTTTATAAAGACAATTTATTACTTATGAAATAAGAATATCCTGAAAATCTAATTACAAAAACTACAGTTTGAAAAATGGTATATTCTGTTTACAAAGTAACACCAATAAAGTGCCATCCTAATTAACCATGTTGATTTTATCATAACTTTTCCAAAAAGTGACCATAACTTTATATATATACCTTGATAACTATAACTGCCACATATGTTGCGAATTAACTTTAAAGTAAAAGAAAAGAAATTTCTGATGATGTTATCATCAAAAAAGAAATCTATAATGAAATATTAATATATGGAATAACCCTTTTTTTTTTCATTATTGCGTGTTTTCCTTTTTAGCTTTTATAACACATGATTTTTTCAATGAAGAGACATAAAAACTTACATGTGGCCATCTCTCATAAGGTCTTTACGTGTGACATAATTTTTTATACTCTTATGTGAAAACGATATTGATCTTATTAAATGAATCAACACACTTACTGATTCATGTTAGCTCCGTCTTAAATAATCTTACTCTGTGTGAGAAATACCCTCAAACTCTTCTAATCTCTTTTAACTATGTTTGTTTTCACTATAATTCAACAAAAAGATATGATACAAAGAATGACAGAGTGATCGATCTCACAATGTTATTGCCATTTTATGAAGCTATGTTATAGCTACTGATATATATGCCACATACATTTAATTATGCATTGCCTTTAATGTCTTAATCACATAGTTCTATTGTTTAGTACACAATGTTTAGTACATTTTCTTGAATTGGGCATGATTCACATTTTTAGTAAGTTTTAAAAATCTATTCAGAGATGTGAATTATATATTACAAAATTAATTTATATAAATTGGATATATGAATTTAGAATCCATGCACCCAAATTGACCTGTCAACGCGTCCCCACGCGCCCCCACACGTCTAGGTATCCATAGTCAAACCCACCCAAATTTGCTCTAAATGACCTACATTTACATTATGTTAAACATATTTTTGTGTTATATTAGACTTATCTATTATAGATAGGTCTGATAGGTTTAACATATACAAATGTAGGTCTAACATAATATAAATGTATGTATAATGCAATGTAATGATACATGTACAAAATGTGTGAAAATAGAGTTTTCTTTTAAAGTTAAAGAAATGAAATTTGGGTATAAATATAACGTAAAAGTGGGTCTAATAAAATATAGGTCTAACACAATGTAAGGGTCATGACCAAAATTCAAAAATTAGGCAGAGAGAGAGACGGGTCGGACAACCCGAATCCGACCCGAGTACATGAATTTGAGATCCATACACGAGTTTTAAAGAGACTTACTCATTATATATCATATCTCATTTGATCTAATCACGATGGGTTTAAGTATATTATGCAATCATTGTTCTTTTCCTTCATTTGATCTAATCACGATGGGTTTAAGTATTATGCAATCATTGTTCTTTTCCTTGTTTTTCCTTGTATCAATACATTATCAATTTTTTTTGGCCTTGTAAATTAATTTAAATTCGATATGAAACCTATGGTTATCTATCGATATACAATAACAATTACCTTTGAAAATAGGATGACAAGATATTTTCTCGCTCATTTAACTAATTAAATATGTGATATATTAACAATTAATAATTTTATTAAATATATATAAATTAGTGTAAATAACTTTAATTCATGAATTTAAAGGATTCGTTGGCGAAAACTTTCTCACCCAAGTTTTTGAAAAAAAGAAAAAAGGGGGAGTTTTGATGCCCCAAATAAACTACAATGAAGATAAATTAATAGAAAATAAAACGACTAAAAATCCTTTTTAAAAATAATGAAGTATGAGAACGATTGAATGAAAGAACTTGTTCTCCTGTTTTATAGGTTATTCCAAACTTTAACTTGCAAACAATATCCAAAATTATTGTCAAACACATTCAGTGCAACATCCAAAAATTTACTTCAAATTTTCAAATGATTTTTTTCTGAATCTAATTACATAGTGCGAGCAATCACTATCTTTATTGAGGGCCTTGCTAGTGACCACAATTTGTATATTATGAACTTGAAAAAAAAAAAAGTATAATACATATTCTCATGCATCAAAAGCATATGAAAAATAAGGCCAATGAAACAATATATAATACCTCAATTATGTACAGCTCAAAGTCTAATTTCAGCTAAGAAAAATTATTATCATAACAGTTGAAACATGCTAAAATCGAAGTAAATAACTTCCAACAAAGTTCCTGAAGCATTTGAAGTGTAACATATGACATCAAAAATTCCATCTCAAGTTTTAATCACACGACCTTTGTACTGTCCTCTCCTAATCACAAAGTCATCTGGTGGCTGGAACTCTTCTAACCAAGCAACGTCAGATACCGTTTCTTCGCCATCCAAATCGATGGTGCCTTCATTAGACACAAAAAGTAGGAATTAACCTTCTTTTGGAGCAATGACAATAAACATACATATTTGAAATCGCAATGAGTGTTTTTACCTGGTAAATCTGCTGCTGGGGACATTCTAAAATAAGTACAATGCCGTCCATCCTCAGAAGAGTAAGGTGGAGAAAGGATATCAAAGATAGCACAAGGACTGATGGCCTTGAAATAATGGATGTTGCCACCACTAGTTGGATAAAGAATCGTTGTGTCGCAAGGAGCAATCATTTCGCAATCTCTCACAACCTTTGCAGGCCTTGCTCCTGAAAATGAACAAATTTAAGTTTACTAAAAATGTAAAGAATGAATCCATATTACTCATGGAATCCTGTGTCAAAGTTCCCTATCTTTTTGCTGTAAAATCCAATATTTCATGATAGACTGAGATTCTTGCAAAAAATATAGGCAACCAACAATAAAGCTGTATGAAGTACTGGACAAGTGCCTATAATAACTTGACCTTGTGATGGCTCCGAGGGCCCGGGGATGTTGATCCAATCGTAGGATTTTACATGTAACGAACCATACAGAAGCTTACTGAGCACTGTCATCCCAGGATGATTATGAAGAGGAATGACTGAGGTAGGTGGCATACAAAATATCCCCATCTGCCAAAATAGAATTTACTATCTCAATATTTCAAGTTTGAGGTTCCAAAATCAGATATATGCACACAATCCCATCCTCAAAAGGCAATGAGAATGAGAAACAGCAGAAAACAAAAGAGGGTATAACCAAAAAAAAAAAAACGTAGCTGATACACCATTAAGAAGACACTCACAGAGAATGAGAAACAGCAGAAAACAAAAGAGGGTATAACCAAAAAAAAAAAACGTAGCTGATACACCATTAAGAAGACACTCACAGAGAAGCCATCACACTCATGCACATGCAGGTATTTAATTGTGGGGAGTGATCGATGACTCCCATTACGTTCATTGAAGGAACCTTGCCAATTCCGCACTAGTTGTGCTTCTTGCTCAAGACCTACATCAGAAGGCTTAATTTTCTCTGCAACAAAGGAAGTGCAGTGTTACAGAACTATAAAGCAAGAAAATTCTGGACCTATAGAGCAATTTCATAATTAGATTGTCCCACTATCACAAATTAAAATTCCATAAACTGGTAAACTACTATAAGATAAAGGAATGTTGAACAAATGATTTGATTGATATGATAAACTAAATATAATTATAAACTAAAGAAACATGATAAGCAGTGGATGTAAATTTCAAATATCAGATTGACGAAAAGTAGAGATTCACCATAATTTTCCTCATCATTCAACAAAAACTATGAATTCAAATAATGATTATAGGGACTTAAGATTGTTTGCGACACATCCTACACCTACTAACTTAGGTGTTGTTACGATATCCCACATCGGTACCACATGAAAGTGTGGAAGGGTACATAAGTGAGAGTCAATCATTTACCTTTGACCATGGTTTTGGGTTAAGTTAGGACTCCTTAGCTTATATTCCTAACAATTTGGTCCGACGTGCCGGATTCGGATGGGCTACGGAAAGGGGATAACCGATGGTGTGCCCAGGGGCATGGGCCCGAGGGGGTTGCCACCCGGGAAGTGGGCCTTGTTATGCGGGTTGCCACCTGGAGTGTGCCATCCGTGGACATCCGGATTGAAGGGGGATGAATTGTTACAATATCCCACATCGGTTCCACATGAAAATGTGGAAAGGTATATAAGTGGAAGTCAATCTTTTACCTTTGACCGTGGTTTTGGGTTAAGTTAGGGCTCCCTAGCTTATATTCCTAACAGGTGGTATGTTGTTAGGGGCAAGCCAAACAAAACCTCGACTTTAATCAATATAACATTTAGCCAAGATTAGAACAAGGTACAACTTAATGATGCATGCAATTGTAGAAAAATATTACATAGCTTGATTAGGATTTAGGAGAGTAAGACGAGCGAATAGTAATTGCATCATAAATAGTAATAATAATAATCAATTGCTTATTCAGATAAAGCTTTTATCCATATCAGACACATCTATGTACATGATGTAACAGCTAACTAAGACTGCATTAGAGTTGTATTCCATCAAATTTCTGCATCTATATAGTAGCTAGGGCACAGACTACGAAATATTCCATTGTCCCACAAACGTCTGAATTTCTCCAAGGTTACAACTTTGTTCTTATAACTGGCCATACATTATACCTAAAGCAAATTGTATCATGCCATATAATAAAAAAATAGCAGCACATCCACATATTAATGATTCAATGTTTGAAAAAGAGGAGATTGGCCAAGCATCTGTGAAAGCAAAACATTTATGGTTATAGCTCCTATACCAATGTTACCACTCTTACACAGCTTTCAGAAGATCTTAATGTTGTGATTTAGTCTCTCTCTCTCTCTCTCCCCCTCCCTCCGTCCCTCTCTCTCTCTCTGAAGTTAACTATGCTGCCAGTAACTCCAAGTTATAGAACAAGGTAGTTTTCTGCTCATTGTTTTATATCCAGTAGACCTCTTAAGACATTTATATTGGCATCCCATCCTTCAATTTATTACAACATTGCATATTTCATTGATAAATTAATATTAAATCTCTTAGATGATTCTATTAATTAAGCCTGTAATGAAATTTAGCAAATATAGTAAGCAGTTAATACAATCAAAGCGAGGTAGGCTTATACTATATTTGCTGAATGAAATTTAGCAAATATACTAAGCAGTTAATACAATCAAAAGCGAGGTAGGCTTATAGTATTTTATTTTTTGGGTTAGGTGGGGGGAGAAGAAGTTGAATGAAGAAGCTTTTATGCCAGGACTGGATGAAACTGAGGAGAGCTAAAACAAGGATTGGAACCTAGCAAGCAACCAAAAAAATACTCTATCCAGGTAAAGGCTACATGGATGATTGTCTCATGACGCAGAGGGTTTCATGAGAAAATGGCTTAATTGTTGGTAATAGGATAAGAACAATCCAAAGAGAAGGAAAAATCATAAGCCTTCTATAAGTAGATATATAAATTTTGTGGAGTAAGCAGACTGAACTCCTTTCAGCCTTTAAATCTGGCTGGAATCAGCAGAACTGAGACATCAATCAAGCTGAATGTCAAATCTCACGAGGCATTGAAGCACAACAGTAGCCAAGACACACAATGTATCAGTCAGCTTTCTTCCTGGGTAAATTTAGCATCTTAGCTGATTGATTGTT